>BSBM01000456.1:34677500-35110000 GCA_027924585.1 Larix kaempferi
CTGAAACTTGAGAGAAAAATATGAGAAAAACACTTGATCTTCTCATTTTGTGAGTTGAAGTTAGTTGTGGCCTATGAAAATATAGACATTTCATTACTATATTAGCGAGTTTATTGGGCTAATAAGTTTGTGGGTAATGGGATTATGGAGTTTCATGGTCAACATAGTAGTGGGAAAATGGGCATTATGTTTGTGGGTGAGTGGGATAGAGGTTGGTGGTTCAATGAAGTTAATACAATGAACCATAGTTGACTATGGTCCACCATGGTCAACAAATTCTACAAAGGTCTATAATGGTCCATATGTTCAATGATGACAGATTGTTTGTGGATTCAAATAATTATTGGGTGAGGAATTTTGTGGAGATAGGATTAGAAAAACAATCATTATGCTCCATAAAGGCTAATCACAATGAAGGATAATCAATATTAATCAATAGTGGTACATATGGTCAATGAGAGTGGAGGGTTATTGGGCTAATATTATTATTGGGATAAAATGTTTGTGGGGAAATGGAATTATTAGGCCACATAGCTAATACATTAGTGGATAAGTAGGCATATAATTCATGGGAATTTGTAAATCAAGCTAGTGGTCGGTACATCAATGTGGTTAACATGGTGAACCATGGTGCATATGGTGTATATAGTCAATATGATAAATAGAGTTCAGTTGTGGTAAACTAAAATATATTGCATACAATGAAAGAGGTGAAGCCTTGATTGGTTAATGGGATTATTGGGCTAGGAGGTTTGTCGATGATGGGATTAAAGCAATAGGTGGTTAATTAATTGGGGATAAGTATGAATGACATTTATGGATGATCAAATTAAGGATTTGTGGGTTAATGCAAAGTTAATATGGTGAAAAATGATCAAGTATGGTCCATCATTGCCAATAAGTGCAACAATGGTCAACGATAGTAAATTTTATGGTCAATGAGGGTTGAAGGTTCCAGGTGGGTTAAAGGGGTTATTGGGGTAGGAGTTTTGCAGATGATGGGATTATCAATCTAGTCAATATGGTCAACATAGCTCAACAAGAAAATTTAATAATTAATAGTTGTCCTTATAATGAAAAAGGGTGGAGGATTGATGGGTTATTGGGGTTATTGGGTTGAACATTTTGTTGGTAATGAGATTATAGTGCCACACAACCAAAACATTAGTGAATAAATGGACATGGAATGGGTTGGTGGATCAAGGAAATTAATATAATGAACCATGACCAACTATGGCATACCATGGTTGGCAAGTTAAGGCTCAATTACACTATTCTGATCCAAGGAAATGATCCTAGGGTTTATACAGATGTTAGAGAAAATAACCCTCTACCTAGCCACCTAGACCTTGACCTGATGACTCTATTGGGCCAAACCCCACCCAAATTGACCACATGTGTCAACCTTGAGTTGGATTCCTAGGATTGGGGGCACATTCCTTGATTTGGGGGCACATTCCCTAATTTGAGGAATTGTTCCCTTATTTTAGAAGTGACTGAGCTTGGAACCGATTGATGACTAGATATGATACACTAATCTAGGTCCTAACTAACCCTAACTAGCCCTAACAAACCCTAAGCACCCTAGTTGGTTGGTTTTAGGGATTTTCATGCACGTACAATCTGTTACTTGCACGTCACTCAGTCAAAACAAGCGATTGGGGATTCTTGGGTAAGTTAAACTCAGTCTAGGTGAGCGTTCATGGCTAACTAAGGGTCTTTGGATCTAGTTAATCCTAACTAGTCTCCAAGAACTGCATGACCAATTCAAATAGCCTCTTGATCTAATTTAGATTTCATTGTTATATATTTTGTTCACCTCCATTCATTATAATTAATGAAATACATCATTATTTTCTTCTTATCCACTTCTAGGTTTTCTTTAATGATCTATGATATCTCCTTTGTTACATGATTAGTTGATTGTTGATTTGGTTTTCATAGTATATCTATTTAGTTTATTTTCCTAGATCTATATGATCAAATCTTATATGGTATCATGACTATAAGGATACTGAACTAGTCATTTATTTGGTGATTTTTTTGTCGAGGATGAAGCTTTTGCAAATTAAAGAAGGTTGTTTTCATCCATCAGAAAGGATATCTCATCCATTAAAGAGTTCAATTGTAGCTCATTTGCATCCATGGATATCCTATCTCCCAGCTCAAATGTTACATAGTTTGTATGCTAGATCCAATCTAGTTGAAGCTTGAAGTGTAATGTACCAACTAGGATTAGTGATACAAAAACTTTCTTCCACACATAATTAATTAAAAACAATTTTTTTGGAAGCTAGTTTGACTAGAGGGGGGGTGTAGGATCAAAGGGTCTGGATGGATGGAAGGATCTAATATATTTTAATACCTATGCACAAAGTACCAAGACCATTTATGTTTCAATATCAGCCTCACTGAAATCTACTCCAATGCTTCTAGGCACCCAATATATGCAGACTAGTATTGGTTTAAACTATGACTAGAAGCTAGGGATGAGTATTTATGAATTAGAGAGGCTAATAAACATAAAATATCAGTCAAGATATATTCATATGTAACTCCAACAAGTTTAAGAAATATCTGAGAAATATTTACAAAAAGATGAGTAAATTAGCATTCTAGGATTGCATAGCTAGTAAAATTCAGGAGCTTCCAAAAATGCAAGGAAGGCTCGCAAATTCCTCTTCTCATACATGGATTAGATCATAAAACATGTTATCAGAACAGAAATGAGCTCATTTGGATCTATTCTCATTCATCTACCATAAGCATTCTAAAAACTAGTCAAGATCTAGGCAATTCTAGAGGGGGTGGAGAAATTGAAGAAAATATCAAACTTCGGCAATACAAAATGTAATGAATGATATTAGAGATTAATTTTTACTGTTATTATCTCATATCACAGCCATGATAATCAATGGCTTCATCACATCTTGATTCCATAGCATTCTTGAGAAGATAGAAGAGAGAAGAAGAGAAGAATTGGAATTCTGACTTGAAGGACTCACTGTGGTTCCTTCAAAAATTCATATGAGCACGAATTTCGCTATAGATGTCTTCATAAAACCTGCATAAAAGAGTATTCAACAACATCAAACTTTAATGGTCTTCAACTGGATCTTCAATTGGAACATAACTGAGTAGAATGTTAACAATTGGGGCACATCACCCAACTGAGATTAGAGGTACATCTATCCAATCATGAGAAGCTTCATTGCTCTCAAATTCATAAACAAAATAATCCAAAAGTTGTGAATAGATATCTCTCTCTTTTTTTTATAGAATGAATGACTTGTTGGCTAAGTAATCTCCACCTGCGAGAGCAGGTCACCTCCACTAGTGGATCCTCATGAGTTCGATTGGACTTTCCTGCTTTTGGATTAGATTTTTCTTTCTTTCCTTCTTTATCTTGTTTCCTTCTTTATCTTGCTTTCCTTCTTTATCCCGATTTTCCTGCTTTATCCCGATTTTCCTGCTTTATCCCGATTTTCTTGATTTTATCCTGATTTGCTGCTTTTAGCATGTTTTTTACCATTTTTAGCAATTTCCATCCTCCTTGCTCAACTTGGCCTCTCTAATTCTCCCTCCTTGGCTTAGCTCATTATTTCTAATCCAAATATTAGTAATTAGAAATAAAATTACTCAAACCAACTAATTAATTATTCCAAAGTGCATATTATGGAATTTAATTAATTAAATGCCTCCAAACCAAAATTAATCCCTTGGAATAATTTAATTATTTTCCTAGTACTATTGGCATGATTAATTAAATATTTTAATGCTTATGACCTAGTGACATAGACCTTGTCAAGATTTGGGGACATGACAGTCCTCCCTCCCAAAAATTTGCTTGTCCTCAAGCAAAATATCCCAAGAGGTCCATCATGCTTTTGTTGCACTTCTCTCATCATAATCATCTCTCCAAAGAAAATCTCCACTACATCTGTAACTGAACATGCCTACTTTTATCCAAGTGAAGCAACTGGAAAGTGTGCCAAGATCCCATATAAATATTATAATCGCAAAGATACCACTACTATGAAACTATAATTCCATCCAAAGAGGTGTTCCCCATGTAGGAAACTGAACCAACTGCAACATACTTGAATTGATATAAAAGAGGGTTGGTTTGCTCCATCATTCCAACATGCAAACAACTGCTCCAAAGATAATCAATTCCAGGATCCCATTGCTTGCATGACACTTCCATGGATTAGAATGCCATCCAACAAAATCTATCAGGAAAATGAATGCATGGATCCCATTGCTTCAACTACAAGTTTCCAAGTAGCACTGTCATGTGTGGAAAACTGTCATCCCATGGAATACTAGGATCCCACTGATCATACTTCATATCACCAAACATTAGTAACATGAAAAAATAATCATCATATGAAATGTTAGGAAGGATGAAAACATCATACCACCATATTGGAAAATCATCCTTTCCAATGAAACCCTGAAACTTTGAGGGCCCCTCAATCAATATATGCAAATCTCCATGGTGGGACCCAATCAAGGAAAGAATATGCACAACCAAATATTCCTCCAAAGAGTGAGGCCAAACCTCATTAATTATTTCCACTCCAACAAGAAATTTCTCATGTGCCCAATGCACATAAGAATAAAAAATGTCATCATTGTAGCTCAAATGACAAGGGTGGAAGTCCCTTATCCAATCATGAGAAAGATAGGCATCATACAAACACCAAAAATGCCTCATCAATTGCTCACAAGTAAACTATGATTAATACAATGAAAAAACACAAGTGCAAATAGAACCAATACCTTTAGGGGTATATATCTCCAATGAAGTAATCTCATGGCTCAACTCTCTGCCACATGATCCAAAAGACAAACATGTACTATCCCAATGGCTCAACTCTCTGCCATTTCCTATCATACAAACACCAAAAATGCCTCATCAACTGCTCACAAGTAAACTATAATTAATACAATGAAAAAACACAAGTGCAAATAGAACCAATACCCTTAGGGGTATATATCTCCAATGAAGTAATCTCATGTCTCAACTCTCTGCCACATGATCCAAAATACAAACATGTACTATCCCAATGGCTCAACTCTCTGTTACTGGTTCCACTCAAGTGGAAATAACATGTGCTGCATACCTCCATCAACAATTTAATCATCCAATCAGTGGATGAACAAACACTCACCAAATCATGTCCAAGTAAGGAGCTTGTGGCTTCTCCAAGTGCATATCTCCAATAGCTCACCAAATTCCTTTGGCAGCTTATTTGTTTAGTTATCTTCCACCTACCATGTGCATAAATTTTTCTGCGAGGAGACTCCATGTGGAACATGTAATCTTCCACCCAATCCATGTGTGGATGAATGGTATCTAATGGAGGAAATATGTACCTATGCTGCTGATCACAAAACATATCAATGCCAAAGGCATTAAAAATTTTACACAAAAAAAAATTACCTCATGTAGTCTTCAACTTTGTGGTGCATCTATCCATAGATGGACATAAATCTCTGCTACTTGATTCCAATGATATGAAATCAATATCATGGCTGCTGGGAGGAATATGAGCCTTTGCCAAACCCCATGTATTGACCATCAAGTCATCCAGAATGATTGTGGGAGCCTCCTGCTCCTCTTGGGGTACTATTAAGAAAAATCCTTTCACCCAATTCTCATCTTCAAGAGATGTGACTGAAACAAAAGTGTAGGGTGAAAGAGAATGAATCAACTCTTTGCAAAATTTATCCACCAAGCATGTGGATCTATGTACCTCATCATCATGGGCTAGTCCATCAAATGTGAGACCATGTGTCTCCTCCAAAATTATGCATCTCTCATCATGAGGTAACTCATAATCTCTTTGAGACAAGGCATGATCCGCATGTGGATAGGAAGCATGAGGGGGAAAACAGTTCGATTGAATGAGTTGGCTCTGTTATGGAGGAAGCTTAAGAATTAGAATGCGCAAAGAAGGAATACACTACACAGACAAAACACAAATACACACAGACAATATGCAGGAATGCGAACTCATTTCTCTATTAGTGGATATGAGATCATTGATTGATGTATGTTACAATATTATACATTCTTATATAGAATGCTGAGACGCTTGGATGCTTTCCCGTTACATTCAGTTACAAGAGAAGTTAGAACAGTTCGACAGTTCAACCATTATAGTCAACTTGAAGACAGAGAGACAGTCTATCGTAGTTCGACAGTCGCAAGTCGCAGATCGATGCTGCATGTCGATGTCGTGAGACTATGAGGTCACAGAAATTGTCAAAGTCATGTCGAAGTCGGAACTTGTCGAAGTTGTGTCGATGTCGATGACTTGTTGGATATGTGTCGAAGTTAGCATCCGGAAATATTGCCAACGACAATGTGGATCATACCTCCTTCCTTAAGAAACAATGGTCCCCATTGTTTTCTCATGAAGGTGAGGAAACTTGTCGGTCAGTTCAATAGCATAGTACCACTTGTGCTGGGATCTTTCTGGATTTAGCAACCTGAAACAAGGGAATTTTGTTCGCCCTTGTATGGCGTACTCGTCATGCCATAATGGTGTCGCAAGGAAGAGGCTCCTAAACATCTAGATGGATGTCTTCGGGTTCTGTTGTTTGCAAGTCATTCTATTCCAATAGTGGTGCATGGTATGGTCGATGTAGATCCACATTGAATATTGGATGCAGACCCAGGCATGTAGGAATGTCAAGCTGAAAAGTGTTTTCGCCAATCTATCGAAGAATACTATATGGACCATATTGAAAAGGTTTTAGCTTCTTGAATGGACCGGTGAAGTGCTCCTTCTTGAGATGTAACTAGACCTTATCCCCATTTTGGAATGAATGAAGAATACGATGCTTGTCGTGTCGGGCATTAGCTTTCTTGTTTGCTTGTTGCAACATTTCCCGTGCATGCTTCTAGATGTCGCAAATCTGATCTTGAAACTTCAAGGCTTTATCAAATTCCCACTAGATGTAGTCAGTGTCGGAGTTCAACCGTGTCAAGGAGCTGATCAAGTCGATAGGCGCTAAGGGTTGAAATCAGTAACAGATCTCAAATGGATTCTTTCCCGTAGAGTTGTGTTGAGCACGATTGTAGTTGTGTTGTATGTATGGAACACTTTCATCCCATGTGCATCGATGCTTGTGGTTGTACATGTGAAGCAGTTGTACTACCAAGCGATTCACAACTTTCGTCTATTCGTTAGTCTAAGGATGGAAAGCTATCGACAATGAGAGTCGTGTGTCCAGCTGTTGCCATAGATTCTTCCAAAATATGTTGACGAATATGGAATTTCGGTCAGAAGTAATGGTTGTGGTTAAACCAAAGTGTTTCCAAACATGTGTGAAGAAGAGTTGAGCAGTCTGTTGTGTTGTCGTAGTCTCTTTTAATGGTATGAGAATGGCCATCTTGGAAAGTATGTCAACTACTACTAAGATCGCATCGTGCTGATGTTTTTAGTAGGATATCCTATCAAGTAGTGCCTAGAAATAGATTCCCATGGTCGACTAGAACTGACAGAGGTGTGTACAATCCTTATCGTCGATTAGGAGGTTTAGCAATGGCACAAACCATGCATGGTCGAATGTACTTGTTGACGTCAGTTTTAAGTGAAGGACAAAAGAAATACTTCTGGAGAATAGCAAGTGTCTTCACTACTCCAAAGTGTCATGCAGTCTTTCTATAGTGCGCATCCCAAATGAGATATTGTCGATGCTCACCGATTGATACACAAAGTTTTCCAAGCTTGTATAAGAAGGTGTCTTTCAGGAAGTAATCGGAGGTTGACGACCTGTCAGTCTGAAGCCGTCGGTAGACTGGTGAAAATTCGATGTCATCCTGATACAATTGAGGCCAAGTGGTCGTGATGAAACCCTGCATACTCATCACTGTGAAAAGGAGAGTAATGGATGGTCGACTCAAACAATTAGCAGTGGCGTTAGCTTTACCTTTCTGATACTTAATCACCAACTGGAATTGTTGTAGGTAATTAATCCAGTTGAGTTGTCTGGTTGTTTGTAGTTTTGACTAGGTCGAAGCAAACTATAGAGGCTTATGGTCAGTGAAGATGACCGTTTCCTTTCCAAGGATGTAATGCCTCCATTGCTTGAGAGCTTGCACAATGACATACAGTTCTTTTTCGTACGTCGAATATATTCTAACTGTGTCGTTAAAAGTTTCAGAATGAAAAGTGAGTGGGTGACTAGACTGAGTGATCACTGCTCCCAAGGCATAGTCTGATACGGACATCTCAATATCAAAGGGCTGATGCAAATCAGGTAACACAAGTACTGGTGCAGTGCAGAGCTTTTGTTTGAGATGTTCAAAAGATTTGTGTTGTGTCGATGTCCATTTAAAGACATCTTTTGCATTTCCCTTCGTCAACTGATTCAAGGGCCAGGCCATGTGACTGAAGCCGAGTATGAGTCGTCGATAGAAATTTGTCAAACCAAGAAAAATTCTTAGTTCTTGACTGCTTTGAGGAATGGACCAATCTTTGAGGATCTGTACTTTGTCTAGATCGACGTGAATTCCTGCATAGTCAATTACATACCCCAAATATTTGATGTTGTTCATCACAAAGGTACCCTTGTCCATGTTCAAGTAAAGTCGATGTTGATGGAGAGTATCGAGGACTTGTCGAAGCTGTTTGACATGTTCTTCTGATGATCGAATGAAAATCAATATGTCATCAAGGTAGACAATGACCCATTTTCTGATGAAAGGTCGAAGAAGGTTATCCATGTATCGCATCAAGGTCACAGGTGCATTGGTTAAGCCGAAAGGCATGACTAACCATTCAAACAATCCATCCTTGGTCTTGAAAGCAGTTTTCCACACATCTGAGCGTTCGATTGGAATCTGATGATATCCCGACTTGAGGTCGAACTTAGTATATAATTTAGCACCTTTCAGATAGTCGATGAGCTTGTCTATTCATGGCAGAGGGTAGAAATTCTTTACCAATTTTTTTTTGAGTGCCCTGTAGTCGATGTACATGTGCCAAGTCTCGTCTTTATTTGGAATGAGGACGACTGGACTTCCACAAGGAGAGGAGATTGGTTGGATATGACCTCTGTCAATCAAATCTTGGATTTGTCTGCAAATCTCTTCATTTTCAAGAATGGATCTTTTGTAAATAGATGTGTTAGGAAAAGAAGAACTAGGAGCAAGTTCAATGGAGTGTTTTACCTAGCAATGTGGATGTACTCCGTCCGACTCTTGGAATAAGATTTGATACTTGTCACCGCAATCTTCCTAGAATGTTGTGGTTTGATCATGATTAACGTGAACTTATGAGCATGATTGATGAGCTTCTTTGTCTGTTTAGCAAATATCATTGAAACCATTGGTGTAGGTCGTCGCTCTAGAATGCTGTACTATCGATTCTGGATTTTGACAATCACCTTCTACGGTCGTGACTAATAACTTCCATGGCGATCCCATAGGTAAGGTTTCCCAAATAGGGCGTCGGCTATGGAGAGTGGTGTTACGTTGCAGAGTACTTCATCTTCAAAAGGCTTTATGAAGTAGGTGAGTTTGCATTGTTGGGTGATCCGTAGTTCTTGTCCATCCTTCATCCAACCGATTTTGTAAGGATGAGGATGCGGAGTGGTGACAAAACCTAGTTTCTTCACAAGATCTTCAGAAATGAAGTTCTTCTAGCTACTGTTGTCCACAATCACATGTAATGGAATGTGCTAAACCCATATCTGTGTATGTAATAGGCGCTCTCGTTCCTCCTCGCCGACGATATTCGAGGCTGCTGGAGTGGTCAATGTTGATGTCAAAAGGGTCATTGCACCTAGATCAGATTCTTCCACTATCTTATCGAACACGTCGTGTTATCTCCCAAATTGACCACCGTCTTTTTGGGTGATAGAATGGGTAAAATTTTTATTTCTGTGAGTCTTGGGTTTCAAAATTCAAAAATTTAAGCTTTCAGCAGTTAACTGAGTCTGTGGAAGTTTGCTTAATGGCCGAAAAGGATTAGTTTCCACAGCTAATATGGTTTTCCAGAATGACTTTAGCCGCCGAAAAAACATATCCATGTGCAAAAACCAAAGATTGCTTCGTACTCATCAAATCATCAAACGAGCCTGTTGTAACTGCCGAAAGGAAGGATTGATGGTGCATTGCTTGCTCATTATTATAGTGGATTGAGAAATTGATGCTGAAACATTTTGATATTCTCGGGCTGTTATGGAATTTGACTGTGAGGAGCACACAAATTAAGAAGGCAGAACTGAAGTTTGATAAAGTCAGGGCGATTTCGCTGGGGAAGTGGAAAGCTAGCAAGGAACCGTTTCAGAGGTGTTTTCATCAGAGCAGTTATCCGTTTCAATCGGGAAGAGTCAGCATTCAATCCTAAATCACGAGATTTCAGTATGAGGTTTCTCAAAGCTTCTGTTACAGAGGAATTTTCTGCTAAAATCGCGTGATCTTGCGGGGAAATTTTGAAGGCCTTTCCGAACTCCAAATTCAGATCTGAAAGCACCAGTGGATAGCTTATGATCTGTAGATCTAAATCGACTATTCGAACATGCAAAACGGACATCGGACGGTTGAGAAAATCGATTTTTTCCAAAGGCAGTTTTTTCAGGAATCCTACAGGTTTCGGCAGCTTAGGCGAGCCCCACAGAGCTCAGTAGCTGCCGAAAGGTCTGACTTCCGGCGGCTAAGGCACGAAATCAGCAGAAAGCAGCGTTTTGGGTTTTAATTTTTGAAACAGTTACAGCTTTCGGCAGCTTAGACGAGCCTCCAAGAGCTCATTAGCTGCCGAAAAGGCTGACTTTCGGCGGCTAAGACACGAAATCAACAGAAGAGTTAACTGCCGAAAGCCTGTTTTTGCCAATTTTCTCTAATTTCGCCCAGATCTCAGTTTTGTTCGTTGAACTAGCAGAAAGCCGATCAGAATGAATGGATTATAAATTATTTTATCAATATCTTGAGGCTTTTGAGCGAGATTTAAGTCAGTAGGGCACCTTGGCTAAGTTTCACCTTGTTTGGAGGGACCATTCTAGAAATCGACTGCCACATCATCCATCTCAAGTTGCTGTGCGCCTAGCTAAGTTCACCGATCCTTGGGAGGCTGCTACACTTCATCAACCACCGAGCTTTGAAGCGGATTGACACATCAGCAAGTGCCTTGATTCAAGGAATCAGTTCCATGTTGATGTTTTAGTTAACTGAACCAGATCCACGTTTTTAGGATCTGTGAACTATTGTGTAAAGGCTATAAAGCCTGAGAACCAAGTCATTGTGAAGGGTTCAATTTTGGATGGAATAATTGGCTACTTTATTCAGTTTTCTTATGCTAATATAGATCACAGGTTTCCCTCAGTTTCGATATCAGTTGTCATTTTCTCTTTCACTGTATCAGCGTTGTCTAGCTTTGAATGTGAATGTTTCTTTACATTGTTTAGCTCACAGCTTGATTCCAGTTCTTTGAATGTATCTCGAGCCCTACTTCGTATTGGTTTGGTTACATGTTTTCTTCATCCACCTTTGATATTATATATGCTGATCAATCGTTTCTTGAGGGCACTGTTTCATCTGTTTACATGTTGAATGTCTAAATACTGTACTCTGATTTAGTCATCCCATTGATCCACCTTTTTTCAAAAGACACAAAAACATATTTTCTTAAGTTACCAGGCATACCTAGCTTATAACCCTAGGTAGTTTCCTGGAGTGATAACAAATTGGCGCCGCTGCCGGGGAGCGAGGTGAGAAGCTGATCTTCCTGGGAGAACGACACAGATCTGGTCCTTGATGATAGACAAGGATCAGACACTTCACTGGTTATAAATCTTCTATCTGGCGACTCCATGAAGGATGAACTCAGTGGCGACTCCATTGTTCAGAATTCTGTTGGTGATTCCACTGGTATGACATGAACAGAATCTTAGCCAAGAGGTATGCGTTCTGTGATTTTTCAAGAATTGCTGGTTTTCCTAATCAAGTGCCTGCTAGAGATGAATGGGAGAACAGTCTTCCTAGATTTCGAGGAGAAGAGGGGGAAGTGCCAGCTGAGCATTTGCTGGACTTTCATGACTACATGCATCGGTTGCAGGTAGTGCATGAGGATGTTCAGATCCGGCTCTTATGTGTTTCATTAAAAGGGATTGCCCGTGATTGGTATCGATCTTTGCCTAATGCTAGTATCAGCTCATTGGCTGATTTTCATGATGCCTTCCATGTGTTTTGTGAAGGAATATTTCCAGCTGATCTTCTTTTTCCTGAGTGTTGTCATGAGTTTAATCTTTCGAAAGTAGACATTCATGAAGATTATGCTGCTGTAGAAAATACTCTTCATTATGATCAAGAGATCGTTTATCCACATCATGATAGCCATAGTGATGCTTTTGTTATTGCATCAAATGCATCTCCCAACTTATGTTGTCATGAAGATAAGATTGTTCCTATTGAAAATTTGAAAAGTGAAGAGCAGATTTTTATATCAGCAAGTGACAGTTTCAGATCTACAGAGATTGAAGAGGACAGTCTACAAAGTCCAGATTTGCAAGGACTGTCCAAACTTCAGTTAGAACACATGAATCATGATCCCGAATGTGTTGATGTTGTAGCAGCATATGTTATGAGCAGCCCATATTTTCCAGACTTGCAGAAAAAGGTAGATCACAGCACGTATGAAAAGAGTGATGGAGACGAGGATCTAAAAGGTCCAGATCATCAATCTGTCTTATGTGTTTCTCCAACAGATCTCGAGCAGCCTGCATTCAACCATGAGATTATTAAAGGCATTTTTCATCATCTTTTCAATTTACAGTTGGATCAGCAGTTTAATGAGGTATTGCTCTGTGATTTTGATGACCCTATTGCTGTCTATTTAGATTTCATGAGCAGCATAAATTTGAGGATATTTTTATTAAAGGGAGATTGTCTTTATCCTCTGTTCGAACATCTTTTCTGCATGATATGGTTTCCATTGTTTTTCGGGTCAGGATCTAGCATGATGGCATTAAAAAAGTATCTGACATGGCTGCATTGGAAATCCAGTGTTACTTGATCATGCTGCTCCTATTAGTTAGTGTAGGAGTAGATAGGAAAATAAAGCTCTTCTTATGAGCACGTAGATCATTTTCAGTTGTTGTTGAATAAGCAGAACAGGCCGCATGAAAGTTGCAGGTGGGATACAGGTTTGCAGAGGGACCAGCGCTGATGGCTCAATGACTCCATGCCCAATGCTAAAGGCTACTGGAACTACTTGGTTCTGGGATTCTTCGGAACCTCACTGGGAGGATTCCATCCCCGAGTAGGAGCCAGATGTTATCTCCCAAATTGACCACCGTCTTTTTGGGTGATAGAATGGGTAAAATTTTTATTTCTGTGAGTCTTGGGTTTCAAAATTCAAAAATTTAAGCTTTCAGCAGTTAACTGAGTCTGTGGAAGTTTGCTTAATGGCCGAAAAGGATTAGTTTCCGCAGCTAATATGGTTTGCCAGAATGACTTTAGCCGCCGAAAAAACATATCCATGTGCAAAAACCAAAGATTGCTTCGTACTCATCAAATCATCAAACGAGCCTGTTGTAACTGCCGAAAGGAAGGATTGATGGTGCATTGCTTGCTCATTATTATAGTGGATTGAGAAATTGCTGCTGAAACATTTTGATATTCTCGGGCTGTTATGGAATTTGACTGTGAGGAGCACACAAATTAAGAAGGTAGAACTGAAGTTTGATAAAGTCAGGGCGATTTCGCTGGGGAAGTGGAAAGCTAGCAAGGAACCGTTTCAGAGGTGTTTTCATCAGAGCAGTTATCCGTTTCAATCGGGAAGAGTCAGCATTCAATCCTAAATCACGAGATTTCAGTATGAGGTTTCTCAAAGCTTCTGTTACAGAGGAATTTTCTGCTAAAATCGCGTGATCTTGCGAGGCAATTTTGACAGCCTTCCCGAACTCCAAATTCAGATTTGCAAGCACCAGTGGATAGCTTATGATCTGTAGATCAAAATCGACTATTCGAACATGCAAAACGGACATCGGACGGTTGAGAAAATCGATTTTTTCCAAAGGCAGTTTTTTCAGGAATCCTACAGGTTTCGGCAGCTTAGGCGAGCCCCACAGAGCTCATTAGCTGCCGAAAGGTCTGACTTCCGGCGGCTAAGGCACGAAATCAGCAGAAAGCAGCGTTTTGGGTTTTAATTTTTGAAACAGTTACAGCTTTCGGCAGCTTAGACGAGCCTCCAAGAGCTCATTAGCTGCCGAAAAGGCTGACTTTCGGCGGCTAAGACACGAAATCAACAGAAGAGTTAACTGCCGAAAGCCTGTTTTTGCCAATTTTCTCTAATTTCGCCTAGATCTCAGTTTTGTTCGTTGAACTAGCAGAAAGCCGATCAGAATGAATGGATTATAAATTATTTTATCAATATCTTGAGGCTTTTGAGCGAGATTTAAGTCAGTAGGGCACCTTGGCTAAGTTTCACCTTGTTTGGAGGGACCATTCTAGAAATCGACTGCCACATCATCCATCTCAAGTTGCTGTGCGCCCAGCTAAGTTCACCGAGCCTTGGGAGGCTGCTACACTTCATCAACCACCGAGCTTTGAAGCGGATTGACACATCAGCAAGTGCCTTGATTCAAGGAATCAGTTCCATGTTGATGTTTTAGTTAACTGAACCAGATCCACGTTTTTAGGATCTGTGAACTATTGTGTAAAGGCTATAAAGCCTGAGAACCAAGTCATTGTGAAGGGTTCGATTTTGGATGGAATAATTGGCTACTTTATTCAGTTTTCTTATGCTAATATAGATCACAGGTTTCCCTCAGTTTCGATATCAGTTGTCATTTTCTCTTTCACTGTATCAGCGTTGTCTAGCTTTGAATGTGAATGTTTCTTTACATTGTTTAGCTCACAGCTTGATTCCAGTTCTTTGAATGTATCTCGAGCCCTACTTCGTATTGGTTTGGTTACATGTTTTCTTCATCCACCTTTGATATTATATATGCTGATCAATTGTTTCTTGAGGGCACTGTTTCATCTGTTTACATGTTGAATGTCTAAATACTGTACTTTGATTTAGTCATCCCATTGATCCACCTTTTTTCAAAAGACACAAAAACATATTTTCTTAAGTTACCAGGCATACCTAGCTTATAACCCTAGGTAGTTTCCTGGAGTGATAACACGTCGGATGTCGACACTTTTTCCAAGAATGTCTTCTGAGATTTGCATTTAGACATATCATGCCAAGATAAGTGGTGGTAATTGCACCATTTCCCGTTGGGCAGTTGTTTGCTACATTCCCTTTTCTGAAAAGGATTTTTGTCGTGATCAGGATTTGGCAGAGTCGGCTGAGAAGATTTCGACTTGTTGAAGTCGGCTGGTGCCTTCTTGTCGGGTGGTCGTCCTGATGTCGGCTTTGTCACGAAGTGTGATTTCCTTTTCTTCTTGGTTTCAATTTTGCTGGCATAGTACAATGCATCTGCAAGCGTATTGACATTCAGAATTTTCATCTCTTGCCGAATATACTGGGACAATCCGCTGATGTACTTCAGAACAAGAAATTTCTCTTCTTCTTGGATGCCAAGTCTAGCCATGAGTCGACAGAACTCGTCGGTGTAAATCTGTACTGATTGGTCTTTCCATTTCCTTAGCTGCTACCACTTCTTATATTGCTGCTTGAGGTACTTGGGCGGGTAAAATTCCTTCCGGATGTGTTCGGCGAATTTATCCCATGTGTCGATGGGGTCTCCTCTTTTCTCCATCTTTGTCGAGAGGTTCTCCCACTAGCAGTGCACAAATGTTGACATCTTTAAGGATGCAATGGTGCTCTTGTCAACTTCTGAGAGTTGATTTACATAGTAATAGGATTCCAATTGTTGCACCCAATTGTCGATGAATTCCGCGTCAATATTTCCTTCAAGATTCGGTATGTCCAAATTCATTTGCACTTTGAAGGGACTAATTTTGTTGGAGTGAGTTCTCGTCGAAAATCCTCTGGATGTCGAAGCAAATTGCGTGAGAATTTCATTGAACTGGGAGAACATTTCAGTCTGTTGTCGAGTCAGTGATTGCTCAATAAGTTGTGTTGTCTTGTCGGCTTCATATCTGCCATCTATTTATTATGCCATTTATGGAGGTAGTGTCTTCTTGGATTGCTGAGATTGTGAGCGTGTTTGAATAGGAATAAGTCGATAACTTCATTGAAAGTGTCTACGCAAACTTAATCATGAAAAAATCTGAGAGCTCTGATACCTATGATCCGCATGTGGCCAGGAAGCACGAGGGGGAAAACAGTTCGACTAAATGAGTCGGATCTGTTATGGAATAATCTTAAGAATTAGAATGCGCAAAGCAAGGTTACACTACATGGACATAACACAAATACACACAGACAATATGCAGGAATGCGAGCTGATTTATCTATTACTGGATATGAGATCATCGATTGGTGTATGTTACAATATTATACATGTTTATATAGAATGCTGAGATGCTTGGGTGCTTTCCCGTTATGTTAAGTTACAAGAGAAGTTAGAACGGTTTGGCATTTCAACCATTACAGTCGACTAGAAGACAGAGAGATAGTATGTCGTAGTTCTCACAAGTCTCAAATCGACGCTGCATGTCGATGTCACGAGACTATGAGGTCGCGGAACTTGTCGAAGTCATGTCAAATTCGAAACTTGTCGAAGTTGTGTCGATGTCAATGACTTGTCGCAGAGGTGTCAAAGTTATCATCCGACAATAATGTAAACTGTGATGTGGATCAAGGCAAGTTCTTGGTTACCTTCTTGCTTGATTTCATCCCTCTCAAGCACATAGGGGAATTTTGAGGTAAAAAATAGGTCTCAAAACAAAAAATGTACCATTAAAATCAACTTTAAAAGAACCAATTACATTTTAAAGGATGGCATCATCTATAATGGTTGAGGTGGCATTGGTTGAGTTAAAGATACATATTTGTCAAATTTTAAATGGTAAATTAAAACCCATAGTTAACCATATCAATGTTATAAGAAAATACTCATAATGAGACGAGTACTCGTATATTACTTTTGAATATAATATAAATGTATTAAAATAGTCTTAAAGTACTTTAAAAAGTACTCTTTATATTTCAATATAAAATAAATCACAAATACCAAAAAAGTAAATAATCTAGTCAACATAAAAACATGTGTAATTACTTTTCAATATATAATATCTAATTTTAAATTATAAATTATCAAATACTAAAAAACAAAAATTCTATTTAAAATCAAAATTATATAAGTACTTTTCAATATAATATATGTTTTTAAATCATAAACAAAATCTTTAATTATTAATATACATACTATTAAAATATACTGAAATAACAAACTAATATCACATAAATTAATCTAAAATAAAATATATTAAATAATAACAATCTAAAATCACGTAAGTGTTATATGATAATGATATACGCGCTACGATATAGTATATAAAGAAAGAAACAAATTAATCTAAAATCACATAAGTGTGATGTGATAATGGGATAGGCTCTATGATATAGTATATAAAGAAAGAAACAAATCATATGGTATATATTTTTAAAATATAAGTGTTATAGAATTTTGTTTAAAATAAAATAAATGAGAAGTTCAACATATAAACTCTTAAATAAATACATAAAACAAAAAATCGATTTTTTAAACTATGGATATGTATTGTGAAACATGTACAAATATATTTAAATAATGTAGATATTTATATAAATAGATGATTGAGTTTTAATTTTAATGAATATAAGTTAGATTTATATAATGAATATATACTTTAGAAGAAATGACAATTTATTCATATAAATTTAATTTATGTTTAAAATTCAAAATTGTAAATACATGTTCTTATAAACATATTTTGAATATTGAATAAGTTATATTCAAAAATTCAAAACTAATAAACTTTATTTTATTTTATGAGTACTATAAGTACATTTATCATATTATATTTAAAAGCAATTTATGTATTCAAAAGTACTTTAGTTTTAGTCACATCAAATAAAGTTTTTTTATTGATTTTGTTTTTAAACATCTTTTCAATTTAACTTAACCATAGTTACATTGGTTGTAGTGTAAAGGGTGAGTTGTAAATATACCTCCCCCATAAAATTCTTAACTCATAATATTTTATTATATCTCTTATGAGACCCATTTTAGACCTCAAGATTCTCCTAATTGACAAATCAGCATGCTCCTCATGTTCCACCATCACATGAGATTCCTCCATAGAAATCTGAAAATCATCAACCAAAAGGGAATGGATGATTGGAACATAGGAGGGAATATGAGATTTTAGAAACTCTTGTTGAAATTGCTCTACTTGCATCTGAGATTCCAAGAGAGTACTTTGAGTACTTCTCAAAGAATCTTGGGTGGATCCAAACTCATATGAGAGATTTTCAAGATCTTCTTCATTCTTCAATAATGCATCATGATATAATATTGAAAGACCAAACAAATAATCTCTATCAGAAAGCAATTGTGAAAATTTACCTTTAATGTTTGTCATTGACTTCTGAATCTTCTCCATGCCTTCAATGGAAAGTGGATTTTCCATTGATATAGCTCTCCGATAATATTGTGACACTAAAGCATGAGTGACATGGAGGATGTCAAGGGTCTCCTTGATCTTCAATGTGTTCATTTTTAATGTCCCTTCAAGGAAGGATGGTTCATGACAATGAACATTCTCTTCTTCAATTTTCCTTGGATTAACTTCATGAATCTTATGTGGCGATGGTGAAGTTACTCCTTTCTCCTCTTCAATGGCTGCAAATTCATCATCTTCATGCTCAAATGAAACTATATTTGCAACACCTTTATCAAAGTAGAAAACTTCATGAGATAGAACCTTCTCTTCTTCAAACTTCATTGGATCACCCTCATAAAATTCAAGTGGTGAAGGTGAAATTGATCCTTGGATTGCTTCCACTATTGCAAGAACTCCATCATCGTGATCAATGGTAATTTGGCTTGTAACAACATCTTCAAATCTGATCTATATGTCACCAACATAGAGATGTGAGAACCCATCAGTAGGTACTCCAACAAAATTTGAACATCCACAAGTAGATTGTTCCACGGGTACTAGAGAAACCATTTGTAGTTTCTCTTTCATCCATGTTCCATGTATTTGAATGATCATCAGCAATACAAGTGGGGTTTTCATCATATGATGCACAACCCTCATTAGTAAGAATTGTGTACTTGGCTTCCTCTTCAAGAACCATAGCTATTTCTTCACTACTAATGGATCTAGGTAGTTCACTACTCCTCTCAATGATTGTGGATGACTGATTTGTACTTTAATCTTGATTCTCCACATGAATGGATATATATTTCCCCTTGTTTTCCTTCATATCAATGTTGGATTTTGTACAACTTCGGAATATATTATTTATTATATCTTATTGTACCATCATTGTACTTGGTTATACCTCCTAAAGGAGAAGAACATTATGTAAACACATGAAAGAATCAATGTAAGTCTTGGGGTGCAAAAGTAATTAATAAAATATTTATTGCTCCCAAAAGACAAGTCGGCCCCATAAGGGAATTTTCCAGTTTCGCACATGTATAAATATGAAGCTTGTGCACCTCATTATCTCATTCTCTCACTTGTGAAGTGCGCATCACTTGGAGGAGCATATTTTCACATCACTAGAAGAAGGAGGTTTATTTGGGTTGGTTACTTGTGAAAGATACTTTCACTTTCTCTCTCTTTCTTCATTTGTACTTTGATATCAAAATTATCATCTCTCTGCGAAGGTTGCTGGGTTTTCTCCCTATTGGGTTACCCAGGGTAAAACTCTGTGTTGTTGTTTTGTGCTTTGTCTTTTTTTTTCCCTGGAAAAAAAAACGTAATTTCATTTCATCCTTAAGAGTACGAAATTACATTGATCGTCATCACTCTTATAGAGTGGAATTTATAGCTAATATGTCAAGCTTCCAGCTTCTGTCTGAAATAAACTTTGATGTTCTCACCACGTGAGCAATAACATCATATACGTTGATATACTTAATCATTGAGTTCAAAACTTTAAAGTATTTTTACAAAAATAAACGTACCATCCTGTATAGGACTAAAAGGACTTAATAAACTGAGTAATACAAAAATAAAGCATGCTGATATCCATCCAGCTGTTCACATATTAGAAACAACAAGTAAAATCTTTTCGGATCATCATTCAATGAAAGGCCTGTGGAACAATTCCCTACCCATCCCATATATATATTCAAAGATTTTCCATATACCGACCCCTAGCAACAACCCTTCTTTCGAGGCCTTGTCCGCCTCAGTGTTGTTTTCCCGAAAGATGTGCCTGCAATTAAAAGTTTCAAAAGTGTTAGAGACATTCTGAATTTGATCCAAAATAGCAGCATTCCTCCGGTTATTGCACTGATAAGAGCCTGTAACCCACTTGATCATTTTCAATGAGTCCCCATACACAGTAATTTTCCTTACTGTATGTTCCATAGCAAAGGAAATAAGTAGTTTTAGACTAAGAATCTCAGCCCATTTATTGGTCCCCCTCCCAAAACCAAACGACATCACAAAGAAATGAATAGGTGACAAATAAAGAAGAGCCCCTCCCCCACATTGATCATTCTGACAAGCCCCATCAAAGAATCCCCATGGCTGAGTTCGATCTATATCCACAGGTTGTATATTTCTAGTAATAGTTGTTGGTCTGAGATGCTTGAGGGATAAGTAAATTACACAACTGTTGATAGCCTCTAGAACCGGAAGACCCACGATGTCAGAGAACAGACATTTGTTCCGAGAGAGCCAAATCCCCCAGATTACAATAGGAGGAAGGGCTTTAAAGGAAGAAAATGAAGGATTATGTGACCACCGTCTCCAAGCCTCATCAAGAGAGTTTCCATTCCACTGGAAATTGACTTTTAGAATTCTAGAAACAATACTCCAAACCTCCGTGGTAAAGCTACACTGAAGAAACAGATGTAAAACATTCTCCTCATTCTGTTTACATAGGTAGCATATGCTTGGACCCTGGAGGCTTCTTCGCTGCAGAAAATCCCACGTCGGGATCCTGTTGGCCAAGACACACCACATGAATAACCTAGCTTTGAGTGGGCACTATAGTTTCCATAAATGTTTCCACCACCATATCTGTTCTTTGTCCAAAACATTCTCATTGATCCACTGATAGCCTCCTTTTGGAGTATAATTACCCGAGGGATCCCTATCCCAAACCAGAGTATCACCATCATCATTTAGAAAAATCTGATCCCTGCTGAGAGCCCTCAAGTACTGTTCAATTTCCTCCTCCAAATCCGCTTCTAACCCAAAATTTTCTGCCCTCCTCCAAACAAGACTACCAATCCAAACATTCTCCAAATCCGCCAATTGATTGAGATAAAAAAGATCTCTCTGCCCTAGCTCCTCAATCAAGCCAACTGACAGTAAGTGTTGTGCTTCACATCCCACCCAAGGGTCACTTCCAATCCTCACCCTCTTCCCATTACCTACATCCCAAACAAGGTTTTGTTCAATAACAGGAAAAGAGGATACCACTGCTTTCCAAATGCATGAACCTCCTTTATGTGACTTGTGAGGGGACCCGATCCAATCTTCCACAGAATTGGGCTCTACATATTTATGGACCATGACTTGAGCCCCAAAACCCCCAGACTTAATTAAATGCCATCCACACTTCGCTGCCAAATATTTGGAAAAATGAAATATATTTTTCAGTCCCCAACCACCCAAATCTTTTGGTGCTGCAATTTTGTCCCACTTGACCCAGGGAGTAACTTGTGCATCCTCCTTGCCATTCCAAAGAAAACTGAAACAAATTTTCCTCGTTGCATCCAAAATGCCCTTAGGAATTCATGCTAGTGACATCCAGTATACTGGAATAGCTTCCAGCACAGACTTTACTAGTACTAACCTTCCAGCTCAAGAGAGCCACCTGTAGCTCTATCTTTTTAACCTTTTCTCCAATTTTTCCATAAGCCATACCCAATCCTATTTTAGGTAGTCATTAGGATTCAAATTGAAACCCAGATATCTTAACCCTTCCGATAGAGTAAGGAGATTGTAGGGAAACAAATTAGTATAAGTTTGTAATTCCTCCTCCCTCAAGAGAGCAACTGTGAGAGAGGATTTCCCATCATTTATCTCCATCCCTGTAGCTAAAGATAAAAGGTCTAGAAGTTCCTTGAGTTTAATTGCATCCCTTCTTGAGCCCGAGCAAAAAATCAGAATGTCATCCACAAAAAGAAGATGTGATAGTGTAACTACCGGTGCCACCAAGATCCCTTCAAAATCACCCATTCTTTTAGCTTCCTTAATAGCCCGACCTAAGCTTTCAGCCACCAGCAAAAATAACAAGTGGGACAATGGGCACCCCTGATGTAGACCACGTCCAGAATGAAAGAATGGGGTCGCCGCTCCATTCATTAGAACAGAGAAAGAAACAGAGGATATATAGCTCATGATCCAGCGAATGAATCCAATCTCAAAACCTAAATGAGTAAGCATAAGGCGGATATATAGCCAACTAACCTTGTCATATGCTTTAGATAGATCAATTTTAAGAACTGCTCCTTTCAACTTCCTAGTTTTAATACTGTGTAATCCTTCCTGAGCAATGCCAATAGCTTCATGAATCTATCGGCCTTCAAGAAATCCAAACTGTTCCTTTGAGATATGTGTAGATAAGATAGGTTTGAGCCTACTAGCAATCACTTTAGTAACAATCTTGTACACACATTTGCATAAGGATATAGGCCGAAAATCATTAAGATTAGAAGGAGTGTCCACCTTTGGTATTAGTGCAATGAAGGTGGAATTAATGCTAGCTAGAATCCTGCCTTCCATCCTTGAATCTTCAATGAGTTGTAAAATATCTTCACCAATAATGTCATAAAGAGCGATAAAGAATTCAATTGTCCAACCATCAGGCCCTGGACTCTTATCCTTTTGAAAGCTATTCAAAATAGCCTTCAGTTTGTCCCCCGAAATGGTGTCCATCAACTTCCTGTTGTCCTCCTCGTCAACAAAACAAGGGAATAGCTGTGCTACCCTGATGACCTCTTCAATTTTCACTCTGTCACTGGCTTTGAAAATATTCTGAAAATGATTAACCCCTACTCCAACCAACCCTTCAAATGTAGATTGAGAGGTGCCATCTGAGTCTTCGAGGCTCCAAATTGTGTTGGCAGATTTCCTTCCTTTTGCATAGGCATGAAAAAATTTTGAATTTTCATCCCCACTTTCCAGCCAAATGGCCCTGCTTTTCAATCTCCAAGTCTCTTCATTCTGCATTAGGATCCTATTCCTCTGGTCCACCAATTTAACAAGATGCTCTTTCGATGCCTAAGAACAGTATCCTCCTCCTACCCCTCCTGAAATGGAAGATATTTCTTCTTCAATAGTCATTAGAGCCCTATTGTCCCTACGACTCTTTTCAACAGCCCACTATTTAATTGGTTCCTTGAGTGTTTTAATATTCTCAGCAAAGTGGAATGTTGCAGAGTGTACCATTCCTAGATGAAATGGGATCCAATGCCGATGAAAGAGCTCAACAAAGGTAGGGTCCTCCAACCAAACCTTATTGAATTTTAAAGGAGCAGGAGGTTTTAGAGGGCCTGCCTTCATCTCCAAGAAAATAGGTTCATGATCTGAGCATCCTCTAGACCCAATCCATTACCTAACAAAGAAAAAAGACTCCACAATCTACTCAGAAAGTAGGAAACAATCCAACCGCTTTGCCACTCTATCCAAACCAATCCTCTTATTCCTCTACGATGGTTTCAAACAGACAGGCTCCAAATCAATCTAGTTACCTTTAGTAAATTTCCGAATAAAAAAATTTGTAAGGGGATCCACATGAGCATGTGGCCCCCAAACCTCAGCTTGACCCAGAGAAAAGTTGAGATCCCCCCCCAGGATCACAGAAGCCCCCTTGAGCAGCTCTCTAGCCAACAGAGAGTTCCAAAAAGGTTCCCTATCACAATAAGGTCCATAAATGTTTGCTATGGTGAATTCTTTGTCAAAATCCAGTGATCTACAAGACATTCCTAAGACCGAATTCATTCCCCAGAGAGAGGAAACACAAACCTTAGCTTCTTTCCAACCGATCACCAGTCCTCTAGAGCGATCCCTTGCATCCAAGGCCTCAAAACACCAACCTGGAAACCATGATTTTAACCTACCAATAGCTTCAGCACCTCCACACATAGTTTCTTGTAACAACAAAATATCAAGATGTTCAAGGTCCAACATCCACTGCAGTGCTGGTATTTTGGAGGGACCAGTGAGACCCCGACAATTATAGGACATAACTTTCATCAGAACCCTTCCTTATGGGAATTCACTGCTCTAAGTGCCCTCTCAATAGAAATTTGTTTACCATTTCTAAGATCCGAGCATGCTCGGGACTTAGCATGTGAAATGAAAGACTTCCGCCCTGGGATCTTAGACAATTTAGGCTTCTCTTTCCCTAACCCCCCCCCGATGAAGGCTTGTTCATTGAGCGCAGGTAATAACCCGACTCCGTGGAGCCAGAGGGGAAAGAGGGCTAAGGAATAATAGGCTGAAGTACCGGGGAATGCACAGGGTTTGTAACAAGGGAGCAATCCAGTAATAGAGTTTCAACAGCAGAGGATGAATCCACAGAACACAGAGGAACCGATAAAGAAGACAACATATGTGAGGATATATGTAAATTTTTAAACCCATCCACCCAATCAAAACCTAGAAAAGAATAGTTCTTAATAAAAATATTGAAGGAAGGGTTTGTGAAAGGAACAGAAGAAGTACCCGCTGCAATGTCTGGTGATCGAAGAAGTGGATGCTGAGGACCCTCCGGAGTAGTAACCAGTGGCTGTAAGGGTTCGGTCTCTGCTGTGACCACGATAGCACCTGCATCCGGCACTGTTCCTTCCTCCCCCATAATGCCATATTCCTCCACAGTACCCGAAGGTACCACCAAATGAGTACGTTCATTCTCTGTCTGACCCAATACATCAAATTCTAAATCCAACCAGGCCTCCTTCTCCACAATATGGCGTTTCTGAGAATTTCCAAACTTCATACGAACCAACAAAGAGGAATCGATAGCCGGATGCCCATATTCATGACATCGTCTACACCGGAACGACACATTTTCATAATCCAGGGTTTGTGCAAAGGTATATGGCCCCCATTTCAAATCCATGCCTTCAAACAACCCCTCCCTTACATTAATACTCACCATTATTCTCACAACCTTCTGAATCGATGTTGCCACATAAGAGAAATCTGCATCCAGATATTTTCCCAACAGGTTGCCAATCCTCTAAAAGTGTTCCTCGGCCCAGTAGTGTAATGGCAGTCCAGGAAGCTGCACCCAGAGTGGAATGGTGTCCATTCGTTCGCGGCTTGCATCGAATAATGGGTTACATGGCTTAAGCAAGAGTGGAACTTTGTGAATCAACCAGTTCATGCTTAATGGCCACTGCGCATGAGCGTCCGAGGAGAAATGAAAGGAGAACCATCCCCTGAGAGGCCCACCACACAAGGAACATACCCATAATGGCCAAACCAAGCCCTAGATGCCCACTGAATCACTGTTTTATGGCTCACCGCCCTTCCATTAACCCTACCCACCAACATAGATTTAACCATACCTACAATCTACTGGAAACCAATATCTTCTCCTAGCACATAATTCGGAGCCTTACCTGAATTTTTAATCCATTTTATCCTATTTTTCGTGTGAGGAGCAGTGGGCTTCAACCCCTCAAAACCCTCTTCAAAGTCCATAATCCTTCTGCACCGAATCCCTAGACGGACTAGAAAACCCTCGCTGCTCAGCTGTGTCCAGATTAGCTACTACAAAACCCCCAAAGGAATAAAAATGATAAAACCCTTCCTCTATATCAACCTGAGCCACTGATTCATCACTGAAACCCTGAGCAGATGAAGCAATAAGAGAGCCACCCGAAGAATTGAGAAAATCCAGTAAATCCCCTAACCCTGCATTCAACGCATCCTATGATAGTGAGGTGCTGAATCCCTTGACGCCCCAAATGCTCTCACTTCTGACCTCCGGCACGAAACCCAACATCAGCGCCATTCCAAGGTGGGGAGTTCAATAGTAACGACGAGGTAGCAGAATCCAATGCAGGTTTAGGTCCTAGGAAAGGAAATTTCACTGACGGCCGGCAACCTCCAACACCACTGACCCTGTAGCTACCTTCTCTAGAAAATTCCCAAAAAACACTAGGTGTCGAACTCCAGATGTCCTGATGCCTCAAAGTGTCACTCCCATAATACACCTCATCTAGTGGATCCATACTAGGAAAAATGAAGGGCCTTCCCGTGGAAAGATTAGGGCAAAACAAATAAAATAGTAAATAAAAAAACACAGGTAAATGTTAAGAGTTAAACAATCTTCAAAAACCGCCTCGAGATCCGTGCAGCCCTACTGACAAGACTGACGGCATTGCTGCCGCCTGCAGTGGGCTACACAGTAGCCCCCTCCCACTGTTCATACCCTAATCACCATCGCCAGCCTCCATGCTCTAAAAGGACATTTTGTGCTTTGTCTTACTTCTAGTGATCTTGGTAATGCATTTATGTTTTATTCTATGAATGTATGAAATTTAACATGGTATCAGAGCCATTCTAGAAGAATCCATTGCCGAAGCATTGTCGGAACCCTGTCGGAATTAGGGTTTCATCTTATGAATTCTTCACCCCTTATTTTGAAGAAAAAGAGCCATAGGAATTTCGTTTTTGGCTAGACTAATCCATTGGTGAAGACGAAATTCAATTTCAAGAACTTTTATTTTTGACCTAGCTCCTGCTAGGGTTTCTGATCCAGATCCACAAATCAAGATGATTGGGATGAAGGTTGAAGATCGGTTGAAAGGAGCCTCTAACTTTATCTCCTGGAAATCTAGGGTTCTCTTACTCCTAGAAGAAAATGATCTTCTACTATATGTAAATGATAAGGTCCCCGAACCAGAAGCCAAAGAAGAGAAATCTCGATGGAGGAAGAATGATGCGAACGCAAGAAGGATTCTTGTGGATTCCATGAGAGATCATTTGGTTCCTCAGATCTTAGGTAAGAAGAATGCTAGGAAGATGTTCAAGACCATTATGAAGTTATTTGAACACACTAGCCTAAATGTCTTCATGAATTTGAGAAACCAACTCTCAAATATGAAGATAGTGAAGTCGGAATCCATTGCCTCATACTTTATGAGGATCGCAGAACTCAGAGACAAGATCAGCACCAGTGGAGATCCTATTGGCAATAAGGATCTTGTCGTTCACACCTTAAATGGTCTTCCACCATCATGGGAGTCCTTTATCCAAAGCATAAGTGGTAGATCTAAACTACCAAAGTTTGACAAGCTTTGGGCAGATTGCTCTCAGGAGGAGACAAGGATCACAACACGTCAAAGAATCCATGGCAATCAAACTGAAGAGACTCAAGCATTTGTTTCTCATACCAAGAATGGTAAGGGAAGATGAAATAAGTTCCATAAACACAAGCACTGAGAAAGGAGATCAAGTCCTTGTCAAGATCAAAAGAAGAATAAGGATGTATCTCAAGTTCAATGCTATAGGTGCAGGAAGTATGGACATTACGCTAGTAGCTTCCGAAGTCAAATCAAAAGGAAGCATGAAGCATCCACGGCTGATGTAGAAGAAGATCATAATCACAAGAAGCAAAAGAATGAAGATCATATAGAATTCCTATTCATATCAGCACTATCAGGTACTTTCCTACCACTAGCGACACTTGGCTCATAGATATTGGTGCATCTAGACACATGACTGGGTATAGAGAGAATCTTTCAGAATTAATTGAGAAAGATTCACATCTCTGTGTTGTACTTGGAGATGATGAAAATTACACTGTGAAGGGATCTGGAGTCACCACCCTTCAATTGGAATCAAATGATGCATTACGCTTAAGTGATGTACTCTATGTACCTGGTATGAAAAGAAATCTTGTCTCCATCTCAGCATTGGAGGACAAGGGTTATAAAGTAGCCTTCTCAGAAGGGAAAGTCCTTGCTTGGCACAAGAACTCAAGCATGAGCATAGCCAAGGTTATTGGCATAAGAGAAGAGAGCTTGTATGGGCTAAATAATTCTCCAGTCCAAGCCCTAATACATGATGCTGCAAGTATGAACGAGTTATGGAATATAAGGTTAGCTCATTTGAACTATCGAGCTCTCCTAGTTCTGAAGAACTTTGTAACAGGTTTGCCAAGGCTCCAGGTAAACCATGATGGAACTTGTAGAGGATGTGCACTTGGAAAGAATGCCAAGAAGTCTTTTCCAGATAGCGAGAGTAGATCCAAAGGGATTTTGGATCTAGTACACTCTAACTTGTGCGGGCCCGTGAAAATTGTGTCATTAGGTGGTTACCACTACTATATCACCTTTATTGATGATTACTCACGAAAGACTTGGATATACTTTCTCAAGTCAAAAGAATTTGAGGAAGTACTCAGCAAGTTCAAAGAGTTTAAATCACAAGTTGAAAATCTATCAAGAAAGAGGATCAAGATATTGAGATATGATAATGGTGGAGAATATACCTCTACAGAATTAAATGATTTCTACAAGGAAGCAGGAATTAAGAGGGAGCTCACAGTTCCCTACAAACCTCAACAAAATGGGGTTGCAGAAAGAAAGAATCGTACAATTGTGGAGGCATCCAAAGCTATGATACATGACCAAAATCTTCAAATGTTCTTGTGGGTAGAAGCATCCAGAACCGTTGTATATGTACAGAATAGATGTCCACATAAGATCTTGAAGAACATGACTCTGGAAGAAGTGTTCACAGGTGTGAAACCAGAAGTGGGCCATCTCCAAATTTTTGGCTGTCCAGTCTACATTCATGTGCCCAAAGAGAAAAGATCAAAGTTAGAACCTTCATGCAAGAAGGATACCTTTGTGGGATACAGTGAGTCTTCAAAGGCTTACAGAATTTACATTCCAAGATCTAGACAGATTGAAGTCAGTAGGGATGTAACCTTTGAAGAAGAAATGGCTGTCAGGAAAGACAGAGGATCAGATATGAATATTGATGATGAAGAAATGCTAGAACCAAAGGAGATGAGATCATCTCCCCCTCCAGCTCAGAGGGATTCAGTAGAAAAGGATGAACCTATCGATCCCATAGATCCAGTTGATATCCCTAGAGATGTGACAGGTCGAAAAAGACCTAGGTGGGCACAACAAACACTGCAGGATGCAGAGGGGCATGATGCTCCACATGGCACTTTCAGAGAAAGCAAGAGACCTCAAAGATTCTCCAACTATGTATCTCTAATGAGCAACATTATTGATTCAGAACCCACAACTTATGAAGAAGCATCCAAACATCAAGTTTGGAAGGATGCCATGATGGAAGAATATCAATCCATCATGAAGAATGATGTGTGGGAGGTTGTGCCGAGACCTGAGGAGAAGTTAGTCGTAACTTCTAAGTGGTTATATAAGATCAAGCATGGAGCAGATGGCAGTGTTGAGAAATACAAGGCCAGATTCGTAGCCAGAGGATTCTCTCAGAAAGAGGGAGTTTATTATGATGAGACTTTTGATCCTGTGGCCCTATATACTTCCATAAAATCCATTATCGTGATTGCTTCAACTATGGGATGGAAGTTGCATCAGATGGATGTGAAGACAACTTTTCTCAATGGTGTTATTGAGGAAGAAGTTTACATCGAACAACCAAATGGGTTTATTGTCCAAGAAAAGGAGTCTCATGTATGCAGACTGAAGAAGGCATTGTATGGCCTCAAGCAATCACCTCGTTCTTGGTATGGAAGAATAGACGGATTCCTGGTGAGCTTGGTATTTTCCAAGAGTGATGCAGACCCCAACCTTTACTACAAGGTTGTAGATGACGAGCCACTGATCTTGGTATTGTATGTTGATGACTTGTTTCTCACTGGAAATGAGAGACTCATTGTATGGTGTCAGAAGAATATCACCTCCGAGTTTGAAATGAAAGAACTTGGTTTGATGCATTACTTCTTAGGATTAGAAGTATGGCAAAGTCATAAGGAGATTTTCCTAGGAAAAAGAAAATAAACCATCCATATATTGAAGAGATTCGGAATGTTGGACTGCAAGTCCATGGCTACTTTGATGGATGCAAATGGAAGAAGTTGAGAGATTCTACTTCAGAGTCTGATTTGTTTGATCCCACCATCTATCACCTGTTGATTGGGTCATTGATGTATTTGACCAACACCAGACCAGATATATGTTTTACTGTGAATTCCCTCAGTCAGTTCATGTGCGAACCGAGGCATATTCACTGGATTGATTCAAAACATGTGCTCAGATACTTACGAGGCACTGTGGGATATGGATTGAAATATGCTTCAGATGGTGATCTGATATTGCAGGGGTTTACAGACTCAGATTGGGAAGGATGTGTTGCAGATCGAAAGAGTACTTCTGGATATTGATTCAGTTTGGGTTCTGCAGTTATTTCCTGGTGCAGCAGGAAGAAGAACTCGGTACTGCAGAGGCCAACTACATGGCTGCTAGTACAACAGCTCAAGAAGCAGTTTGGCTTCGTAAACTCATGGCAGTATTGTTCAGCCAGATTCCAGAGCCAACCGTGATTCACTGTGATAACCAGAGCTTTGTGTAGATGTCAGTGAATCCTATATTTCACAACAGGTCGAAGCATATCGAGATTCGATATCACTTCATTTGTGCTATGGTGTAGAAAGGTACAGTCAAATTATAGTACATGCCGACAGACGACCAGACTGCAGATGTTCTCACCAAGGCACTTCCCAGAGTGAAGTTTGAATACTTTTGTGGAAGACTTGGAGTCAAAGAGAACGTTTCCCTCCTTGAGAGGGAAAGATGAGATGCTTGCCTTGCTTTGTCGAGGTGCCTCTGTAGTCTAGTTACTCAGCCAAATATGGGAGAAATATCATAGGCAGATGAGTAGGACAGTCAGCAGTTGGCCGGGCTCACCCAGGTACCTTATGCAGTCCAGTTACTCAGCCACATATGGGAGAAATCTCATAGGCAGATGAGTAGGACAGTCAGCAGTTGGTCGGGTCCACACTAGTGCCTCTGCAATCTATTTACTTAGCCAGATATGAGAGGAATCTCATAGGCAGATGAGTAGGACAGTCATCAGTTAGTTGTGTGGTTTCACAGGTGCCTCTACAGTCCAGATACTCAACCAGCTATGGGAGAAATCTCATAGGAAGAAGAGTAGGACAGTCAGTAGATGGTCGTGCCCTTTTGCTCATCTGAGATCTCAGCCAGATATGGGAGGACTCCATTGGCATATGAGATAGATAGGTAGAAAATTGTATAGCATAGATGGTATAGCTATATATCTCAGATATCCAGGATTGAGTAATTCTCCTGGATCCAGGATTGAGTGATTCTCCTGGACTCACCGAAGGACTGGTGATGATGATGCACAGAGATTGTGTGGACAACCTTCAGTATGCAGAAAGATTATAGAGATAGAGATGAGTACAAGATGAAACCCAGATGATCATGATGCAGATGAAGACTGAAGAATACCTTCCTCGTTGAGAGGGAGTGTTGGATTTTGTACAACTTCGGAAGATATTATTTATTCTATTTTATTGTACCATCATTGTATTTGGTTATACCTCCTAAGGGAGAAGAACATTATGTAAACACATGAAAGAAACAATGTAATTCTTGGGGTGCAAAAGTAATTAATAAAATATTAAAAATAAAATATTTATTGCCCCCAAAAGACAAGTCGACCCCATAAGGGAATTTTCCAGTTTCGCACATGTATAAATATGAGGCTTGTGCACCTCATTATCTCATTCTCTCACTTGTGAAGTGCGCATCACTTGGAGGAGAATATTTTCGCATCACTAGAAGAAGGAGGTTTATTTGGGTTGGTTACTTGTGAAAGATACTTTCACTTTGTCTCTCTTTCTTCATTTGTACTATGATCTCAGAATTATCATCTCTCTGCGAAGGTTGCTAGGTTTTCTCCCTATTGGGTTTCCCAGGGTAAAACTCTGTGTTGTTGTTTTGTGCTTTTTCTTACTTCTAGTGATCTTGGTAATGCATTTATGTTTTATTCTATGAATGTATGAAATTTAACAATCAATACGTTTGGAGTCTCTCCTTGGATAAAACCCAAATAATATCCCAAAGAAACCATGTGCAGATGGCTCCAATGAAGCTTCACTTTCGATTCCTCTTTCTTCTTCTTTTCTCACAGAGGTGCAACAACTTGTTTCCTCTATGGGTGGTTTTATGCTCTCTATTAAATCCAAATATTCATCCTTGATCTCAAATCCAAATATACAATAAAAATAATCTTTGAAGGAAATGTCTTTACGAATCTCTTCTCTCAAAGCTAGATACTCCTGGTAGTGGCAGGGAAATTTTTTACCTGTAGATATCCTCTTTGCTAAATCCTTCTTAGGATTAGAAATCATTGGTTCATCCCATTGATCTATGTACATTTGGTCACAAATGTAACCATCATCATCTCTTGGTATTCCTCCATCAATGTAAATGATTTCTTCTTCCTCGTATAACTCAAAGCCTTCATCTTCCATCACTGTAACTAGTTTTATAGCTGCAACTTGAAAATAGTTCTGATATATTTCTCCATATGAAATTTACTTTACACAGGTTGAGCCAAGGAAAGAAATCTGATACCACTGTAATGTACCAACTAGGATTAGTTATACAAAAACTTTCTTCTACACATAATTAATTAAAAACAATGTTTTTGGAAGCTAGTTTGATTGGAGGGGGGGGGTAGGATTAAAGGCTCTGGATGGATGGAAGGATATGATATATTTTAATACCTATTCACAAAGTACCAAGACCATTTATTTTTCAATATCATCCCGAATGAACTCTACTCCAATGCTTATGGGCACACAGTATATGCAAACTAGTATTGGTCTAAACTCGGACTGGAAGATAGGGATGAGTATTAATGACTTAGAGAGGATAATAAACATAAAATATCAGTCAAGATACAGTCATATATAACTCCATAACCTTTAATAAATATCTGAGAAATATTTACAAAAATATGAGTAAATTAGCATTCTAGGATTGCATAGCTAGTAAAATTGAAGAGCTTCCAAACATGCAAGGAAGGCTCATGAATTCCTCTTCTCAGAAATGGTTTCAATCATAAAAAATGTTATCTAACATCAGAACAAAAATGAGCTCATTTGGATCTATTCTCATTCATATATCATAAGCATTCCGAAAACTAGTAAAAAACTAGGAAATTCTAGAGGGGGTGGAGAAATTGAAGAAAATATCAGAATTATGCAATAATAAATGTTATGAATGATATCATAGATTAATATTGGATTTTATTACATCATATCAGATCCATGAGGATCCGTGGCTTCATCACATCTTGATGCTATAACATTCTTGAGAAGATAGAAGAGAGAAGAAGAGAAGAATTTGAATTCTGACTGGAAGGACTCACTGTGGTTCCTTCAAAAATTCATATGAGCACTAATTTTTCTGTATATGCATTCATAAAACCTTCATAAAAGAGTCTTCAACAACAACAAACTTTAATGGTCTTCAACTGGATCTTCAATTGGAACATAACTGAGTAGAATGGTAACAATTGGGGCACATCACCCAACTGAGATTAGAGGCACATATCTCCAATCATGAGAAGCTTAATTGCTCTCAAATTCATAAACAAAATAAGCCAATTTTTTTTTAATAGAGCTCTCTCTCTTTATTTTATAGAATGAATGACCTATTGGCTAAGTCATCTCCACTTGTGAGAGCAGGTAACCTCCACTAGTGGATCCTCATGAGTTGGATCGGACTCTCCATCTTTTGGATTAGATTTATCTTTATTTTTTTCTTTATCTTGTTCATGCTTTATCCTGCTTTCCTGCTTTATCCTGATTTTCCTGATTTTATCATGATTTGCTGCTTTTAGCATGTTTTTTACCATTTTTAGCAATTTCCATCCTCCTTGGTCAACTTGGCCTCTCTAATTCGCCCTCCTTAGATTAGCTCATTATTTCTAATCCAAATATTAGTAATTAGAAATAAAATTACTCAAACCAACTAATTAATTATTCCAAAGTGCATATTCTGGAATTTAATTAATTAAATGCCTCCAAACCAAAATTAATCCCTTGGAATAATTTAATTATTTTCCTAGTACTATTGACATCATTAATTAAATATTTTAATCCTTATGACCTAGTGACATAGACCTTGTCAAAATTTGGGGACATGACATATAGCCAAGTTTTTGCAGTCATTAAGAAGCCAACGGTATATTTGTGTTCCTCTCACAAAACACCCCTCCCCCATCCTAAAGAAGGTCTCAAATGGAGTCCAGGAAGTGAAGATATCATTTGTTTAAAAATCAATTCTTTTAGTTTTTTTATGAGTGACGATTGAGAATATTGTAGCGAATATATTTGGATGGGGTGCCCAAATTCTAGTCAAATTAGTGTTAGTAGATGCAGAGTGGTCACACAATTTACAACAAGTGGACATGATATAAATTATGATAAATATTGTAGGAGATGTTCTTATTTTTAATTTTCGGCCTCAAACCGTACCTTGGAAAGTAATTTATTCTCTAGCAATGTAGAGCTCTTTATGGGGCTAACAAGCTCCTAAAACTTTAATTTTTTTTAGAGATGTGTTATGAACTCTTTAAATTGTTAAATTTCCAAAATCATGAGTCATTCTCTAGGGCAATATTGTGTGTCAATATTGAGCCTCATGTGTCGAGGTAGTTCCTTATAGTAGCTTGAGTTGGAATCAGGAAGCTTGGAGAAGAATCTTGAATTAGAATCAAGAATGGTTAAGCTTCATGTGTTGAGGAAAGTGATTTGTATGCCAAATTGATGATGTTATATAGTCTTGCTAGTCAAGGCTAAGGTCTTGTGTGTCAATATAGATCCTCATGTATTGAGGTGGTGCCTAATGTGTTGAGGTGATTCTTTGCATGTCGAATAATGCATGGTGTGTGATGCACTACTAACAATGGTTGATCTATTAAGTCTCCTATAGGGATTGTCCACCTCTAGAGTGAATTACTTTAGCATATAGCCACTTGGAAGCATAGTAGAACAATATGATCACATCATTGAGAAAATATCCTTAATATATTTGATATGATAATTAAGTTGGCACATATGGAACATGTAGATAAGACAAGAGATAAAGATATGATGTGATAAGATATGAGAGAATTTGAATTGCACATAAATAATTAATTAAGAGAGAATTCAAATTGTTAAAATTCGGTGATATTAACAAAGAATAATTCAGTCAATCAAAGGAGAAATCGAATTGATCACTACAATGATGTTAACAAGAAAGATTTTAGTCAAGAGAGTTAACTAAGTGATAACAAAGAATATCTAGTTAACTAAGTGTTATTGCATGACAAAACTTATGTTAAAGTAAAAGAAGACACTTATGTTAAACAAAAAGATGGCACTTGAGTTAAACTAAAATACAACACTTGAGTTGCGACTCTTACATGATGAAACTTAAGTTACCCACCTAACTATGTGGGAAAGCTCTCAGTTAAGGGGCGAGTTCATCCTAAATTTAGTTCAGTGAGTTAATGCATTCCATGAAAAGTGGGGCACACTTCTCCATGTAACATTGATGTCTCCAAGGTTGGAGGGAATTTATATGATGTATTTTTTGTGCATGTGACTATTATTAGCGAGTTGGTTGATTGGAGGATTATTCTCCTAAGTCTGTCTTCTATATCTATATTTCTCTCTCTGTAATTGCATTGGGCGTGCTTGATGTAAAATACATTATATTCTATCTATCAATATATTAAGGTGTTAGAATTTTGATACTTCTAGGATGGTTATGTTATATCTTCAAACAATTTATATATTATCACAATAACCATAAAAAATAGGATCACTAAAATATAGACAAGCAAAACATACAAAAGAGACACAAATATTTACCCTGGGAAAACCCTCTCACAGGAAAAACCAAACAAAACTTCTTCAGTATAGATTCGTCACAAGTACAATGTAAAACTAGTATAATGAAGAGCTAAATCTCTTCCACAAATATCCCAAGGATATATAAGATAGAAAACCAAAGATAAGATGTCTTCACAATGCAACTACTCTTCTTCTACAACGAACTTGTCTTTCTCTCTCTTGTCATGCGAACTTGCTTGAGTGAGTGACATACAAAATGAGCTAGGCGCCACTCTATTTATACTAGTCACAAACTGCCCTTTTTACTTAACTGGGTTGGCTTGACTAGGGTAGTTTTTCCCATTGTTTAGGGAAGACTACCCATTGTTTGGGGCAGTTTACCCATTGAATTATGTGGGGTCGACTTGTCTATTTTACTTGATTTCTTTTAGGTTTTTACATGTTCAATTACAATATGAATATTTCCCGAAGGAAGTACAATAAGAACACAATACATATATCTTTCTAAGTTACATTCTTCAACACTGCCTCTTAACATGATCTACATGTAACTGTTATGAGCAATATCCTTCAAAATATTTAGGAATTCAAATGACATTAAATACTTATCTTTCAAGTGTTTTGTAGGATCCCTCTTGGTTTCTGCCTACTTGTAGAAGTTACTAGAGTTTATGGAAGTGTACTCTACTCCATCATTTGATTCTAAATACCTTGATCTTCTTTTTCGTCTAGTTTGGAACCTTCTAAAGTCTTCATCCTTGGAATCATGTATTGGATTAAGGCTCTCCTTTTTCTTGGAAATGGATTATTCACATACACCATCATGTTTTGTCTGGATATCGGATAGATCAGTCGCCATTTGCTTACGATTGGTAAAACCTTGTAGTGTATATATTTGCAAGCCTTATGTGCCATGAACCAATGCTTGATCTAGTTGACCTTTTAATTTGTATAAGCCTCCCTCTTTCTCTCCAATTAAAACTGTATCATCAAAAGTTCAAGACATATTCTTAATCACTTGAGGAATATTCCCTTTCTCTCTTCTTAATTAGTTCATCATCTTTTGCAGCAAGAGCATGATGCTTGTTCTTCTTTCCTTTCTCTTTATTTCCCTTTTTCTTGGGGAAATCTATTGCAAGGTGTCCTTTCTCATCACAAGTGTAACATTTGTAGTTTGATTAGTTATTAAGAGGTCTATGGTTATTTTGGAATCTTCTAGGATTCTTGTGAGAGTGTTCTTCTTTCCTTCTCTTTTCCTTCTTTGCATGAGCTGCTAAGGCTTGATTATCTTCTTCACCCATCTTCTCTTCTCCGAATTCAATTCTAGCTTCCTCTTGAGTACATTTCTCCCATATCCTACTGAATTTGATGACCTTACTTCTAGAACATATTCCTTGAATGAATGATTCCCATGATCTTGGTAGACCATTCAATGTGGTTGTTAGTCCCAGAGATGCTCTAAGGCTGTTTTTAGAACTGTGCCCGGGCATCAATAATATCATCTGATTTTCTTACTGAATTGAATCACAGCTGACAAAAAATAATGTGAAATTCCAATCTTGAAATATAAATGGGCAGTATTTCAATGTGCCAGAAATAAGACTTTGAGTAGCAAATGGAAAATGAGATGGCATAAGATAAAGGTACTGCAGAAAGTAAATCTTTATCCTATGTTTAAAGAATGATGTGTTGATCCTGGGAGAGGAATTCAACAGCCTTAACAAAATAAACACAGAACTGCCACTGAATAATATGAGGATATCACCTCCAGACCAATTAGCATGAACACTTCAATTACTAACCATCTTAGAAGAAATAAATTTAAGAAACTGCACTCATATTAAACCCAGAATAGATCTATGAATCATACATACATGGAAGAGATGAATAACAAGGGAAGAAACTAACTGAACACATTAAAACTTTGAATCTATAAAATCACCAAGATATGGAAATGATATTCTTCTTTCTGTATTGATCAAACTATCAAATATTATAAGTAATACTTCTTACAAAAGAGAGCCGACCCTTTGGCTATTGCCTATTTGGCTATATATAGCCTTCATATCCTCTACAACAGAAATTGTTACAATCAGTTGCAGCTCAATAGTTTTAAGTTTTTATGTTTGTACTTTCTAAAAGAGTTTGTTACAATATCAGTCATATGGAGCACTATTGGTTATCCTATGATTGTGACCCGGGACCACTTTGCTAGCAAAGTAGTACGTTCGGCTGGACAACATTTCTCACCACCTTAAGACATACATGTATTATCGATGTAACTTATTTCAAAGCTATTAAGAACCTTTTAAACACTCGCTGGACCACCTACGGCCTCATGGAGACATAGATGCGACCACCTTGCTGACGAATGTTTTTTTGTAGACCTCTATCATCTAACCCTTCTACCCCATCCAAGCCCTTTGCTCTCGGACCTTGTTTTTGACGGGGCAAAAGTTCACCTCTGCTGCCGAGCTGTGGAAAAGGACCTAATCCTGTCATCACCTCGTTCAAACTACTCAAGTACTACTGCTTTGTCATTTTATTGTCCTTTGTTGGGACCGACATATCCCCTCGTTCCACTCTTCCGCATCTAGAAAGTCCATCTCATTTTTAACCACTGTGATAGGTGAACTCTCCTTAGACATATCGGGTGAGACCTCAGGATTCTCCCTCCTGATTGTCTGCAAATGCACATCTGTCAGCTGCTCATGGATGATGGTCATCTGAGTTCTCAGTGCTCCTTACGAGCCACCACTAGAGATAAAATGATCCATTGAGAGCACCTATATTTCAGGTTTAAAATAATCGACCGTGATCAATATGTGCATATCAAGCTCTGTGCTCTGGACCAGTGGCGCCCAGGAGCTTCATGACTCAATATTATGCAATAACGAGAGTATTTATAACCTGGCTCGCTTGATTTTCAAAGGACGCGCTGTACCTGAGCAATTATTACACAACTATTTCCCGGGATTTACATGCTGGGAGCGGACTATAATCTGTACGGTGGCGGCGACAACAATAAGTACTAGGAGATGCTTCTTCAAAGTGATGGCAGGAGATGACAAGACTGGAAAGGAATCTCCTTGAAACATGTGGGAACAATCCATAGAGTGGATGTATACCAGAAACCGCCAGTGGATTTCAGGATCCTCAGAAGGCAGTTTAGAGAACCCGCTCAAAGCCCCCTGAACGATCCTAGGATCGCCACGTGCAAGTAGTGGTTTTTTCTCAAGGGGGAACCGGGTGTGATAAACATCATGCAACTTCACCATCCTAACGCTTTGATGATTGTCGATCCTCGGTGGGGCCCCTTCGAGATCCAGGTTAGGAGGATGCAACTTCTAAGAATGGGCCCCACTATAGGTATGGCATCCTTGCTTGGCGCCTTGTGGTTCAAACTGCCATAGTATTTTTAATGGTTTTAGGGCCCCCATAAAGTAGTCTGGGAAAACTGCCTTAAGGCCCCTGAGAACTTGAGAAGCTGACACGTTTGTGAGGCAGTTTTTTGTCAAGGGCGAATAGGTCCATAGAAATCGTGAAACGCTTGAAGGTCCTGGATGCACTCGTCCAGAGCCGGTCTATTGAAACTATGAACTCCAGCTGCACCATCTGGTTACTATGGTGTACAAATATACTAACCCACCCGCGCCACTTCTTTCTTTAGATTCTCCTTTGGAGATAATTCTGTAGTCTAGTAACGAGTCTCCCTCGACTGATAATAATGCTAACATTGGCTTCAGTGGGGACAATATCTTCCTCCTGGAAGAGGTTGAGAACAATAGACTAGCGCCTTTTAATCCATTGGGTTGTGGAGTCATTCCTATTCATTACTCTTTTCCTTTGCTCACTTGTGAGGGACTGAGAGAGTTTAACGAACTTGTTATCTTCCATGGTACCAAGATTTATTTTCTGCATGGCCTCAGTCGTTGGTTGTACTGCTGGTTTGACTGGGATCTCAATTTTATCGAACAACTGTTCTAGTGGGACCATTCCTTTCGGAATGAAGTTGTTCTTTAACTGTAGAACCTTGTGGCCGAAAATATGTTGCATCAATCTAGAGCTTCCTGTATATTCAATCTGTGAATTACCTTCTTCTATCTCCAGAATCACCGTCTATGTCAGTATTTGAGAATTCCCAGACAAGCAGCAAGAAGCGTTTAATTTGTTGGCCATCCTCGAAAACCTGCAACTTTTGATGTTGTCAGGAATGGAGGGATGGTATCTCATTTCAACCTCATAATTTATGTAATGTCCCCATTTTGACCCCCTTCGCATTAAATCATAAATGATGTAAATATTGTTATTTAATCATGGTGAGGAGCTCAAGGCCAAGGTTCCACCATTGATTTAGCGTTTTATGTATCGGCAATTAAAAATAGATGCCTATGGTTCTTGTGCTAGATAGGCACAATGTAAATTAAGACATCATGTAAATACGGATTTTAATGAAATACCCACAACTAGCTATGCAATGCAACAAAGAGATGGGGGCATGATTTTTACAAGGAATAGGGAGGGAAATTATTCAAACCCTTGAGCCAATGGTGTTAATCCACGCGTCAATGAGAAAACCCATAAACAACCAACTACCCATTTTGGGTTATGGACCCAATCATTTAATTCTTCTAGAAATTGGTTGAGGTAGTTAATGCCTTGGCAATGAAGAGTTATGGCAGCCAATTTCGTGAATAGGCAAGCCATCAACCTAGGAAATCATATTTTGTCTCCTTGGGCAAGAAAACACCCACAAAATGGTGCCCAAAGCCGTTCTGAACCCATGGCCTTTGCCCTCTCACGTAGTCTGAGCTAGTTGGGCTTTCCCCCTCACGTTTTTCATCATTTTCCTGCATTTTTCCATGGCTGGGAACTCGTTTTTGTGTTACACAGTGGCTAGGAGAGAAGGACCACGATTTGGGACTGTTATGGAGGCCGTTTTTGCCCCAGAATGTCCATGGACATTTTTTTAAAAATGGATTTGACTTTCCAGGGTTGTTCCCCATCTTCCAGTTTCGTTTTTGGGTTTCTCATGTTTTTCTCAAGCTAATGAAAATCCCATCTTTGGGAACCTCACTGTAAAAACGTTTTTTCATGCCCAACACTTATACTTTTGTTGTTATGTGCATCCCTGTTTTGGTTTGAATCTGTGAGCAAGAGATTTGGAGTGGTAGTGGACAGAATTGGCTTGATAAACCTAGTGGGGGGAGATAACTTCTCAAGAAGATCAAAAGGGCTTTGGCTACTCTTCTATGCACATCCTGAGAGCACTAGATGGGGAAGGTATGGCTTGAGGGACTATATAGTAGTGAAAAGAATACTTCCTTGTGCTGGGTGTGTAGGTATTGTGGGTGCCAAGCTAGATAGATATTGTAAGGTTACCCCTGGCTCTGTGCTTGAGATCACTAGCTTAGCCACTCTTCCTTTTCATTTCCTAGTAGCTTGATAAACCCAATTGTAGATTGGCTTGGCTCATCTTGGTGTATGCTTGGCTATGTGTGAGTTTGCTGTTCCCTGGTTCCTTGTAGAAATCATGCCCAGCTCGGGGGTGGCAATTGCATCAAAAGGTTGATAAGCACAACTGGCCTATGGTTGGGTGGAACGTTGCAGTTGCATAACTAGTTTCTTGGGACTACTTTGTTAAGAGAAGTATTCTCTTGTGTTAACCTTGCAATTATTTTATTTGATGAATATCTTGAATGTATGATGGATATGTAATTGAAATTAATTCCGCTGTATTTTCTTATAATTATACATTTCCATATGTTCTTTTATATTATGTGAATGCTTATTTTAATAAGTTCATGGGGCTGGATGATCGGTTTTAGCACCACGTCCTCTCTATCATGCTAGTATGATGGGAGGGGACGTGACAGAATGGTATCAGAGCTGCTGGTTGCAGCATTGGACCTCTATGGGCCAAATCCAATTACAGTCACATGGGAAGGTCCCTTCCTGATTACAGAGGTAAGATCACCTCCTACTGAGCAACAGTCATCACAGGAAGAAGAAAAGAAGGAAATCGAAAAATTGTTTTAAGTGTTTTTGAAAATTTTTATTTAAGTCTGTTTCGGGAAGGACTCGGAAATCTTCGCCGAAACAGCGGGAGAATTCGGCGAATTGCTCCGAAACCGCAGGAGAATTAGGCGAATTGCTCCGAAACTGCGGAAGGAATTCTCTTCCAAAACTGTGGAAGGATTCCGTGAGTCATTCCGCAATGCGGAAGAGTTTGGCAAGTTGGCCCGAAACTGCGGAAGGATTCCGCGAGTCGTTTCGCAACACGGAAGAGTTTGGCAAGTTGGCCCGCAACTGCAGAAGACTTTGACGAATTGTCCCGCAATTGCGGAAGAGTTCAGCAAATCGTCCCGCAATTGCGAAAGAGTTCGGCGAATCGTTTCGAAATTGTGGAAGAGTTTCGTGAATCGTCTCGCAATTGTGGAAGAGTTCGGCGAATCGTCCCGCAATTGCGGAAGAGTTCAGCGAATCATTCCGAAATTGCGGAAGAGTTCGGCGAATCATTTCGAAATTGCGAAAGAGTTTGGAAAATCGTCCCGCAATTGTGGAAGAGTTTGGCGAATTGTCCCACAATTGCGGAAGCACTCGGCAAATCGCCCCGCAATTGCGGAAGCATTCAGAAAACCACCCCAAAATTGTGGAAGCGTTCGGCAAACCGCCCTGAAATTGTGGAAGCATTCGGCAAACCACCCCAAAATTATGGAAGCATTTGGAAAACCGCCCCGAAACTGTGGAAAGAATTTCCTAGTGTCTTCCGAAACTGCGGAAGGAATTCTCTTCCGAAATTGTGGAAGAACTCCACAAGTTGCTCCGAAACAAGGAATTTCAGCCATTTATCAGGGAGATTTTTAGGTGCCGAAAGTGGAAAAATTGCCATGGAACTTATGCACCAGATTGCGTGAAATGGAAAGATTTACAAAAAATAAAAATAAAACGAGGGCACTACCCTCGACCCGCCCCCTTGACCCCCGTCGTCCCCCTCATATGTCGTTGATTGTGAGAAAATTCTATGATTTGACAAATTGTCAATATAATATTTTCCCACGTGCATGAAAGTAATTTATGAATTTCTGAGAATATAATCCAGCTAACAATTGTGTTGATGAACACATTTTGCAGAATCATAGTTACATCAGGGTAGCACTAGATAGTACAGTTGGAAAGTTTTGGATCTTGGTTGGGCCAAGAAAATTAACATCATGAATGATGCACAAGATCCCTATGAGACTGAGACAGATGCCGTGGGGGAGAACATACATGTTGAAAATGCTGAAACATAATCTAATGGGAGGAGAGATCAAGAGACTCCTCTAGGTATTGCAGCCACCATGAGAAGCCTAAGGGTGGAGTTGCAAAGTTGCAGAGAAGATAATGAAAGGATGATTAAAGCTTAGGAAGAACAAAATCAGCTGAATGCAGCCATGCTGCAGAGTTTAACAGACATCCAAAGGCAAAGAAACTCTGGGCATCATACATCAAATCCAGAAAGGGATGGGAGTAGCTCTAGAAGGAATTCCCGTAAGAGGACTAGTAGCTCAAGAAGAACTTCTACATACCGAACTTATACTCCAGAAATCTCTTCTAATGAATCATCTAACTCTAAAGAATCCATTGAGGATTCAAGCTCTTCATCTCGCAGGAGTAAGAGAAAGAAACACTACGAGAACAATTCACATGGGGAATTTAAGAAGGAAAAACCTCCTACATTTGATGGAGAGATAAATTCTGGTTAAGAAGCTGAAGCTTGGCTTCTTGGGATGAGAAAGTATTTTCAAGTCCAAGACTACTCGAGAAATATGAAGGTGAGGGTAGCCATCTTCAACTTGAATGGAAGAGCATCTATATGGTGGGAACACATCAGGTAAGTGAAGAAGATCAATGAAAGGAAGATCGTGTGGAAGCAGTTCAAGAAATACTTCAAGCAGAAGTACCTCTCTGACAGGTACTATGATGATAAGATCAAAGAGTTCCATGAGCTGAGATTGGGACAATTGACCATGGAAGAATATGCAAACAAGTTCTTGGAGCTGCTGAGGTATGTCAGGTATATTCGAGATGATAAGGTGAAAATTCAGCGTTTCTTAAGTGGACTGCCCCAGTCATATAAAGACAGAATTGAGTTTGATGAACCTCGAACTCTAGAGGAGGCCATAAGAAAGGCCAAGTATTGCTTTGATCAAAACAGAAGAAAACTAGAATTCCATAAGGCATGGAAGGATAGGAAAAATGAAAAGTTTGATTAAAGGAAGAAGGGGTTCAAGCCTCCTCAATTTCGGAATCAGCAAAGGCAACCATCACAAGTTGTGACTAAGCCAACTAGGATGATGGGAGACAAGCCAAGAGATCCAAAGGAGCCAAGAGAACCACTTGAATGTTGGGGTTGTGGAGGAGACCACATGCTTAGGAACTGTTCACATTGGAATGGGAATCCAAATCAAGTTCACAACCTCCAAGGAGCTGAAACTATGGGTCAAGTGGCGAGGACAATCCCTAGAATTTATGCAGCACTAGATGACCGCCAGGCAGATCATCAATCAACTGTGGTTGAAGTTGAAGGTAAGATTGCTAAGCAATCTGTTTCTATTTTGATCGATCCTGGATCTACTCACAGTTATGTCACTCCTAGAATTGTTGAGATTTGTGCTTTCAAGAAATTAAAGCACAGTAAATCATGGTTAGTTCAACTAGCCACTGGAACCAAGAGAAAAGTCAGTGAAATAGTAGAGAAATGTCCATTAGATATGGATGGGCTATTCACTTATGCAGATCTGAATATTTTGCCACTTGGTTCCTATGATATTCACATTGGAATGGATTGGTTAGAAGCACACAGGGTTAAACTTGACTGCTACAATAAGACATTTGAATGCATGGACGAAGAAGGCAACAGAGCATGAAACTCTTAAATTGGAGGACTATCATGTATTGCAAGAATTCAGGGATGTTTTTCCTGATGAGATTCCAAGACTTCCTCCAAAGAGAGACATTGACTTTACAATTGAACTTGTGCCAGGAGTGGCACCAGTGTCTAAAACACCCTACAGAATGAGTACACCGAAATTGCTAGAATTGAAAATGCAATTACAAGAGTTGCTGGAAAAGAAATATATTAGGCCAAGTGTGTCCTCGTGGGGAGCACCTATAAGATGGAACACTCAGGTTATGTATTGACTACAGGAAGTTGAACAAAGTCATTGTGAAGAACAAATACCCATTGCCCCGAACTGATGACCTTTTTGAGCAAATGAGAGGAGCAAAGGTATTTTCAAAAATTGACTTGAGGTCTGGTTATCATCAGGTGAGAATCAAAGAAGAAGATATTCATAAGACAACCTTTAGAACAAGGTATGGACACTATGAGTTTGTAGTGGTACCATTCGGTCTCACAAATGCACCAGCTACATTCATGTGTCTCATGAATAATTTTTTTAGCAAATATCTGGACAAGTTTGTTCTTGTATTCCTAGACGACCTTCTCATCTATTCTAAGAATGAAGAAGAGCATGAAGAACATTTGAGAATGACAATGCAATTACTAAGGGAGCATAAGCTGTATGCAAAGTTGAGCAAATGTGACTTTTATAAAGATAGAATTCATTATTTGGGTCACATCATCTCCGACAAAGGAATATCTGTAGACCCTGAGAAGATTGAAGCCATTATGAATTGTCCAACTCCAAGGAATGTGACTGATGTGAGATCTTTTATGGGCCTTGTTGGTTACTATAGGAGGTTTATCGAAGGATTTTCCAAGGTTACAAACCCGATCACTTCTTTGCAAAAGAAGGGGATAAATTTTGAATGGTCACCAAGATGTGAGGAAAGTTTTCAACGGTTGAAGAATCTTCTTACAAGTGCACCTATTCTAGAAGATTGCAAACCCAGAAAAAGACTTTGTGGTATGTACCGATGCATGCAATCAAGGACTTGGAGGAGTTCTTATGCAAGACAACCATGTGATATGCTATGAGTCAAGAAAGTTGAAGGAGCATGAGAAGAACTATGCTACTCATGATATAGAACTTGCAGCCATAGTACATGCCTTAAAGATGTGGAGGCATTACTTAATGGGAAGAAAATTTGAGTTAAGGACAGACCATTGTGGTCTGAAATACTTGTTTGATCAGCCAACTTTAAATGCTAGGCAAGCTAGATGGTTGGAATTTTTGTGTGAATTTGATTTTGAAATCAAGCACATAAAAGGGAATGAAAACAAGGTGGCTGATGCACTCAATAGGAAGGTACATGAAATGCATGTGGAAGCGCTTAGTACTTGCCAACCAGATTTGAGGCAGCAAATTGTTAACCATATTATTGAGGATGAAGTGTACGTGCAGATAAAGGACAAATTTCAGCAGCAAGACCTTGGTAAGAAGTATGAAGGCTATCATTTGGAAGAAGGCGGACTTCTTACTTACAAGAATAGAGTCTATATTTCAAATGCGGCAGATTTGAGGAGAATTGTTATGGATGAAATCCATAAAGCTCCATACTCTGGTCACCCAGGATATCAGAAAACAATTGCTATAGCAAGAAAATATTATTTCTGGCCAGGCATGAAGAAGGATGTCACTGAATACATTTATAAGTGCATGAAATGTCAGTAGGTGAAGGTTGAACACTAACACCCCGTAGGTTTATTGCACCCAGTGCCAATTCCAGAATGGAAATGGGAAATAATTTCCATGGATTTTATTACAGGATTGCCAATGACCATGAGACAACATGATTCCATCATGGTTGTGGTGGACAAGTTAACAAAGGCAGCACATTTCATACCGGTTAAGTCCACACATAAAGCCGATGCCATTGCAAATATTTTCATGAAGAAAATTTTCAGATTACATGGGTTTCCTAAGGCAATAATTTCTGATAGGGATACCAAGTTCACTTCCAATTTTTGGAAAGGTCTCTTTGCAGATTTGGTTACACAGCTAAGCTTTAGTACCGCATACCATCCTCAAATAGATGGGCAAATAGAAAGAGTAAATTAGGTGCTTGAAGACATGCTCCGCATGTATGTAATGGACAAACCATCCAAGTGGGAGGATTATCTACACTTGGTAGAATTTGCATATAACAATGGGCAACAAGCATCGTTGGGAATGAGTCCTTATGAGGCTTTGTATGGCAGAAGGTGTAGGACACTAGTGACTTGGGACAATCCAGTGAACAAAATTGTACTTGGGCCAGAATTGCTTAAAAAAATGGAACAAGAGGTTGCAAAGATCCGGCAAAATTTAAAAGCAGCCTAGGATAGATAGAAAAGCTATGCAGATAAGCATAGAGTGCATAGGGAATTCAAGGGGATCATGTGTATCTTAGAGTGAGATCAAGGAAGAGTTTCTTGAAGCTTGGGAGTTGTGCCAAGCTATCACCTAGATATTGTGGGCCATTTGAAGTGCTTGAAAGAATAGGGCTAGTTGCATATAGACTTGCATTGCTTGCTAGCACTAAAGCTCATAATGTTTTTCATGTCTCTTTACTTAAGAAATATGTACATGATCCTAACCATGTGATTAATTGGGATGTGATCCAGGTGGAACCCGAGGGATAATTCCAAACCGATCCATTGTGCATCCTAGACAAGAAGGTAACATTGCTTCGGAACCGAGCCATCGGACAGGTAAAGGTGCAATGGAAGCACTACGGTCCCGATGAGGCTACATGGGAGCTGGAGGATGCCATGAGGGTGGCATATGCATTTTTGTTCAATTTTGATGAGCACTGAGGACAGTGCTAATGTAAGGGGAGGGGAATGTAATGTCCCCATTTTGACCCCCTTTGCATTAAATCGTAAATGATGTAAATATTGTTATTTAATCATGGTGAGGAGCTCAAGGCCAAAGCCCCACCATTGATTTAGCGTTTTATGTATCGGCAATTAAAAATAGATGCCATGGTTCTTGTGCTAGATAGGCACAATGTAAATTAAGACATCATGTAAATACGAATTTTAATGAAATACCCACAACTAACTATGCAATGCAACAAAGAGATGGGGGCATGATTTTTACAAGGAATAGGGAGGGAAATTATTCAAACCCTTGAGCCAATGGTGTTAATCCATGTGTCAATGAGAAAACCCATAAACAACCAACTACCCATTTTGGGTTATGGACCCAATCATTTAATTCTTCCAGAAATTGGTTGAGGTAGTTAATGCCTTGGCAATGAAGAGGTATGGCAGCCAATTTTGTGCATGGGCAAGCCATCAACCTGGGAAATCGTATTTTGTCTCCTTGGGCAAGAAAACACCCACGAAATGGTTCCCAAATCCGTTTTGAACCCATGGCCTTTGCCGTCTCACGCATTTTGAGCTAGCTAGGCTTTCCCCCTCACGTTTTTCATCATTTTCCTGCATTTTTCCATGGCTGGGAGCTCGTTTTTGTGTTACACAGTGGCTGGGAGAGGAGGACCATGATTTGGGACTGTTATGGAGGCCGTTTTTGCCCCAGAATGTCCATGGACGTTTTTTCTGAAAAAGGATTTGACTTTCCAGGGTTGTTCCCCATCTTCTAGTTTCATTTTTGGGTTTCCCGCGTTTTTCTGAAGCTAATGAAAACCCCATCTTTGGGAACCTCACTGTAAAAACGTTTCTTCATGCCCAGCACTTATAATTTTTCTATTATGTGCATCCCTGTTTTGGTTTGAATCTGTGAGCAAGAGATTTGGAGTGGTAGTGGACAGAATTGGCTTGATAAACCTAGTGGGGGGAGATAACTTCTCAAGAAGATCAAGAGGGCTTTGGCTACTCTTCTATGCACATCCTGAGAGCACTAGATGGGAAAGGTATGGCTTGAGGGACTGTATAGCAGTGAAAAGAATACTTCCTTGTGCTGGGTGTGTAGGCATTGTGGGTTCCAAGCTAGATAGATCTTGTAAGGTTACCCCTGGCTCTTTGCTTGAGCTCACTAGCTTAGCCACTCTTCCTTTCCATTTCCTAGCAGCCTGATAAACCCAATTGTAGATTGGCTTGGCTCATCTTGGTGTATGCTTGGCTATGTGTGAGTCTGTTGTTCCCTGGTTCCTTGTAGAAATCATGCCCAACTCGGGGGGTGGCAGTTGCATCAAGAGGTTGATAAGCACAACTGGCCTATGGTTTGGTGGAACGTTGCAGTTTCTTATCCAGTTGCTTGGGACTACTTTGTTAAGATAAGTATTCTCTTGTGTTAACCTTGCAATTATTTTATTTGATGAATATCTTGAATGTATGATGGATATGTAATTGAAATTAATTCCGCTGTGTTTTCTTATAGTTATACATGTCCATATGTTCTTTTATATTATGTGAATGCTTATTTTAATAAGTTCATGGGGCTGGATGCTCGGTTTTAGCACCACGTCCTCTCTATCATGCTGATATGATGGGAGGGGACGTGACAATTTAGCTTTGGATTCTTGAGAGGATTGAAGGAACTTTCCATCATGGCCAATGCATCAGCTTGTTGATTTTCTTCTCGGGGGACAAAAGCAATATTGAAGGCGTCATAGAAATTATCAATGAGGTCCCAAGACATATTGCAATATGCTCTGAGTCTTGGATGTTTAGTCTGATATATACTTCTGATCTGATTTACCACGAGCTCAGAATCTCCGAAGACCGCCAGCTTGGTAATTTTTAAGTCCCTTTCTGCTAGGAAGCCGAGGATGAGCACTTTATATTCAACAACATTGTTGGTGGTATCAAAATATAGCTTGTAAGGTAGACTGATTTCATCTCCCAATGGTGATGAAAGTATTACACCTACTCCAGATTCTTCTTTGGTAGATGCCCCATTGAAAAGAGTTTCCAGACCTGGTTCTTGTTGTCCTCAAAGGCTGGTTCTGTTGCCTGAATATGTGCGATTTCTTCTCCAGATGGATCTCCCGATGATAACCTATAGAAACCCATGTCCTCATCGGCTGCATATATAGGGTAATTCATAGGACTCTCTTGGTCGCTTATAACATAGGAAAACATAGCTTCTCTATATAACCGCCTGGTCTCTCCAGCAAAAACAGGTATTGTAGCATATTTCATGTCCATCTACATGGTGCCTCCCAGCTTTTTAGCCCAGCTCCTTGATAGAAGCATGCCATATTTAGCTGGAACGTCTGCCACCACTACATCCATCATTACACTTTTGGCTGGTATCTGGGCAAGAGTGACCACCAAGTCTTTCATCATCCCTATGCATTTTACCTTTCTTGAATCGAAGCTGTAGAGATCATGATATGGCCTGGTGATCTCCAATCCCAATTGTTCCATGATAAATTTGGGAATTAGATTATGAGATGATCCAGAATCCAACATACAGTTATGAAGAAGCTTTTCATGTATATTCAGGGCGACATAAAATGGGGGAGTGGGTTCTTCTTTATTATCAATGTGTGGGCCACACTGAAAAGAAGGGGCTTCATCATTTAGATTTATGGAATCCTGTTGATCGATGCTTTTGGCTTTGTGTAGCATTTTATCATTCTGGATCTGGTACACAGGATTTCTTATCAACCTAGTCAAGGGAATGACTATCTTTAATTTTTCTAGTTCTTGCTCTAGACTGAAAGAGGCATAGCCTTCTATGGGAATTGGTTCTACTCTCTTATGGGGGCTTATGCTTGGCTGACTTGGACTATCTGGTATTATGGCTTTGACTTCCTTGTCTTTGGGGAGGTTTTTACCTTTGGATAAGGAGGGTGCTTGAGGAGACTTCACTTGAGCCGGCTTCCGTGGGGACTTCTTAGGAGTAGGTACGCTCTGTTTAATTGTCGCCTCTAGCCTCGGGTCTCAAGTCATACTTTCTTTGAGGTTTATTTGGTTGAGTGCTATGGAAAGCGGGATGGTCATCAAGGAATTGGTCATTTTCTTGGGATTCAAGGAGATATGGGTCTACTTCTTCATATAAGAGTGAACTCTCATAATCTTCTCTAGTAAGGTGCATGAGGTGGGAATATTCTTCCATCCAATTTAATTGTTCTTCAAAATCTTCATACTCTTCCTCTGTTGTAACTCCAACCAGATTATTTTCCTTTTCACAGACATGAGGCCTTAATGGTTGTTCATCATTCCTCTTTTTCCCATATGCCATCTGAGGATTAAAAGGTCTTATGAATTGATTAGGAGGACGAATGGGTGACAGTCTGTTAGGACTGATACCCTCTAATTCCATTCTGATGACTTTATTTGAGAGATTCTTGATAATGTGCGTCATCTCATCAATTTTCGCATTCTGAGCATCTCTTATTTCTGAATAAACACCTTCCTCTTTTGCTTTTCCTTTGTCCTTTGATTCAACATCACTAGTCATTTTAATATTGCCTCTTGCTCTCATATTTCCTTCGACGTCTATGGAATCATCGTGCATGTCACTGAGCGAGAGTGGTCTTCTTTCTCTTAATGTTATGGAAAAATATGAGGGGAAAGCAGCTGCATAAGTGGCTCGAGCTATTGCTTCCGTAGGACGGATGTCCTCAGGAATTCTGAAGTACGACTTGCTAAATCTTGCTGTAAAATCAACCACGTATTCTGAGTTGTTCTTCTTCAGGGCAGAGAATTCCGTTAGATAATAGAGACTGTCATGTTTAACTCCCCACTTCTTGACGAAGGTGGTTTCTAGGATCTCCATAGTACTGATGGAGGCATTAGGTAAAGATTAGAACCATTTTTTGGCTTCTCCTTCCAGTGACTGAGAAAAAATCCACATAAACACATCATCGTGTTCAATCAAGATATTATCCATGAAATCCTAGAATCGATCCACATTATCCTCAATAGACGTTCCTTTGTTGCCGTCATACTTTGGAAACAACTTCAGGTAATGGGTAGGCATATCATTCAGGGGCGTAGGAAATTGCAGAGGTTCGTGTCGGCTTGCCACCCATCTTGGTGTTATGGGTGGTGGTGGAGGTAGTCCTCTGCCTCCTCCTAACATGAGGTGGCTAACATTTAAATTATTCGCCTGTGAGGTAACAAAATACTTGGGTGGATTTTTGTGAGCCACAAATTCTTTGCTCACAGCAGGGATCCTTTGAAAACTGGGAAAATCACAAGGAGTGTGAGGATCCTGGGGAAAAATTTCTTTTTCAGGGGTTTGTACAATGAATTCAGACGGAGGGAATTGAGGGCCAAGCAAAGGGGAGGCGAAACTTCGCTGGTATCTTGGTAAAGTAGACTGGAATTTCTCGCATCTATGTCTCCAAGAAACTAAATCTTCTAGGGCCACAAATTCTTCGTGGCTTGGGTTCTGGCGGGTATGTCTTCGTCCAGATGCCAGGTTTACTTACTGTGGAGTCACCCAATGGATTACATCCTTCAACCCAATTTCATCCACTATGAAACTGAGAGCATATAATTTTTTCATTATATAACGTACCCTCCTGTGGACCCAATTCGAGGAGGGGAACATGCTAGCAATCTATGGGGATTTTCATAAAAACTCGCCCATTCATTAGATTCATACAATTAAAAACCATTGTGTGCAGATGAAACTCAATTGAATATGCACAGCAGAAATAAACAAATCATCCACACACATTTTATATACATACAACATATCAATATAATCATCAAATTAAACATTGCAGAAGTAAAATACAGAGACAGAGAACACTTATCTTCGTTGTGCAATTGTTCCAAACAACTAGCTATGTCGCTGCAATGTTCCACCCAACCATAGGTCTCTTCCCAGCTTGTATTCTTTCAGCACTCAGAGACCACCCCCGAGATGGGCATGATTTCTACAAGTAAAAGGGGACATTCAAGCTCACACACAGCCAATTAATCATTTAATCTCAGCCAAGCCAGTCCACAGCTGAGTTTATCAGGCTACATTTGAACCCTGGATGCTTGCATTCAAGCTCAAGCCAAAACAATGGATACCCATCTCAACCCCAACATTCTCTTACAAACAACAAAATCAAAAACTGAGCATGGATACACATCTCCATTAATGGGGTTTACAAATAGGATGGCCATGGGTTTTCCCCAAAATGTAGGCACACCAAAAATGGATTTGTAAGAGGGAAAATCGACCATAGGGAAGAAAACGATTTCTCCCATAGATATACAAGCAATCAGTGAGCCAAAAAAAACCTCTATGGTCCCCAAATCGATTTCCCTTTCTTCCCCACTTTTATACAACACAAAAACGCCCTTCCCAGTTAGGAGAATGAAGGAAACACAACAAAACCATGGAGAAAAATGCCCAGGTAGCTCTAAACGCGTGGGATAGCAAAGCTGGTTGATGGGTGATGGCTTGGGGAGCAATTCATGGCTCTTTTCTTTCCCAAGAAGCCAAACGCGTTTTTCCATGCAGGGTGGCTTGCCCATACTCGAATTTGAATAGCCATACCTCTCATTCCCCTAGGCATTAACTTCCTCAACCAACTCTTGGGAGAAATCAATGATTGGGTACAAAAGTCAACATGGGTAGTTGAGGGTTTGATGGGTTCTCTCATTGACACTTGGATTGACTTGATTGTCTCCAAGGGTTTGAATGTTTTCCCTCCCAATTCCTTGTAAAATCATGCCCCCATCTCTTGTTGCATTGCATAGCTAGTTGTGGGTAATTTATTAAAATGCATATTTACATAATATTCTCAATTCCAATGTGCCTGGCTAGCACGTAAACCATATGCATCACTAAATCGATGGTGGGGCCTTGGCCTTGAGCTCCTCACCATGATTTTATAACAATATTACATCATTTACATTCTAATGCAATAGGGTCAAGATGGGAACGTTACATGTTATGCCTAGGGAAGATTTATCTTCTTGATTGCGTTCCTCGGCAACAACGCCAAAAAATATGTTAGTACCAGAGACGTTCTAAGGCTGTTTTTAGAACTGTGCCTGGGCATCAATAATATGTTATGAATTTTTTACTAAATTGAATCACAACTGATAGAAAATAATGTGGAATTCCAATCTTGAAATATAAATGGGTAGTATTTCAATGTACTAGAAATCAGACTTTGAGTAGCAAATGAAAAATTAAATGGCATAAGATAAAGGTACTGTAGAAAGTAAATCTTTATCCAATGTTTAAAGAATGATGTGTTGAGCCTGGGAGAGGAATTCAATAGCCTTAAAAAAATGAACACAGAACCACCACTGAATAATACGAGGATATCGCCTCTAGACCAATTAGCATGAACACTTTAATTACTAACCATCTTAGAAAAAATAAATTTAAGAAACTGCACTCATATTAAACCCGGAACAAATCTATGAGTCATACATACATGGAAGAGATGAATAACAAGGGAAGAAACTAACTGAACACATTAAATCTTTGAATCCATAAAATCTCCAAGATATGGCAATGATATTCTTCTTTTTGTATTGATCAAACTGTCAAATATTAGAAGTAATACTTCTTACAAAAGAGAGCCGACCCTTTGGCTACTGCCTATTTGGCTATATATAGCCTTCATATCCTCTACAACAGAAATTGTTGCAATCAGTTACAGCTCAACAGCTTTAAGTTTTTTTGTTTGTACTTTCTAACAGAGTTTGTTGCAATATCAGTCATATGGAGCACTATTGGTTATCTTCTAAATTTTTTACTGAATTGAATCACAACTGACAGAAAATAATGTGGAATTCCAATCTTGAAATATAAATGGGTAGTATTTCAATGTACTAGGAATCAGACTTTGAGCAGTGAATGGAAAATGAAATGGCATAAGATAAAGGTATTGCAAAAAGTAAATCTTTATCCTATGCTTAAAGAATGACGTGTTGAGCCTAGGAGAGTGTTGCTTGGTTTTTCAACCAAGCATGTGCAAGGATGCACCTATTAACTTGTAGTAGCCGTCTTCAAATTGAAATCAAATACAACTATAAATTAATCTGAATCTAACATGTGCATATAACAATAAACTTGAAAAGATTTAAGAACAAGAACAAGAAATGAAATTAAAAAAAATGACTTTTGTATTATAATACCTCAAATGGTGAGGATGTATGGTGTTGAGCAGCTCCAAGGTTGAGATGCTCCAGGCTCCAATGGTCTCTTCTCCAAGATTGCTGCAAAGAACTCAAGAGAGATTTTGACAGCATGAGGATAGGATGCTGGATGGATAGTGAGGAGCCCCTATCACCCTTTTATAGTTTTTGGTGATGGGGAATACCATTGTGGTTTTAAGGAAACCAATGGTATTAACCAACATGGTTCAGGTCTCTTTTTCCCTCTTTTTTCTTTTTTTTGAATATTTTTATTCCCTTTTAATATTTTTGGGAATTCTGGACCCATTTTGAGGGATTTTTATGTTTTTTGAGGAAAAATATATATTTTGAGGGGAAAAAAGGGTGTATTATGGTCTTTTTGGTGACCTTTTGATGGCTTTAGAGGCTCAAATGGTGGAAAAGTGGACAAATGGGTCATGTGAATAAGGGAATGAGCTAGTGAGCACTTTTTGGGTGTTAACAAATTGCCCTCTGATGTGTGAGGGCAGGAGCTCATCGTATGGCCGATAGACATCATAGTTCTTTTGTGTTTTTCCTGGGGTTTGGAGTAGAGAAGAGACCGGTTGGAGACTGGATCAACGACCCCTTGGAAGATGCAAAAACAAAAAATATCACATGGCCTCAAAATGAATGAGGAATAATCTCTGACTATGGACGAGGCGGGCATACACATGCTTGTATCAAGACATATACATAAAAATTAGGCCCACGAAGGGGGGCCACAAAGAAATACATAAAAATCTGCTGGTACATCATAATGGTCCAGAGGGGACACAATGTTGGGACATACTCATGTCATATCATGACTGATCTGAATAACTGATACACTGGAAAAAATGTAACAACCGTTCTGAATAAGGTATAAGAAGGGTTGATGAACTGTTGAAACTGAAGGTGTCCAACATATGAAAATTGTCGCCAAGTGCATCCTGAATATCCATAGGAATATGTATTCAGCTGTATCCTTAATTAGACTCTCATATGTGGTAGAGTCGAGTGGTATTCGGGGTCTTCAACAAATAACTAAAAGGACCAATACCTTGTGCGAGTCCCAACGATGCGATCAAGGTGTTGAAGTCAAGCATGTGAGAAACAACCATTTGGAGAGGCACTGAGGACTCTTCTCAAAATGATTCGTAGGCACTCATCAGAAATGGTGATGAGTCCAAGGCACACGGACCTCTAGGTCTATCCTCTGGAATAAATTTGGTTGGCGTCGACAGAGGGAGACCGACAACTATCAAGGAGATGATGTTTCCTTGATAGGAGTGTGAGGTGTACAACCGAAGTTAGATAGTACTGATGGTAGGACTGACATACTGTGGGGATGGGAAATAACTGGGGTCATAGAGTGGGTGGACTCAAACTTCCTTTGTTTAGAGCATGATGATATGGTTGACCTGGAAGCGTAGGAAACTGACATGTAGGTGCAGGTATTATAGATTTAAGGACTAAAGGGTATTTATTGTAGATTGGAGTGACTCTGGGGGGGACAAGCTGATGGATGCTGTAGAGGGACTCTCAGGGTGACATACTGCAGAATGTTCTGAACAAAGGCGACCAAAATGGGGAAGCTGGCATATGAGTAGACGTGATCTGTTGTGGTGCCGAGAAGCACCATTGGGTCCTTCTTCGTAGTTTTAATGAGCTCCAAGAAGGGATAAAAGTGTGCTCTCAAATGGTACTATCCTGTGGATTTTGTGAGCCTAGGACTATTTGTGCTCATGAGTGCTTTCATTTTTAAGGAGTCTGAAAATGATAAGAAGACTCTGAATTGGTGGAGGAGTACCGTCCTTTGGATTTATGCAAGCCCAAGATGGTGATTGCTCATGGTTTCTTTCATTTTTCGAGAGTCTGAAAGCGATAAGAAGACTCCATTGGTGTTTTTTTCGTAAGTTAATCTCCAAGGCCCGAAAAAGCATAAAATGATGCAAATGGAGAACTCTTCTAGCCGATGTGACTAGAGTATTCCTTTTTTCGTAATTAGTCTACAAGGCCTAGAAAATGGGTAAACTTATACCAGGTAGATGCCCTTTCAGATACTTTTAGCAAGCATGAAAGGAAGCAAGGTTGCTCGGTGATCTTTTCATTGTTTTAGGAGTCAGAAAAGAGCTTAACAGAAACTCCCTAAGTGCCCTTTTCGTAAAAGAATTGCTCGACCCGAAAAAGGGATAAATTTATACTGAACAAAAAGGTATTTGTGAGAGTGAGGAATGATCTCAAGCATCGTCACGATCACGGAAAGCTGAATCCGGTGACATAAAGATCGTCAAAAATGGGCAACGACTGATGTGGCACGTAGACCGAGGCAATGAGGGCCATTTTGGAGAAATGCCCAAAAACTATGGGGGTGAGAGTGAGAAATGATCTCAGGCATCATCACAAGTGTGGAAAACTGAATCCGACGATATAAACTCGTAAAAAATGGACCACGACCAATGTGGCACGCAAATCGAGGCAGCGAGGGGCATGGAAAAAATGCCCAAAAAATCTGGTGGTGAGAGTGAGAAATGATGTCAAGCATCGTCACAAGCGTGGAAAACTGAATTCGGCGATGCAAATGGTGCGAAAAACGGAGGTCATAAGGACTTCGGAATGGTCGAAGGAAATAACTAGGTTAAAAAATGGCTATAAATAAAGGTGAGCCCACCCAGCCAAGGATGCAGTGGTGGGGAGAAATGATGACCCCCAGGGGAAGAATACTAGGTGTATCAAATCAAATCAAATATACAGGTGATATGTGAACTCAAAAATGGTTGAGATCACGATGTGAAAAAGTGAGGAGGGTTAACGACTTGCCCCATGATATGTGCATGGGGTTTATGATTGTGGATCACATATGTGTTGGTTTGAACAACGGGGTCATTGAAATAATGAGATAGATGTGATGGGGAAGGTTCAAAATGATTGATCATGCCCCCTATCCCAGGGTCGAGGTAATCTATTATGCCCCCTAACTCAGAGGTGTCAATGTGGTGTAGATGTTGTCTTAGAGAGGGATCAATAGGGCATTGAGAAACTATTGGGGGAGGGTATACCATGAGGTTGTGGGCCGTGGTGGCATACTGAAGTGATGATATGATGATGGGGGATTCCACTTGCGAGGTGGATGCCCCCAGTATCTCTGACAAGAATCACGATGATGATGAGTAGGAAAGGTTTTGGGCCTACCCCCGTGTTTTGGACATGCGGTTTCCTCGTCGATTTGAAAGGGTTGAAAATGTGTGTCAAAGGGATCAATGGAAGGGGCCGACCGGATAGAGGGGTATCCAGTGGAAACTGTGTAAATGGTGTTAATTTCTTCCGAGGAGGAAAATGGTGGGGGATGAATTTCCTCAATGGTAGGAGCGGATGTTTCTAGATCATCATTATTCAATTCGTATAAAGCTGCTCTATAATCTGGGAGATCAGTGCAGTGATGTGAGTAATGGCCATAAATGCCGCATATCGCACAAGGGTGGTTGGTACGCAACGATTTATCGCGAGGTTGAGGGGACAATTCTAGTTTGACAACTGGGATGTTAGTGTCATCATCCAACATTTGCATGTGTTCTTGAAGTGCTCATAATTGCGGACATTAATGGGTAGCATGGCCTATGTCGTCACACAAGGAACACTTAGGGAGTACACAGGTTGTGGGATTCTTAGCTAATTTGGGAGTCACTGGGGGGGTGCGAGTTGTGGGTGTAGTGTTGTAGGTTGGTGGACCTATGCCCCCAGTGTTGCGGGATTGAGGGGGGACATAACTAGATGTCGATGTAGTGCCCCCCATTGGAATTGATCGGTTTTGGGGGTTCGAACCACCAGGTGGTGGGTGATTTTGGTGGTTTGGTATGCCAGGTGGTGGATGGTTTGACATATTCATGGGTTGTACCGATTGTAGGACAACAGTCGGAGTTGGTGGGGGAGTTGGGGCAGGTAAGTACCATACCGGTAATCCTAATGTTAAACCTGGGAGGTTGAGTGTAGCCATTACTGGCATGCTGATGGCGCCTGAAGGGGGAAATAAAAATGGGATAGTATGAAATGGTGTGGCTCCTACATGAGTTGGCACCGAGGGTGGTTGCAGGAGTAAAGGGGGTTGTTGGTTTGGTACCTGTGTGTTATGCGAGAGGGTGCACAAATCATATATCTCGGTTATATTCAAAGGGGGTGGGATGGATTGGAATGTGGAAGTCATAAATGATTCCGAGTATAATCCGGGTCTGACTGTGGAGACGAACAATGTAGGTGCATTCTGAACTGGTTGTTCAATCATGGGGAGAACATTTTTAGGTGCAGCGGGGGAGTATTGGTTTCGACGCGTTTGGAGATTCATGTCGGACGATGACATCATAAGGAGATGATGAGTACTTGAATCCATCGGTTGGTTTGTGTGTGCAGCGTATGTGATTTGCTGTTGTGGTGTTGTGGTTCCTTGAGGAGGATCCAACGGATGAGTGTTCACCACTTCTTTTGTGGGCAAAGGATTCTGCAGCACCATGGGTTGTGGTTGAGGAGGTGGCACTGGTTGTGCCACATGCCCTTGGCGTTGGGAATCATCAGACCACAGTTGGCATGCTCGCTCCAAATGGGGGAAAGTGTGTGTGTGATGGTCGTATACCCCGCATATGGAACATGGGTGGTTTGTTCATAAATTGGGGTTCTTACCCTGTTTCAGTGGTTGATCAGGGTTTTGGTTGGCGGGGGCAGCGTTGTTGTTGTTTGGAGGATAAGTCTGAGTGACTGGAGGTTGTGGTGCAGCAAGCACTGCCTGTGGTGGGTAATAACCCGCTGGGGCTTGTGAGTGAACAGGAGCATGTGTGGCCTGCTGATGGTAATACGTAGGGGGTGCAACCAGAGGTGGATAGGCTGAAGGTGCGTGACCATAACACTATGGTGGACATGAAGGTCCATGAGTGTGGTGGGGGTGGGCCATGGGAGCATATGAAGTTGTAGCTCCGGAGTGACATGAAGCCCTAGAAAGGTCGGGGGCATTTTTTGTACTGATCATGGTAAAAGGTTTGTTTTGCACCATAACCTGGCCGATAATACCATCGGTGGCATGGGATGCCCCCAGCACGTCATGGCAGGATGGATCGCCACGCAAGGCATCTGGTAAAATGGTGTATAGATATCTAGACTGGGCATATATGAAGTCGAACTCGTGGGCTTTTAAGATAGCTTCTTCTTCTGACTGGGGTTGTTCGGAAGCTACATCTTTGGCTATGAGGGGGAGGAGTGATTTGAGGAACCAGTCCAAAAAGATTCGGTCATCAAGTTTTACCTTGCAGAGGCTACGGCACTTACGCCACTCATGGATATGATCGGTGATGTGTGTAGCTGTGTTCTATCTACAAGACAAAAGTATTTCCACTCCTGCATCATAGTGTACAGGTAGTTGGAAAAACTGGACGAAAGTTGAGGTGAGGGACGTAAATGTGTTGTGGGTCCCATGTGGTTGCTCAATGTATCACTTGGCTGCAGAGCCAGTGAAGGTTCTTTGTAAAAGTCTCAATCTAATGGAATCATCCACTATGGAGTTAGAGGAACACCATAGGTGAAACGACATGATGTGGTTCTAGGGATCTTCCTCGGCTTTGCCTTCAAATTTTGGGATATTTGAGGGAAGCTTTGTGGGCATGGGTGGCCACGTAGGGTTGTGTCTAATAGGATCGTTGGTTAACCTAGCTAGGTCTGGTAAGTTCAGACTAGCCATGTATGGTAGATTGGTAGATGGGTGTGGCATTTTCACTGGGGAATAATTATTGATGGTAGCATTATGTAGTGGTCCAGTGGCCCCTAAGGGTATGCTAGGTATGGAAGGGATGTGTCCTCCAACCGATGTGGTGTGGGAAGGGCCTGCGCTCCCAAGTGCAACATGGGTTACAGAGGGGTTAGGAATGGTGCCAGGAATTCTTGGGATCTGGGTTGTGGTAATGAGAGGGGGTGTGACCCCTATGTTGGGCATACCCATAATAGGTGGTGGTCCTGTGTTGGGAATACCTAAAGGGGGAATGGTCCCTATATTAGGCATGCCTAAGGGAGTTGTGGTTACCATGGGTGGAACAATAGTAGTAGGGTTTGTTGATGTAGCTCCAATAGCACTGGTGAAAAGGGGGTTGTATTGTGATCCAACCATGGGGTTGGTTGGTGGTGTCTCAGTAGGGTGTTCGGATTCAGCCTCAGAATCAGATGTGAAATGAGGTGCGTCAGAATCGGATGACTGTGTTCTATGACGATGATGTGTCAAGTCAAGGGATAATGCTCTATATCTATGACGTGTAGAGTCAAGTGTATCAAACTGAGGGGGTTCACCCTGAAAACGATGGGATTGTCTTAAATTCTCAATGGTGAGAAATGTATAAAAAATGTCAGTGGATGGTGGTGATGTAAAAAACTCAAAACCCTAGTGCAACAATGTGTGCAAGAGGGGAGTGAAAAATAATGGCTCTCATGCCAACAACCAGCCTCAAAGACACTTATTATAACAGTTGTGCTATAATAAGTAGAGGGATCCAAAAAAGTGTTCAGAATACCAAAAGTCAAACAGTTCCTAGAAAAAAGTAGTGCTCACTAGACCAAAGGTGGGTATTGTATCATGCAAACACCTAACTAGAAGTATCGTGAGTCGACAAACTATATCCTCTGCAAGGGGATGAAATCCAAGTCAGACAATATAGAGTGTAGAATCAACAGTTAGATATCCCCCTACTGGGAGGGACACTGTGTAGACAATCCTAAAAAATGGAAACTAGGATACCCCATTCATGACACGTTTGGTTGGGTGAATTTGCAGTTTGGTTCTATCGCCATTGTACCCCCATACAGGTGTACACCGAGAACTTCGAAAGGTATCCTTCGGTTACTGAATGGATTGCGGTATTCCACTCAGGCTTCAAGAACCAGTCTGGCTACTTCAACCCTCCTAAGGGAGAGGCCTTCTCAATAAATTGGTTGATACCCATGTCAAAATTATATGGAATTTTTGGGACCTTAAAAGACAACCACTATGTCTTAGATGTAAATAATTGAGGGGTGTTATTGGAAAACCTATCCCCTCAATCCTACCTAACTACAAGATTCTTTTAAGTGCTCCCCAAGTGGGGTTTAAAAAGTTTGTTGAGTTAAGGTAGATTTTGAGGCCCAGTTAATTAAAAATGTAGCAGATTGGGTGCACATGTGATTATTTAACTGAAATTGAATTTGCCTTGCTTGGGCGATTGATTACAAATGAAAAACAAGATTCTTCCAAATTGCAAAAAATAAAGGCATTTTCTGAAATGGAAATGCTTTAATAAAAACAACTAAAAAATAATGGAATTTTGAAATAATTTAAAAGAAAGCAAATAACATAACAATTTCAAGAAATAAATGGATTTCTTAATAAATGCTTGGGCAAACTGTTGAGTAAAATTAAAGTGAAACCTATGATCTAAATAGAATGCTAAAAATATTTCTTCCACTTGCTGAAAATTTTTAAAAGATTTTTTAATGGAGCATATGTAAATAGAAAATGATTCATTATTGCTGCAATAATTAAAACTGAATGCTGGAAAAAATTATAGGGAAAAAATAATGCTGGAAAAATAGGCTAAATGGGCAATAATGCAGTAAATTTTTTTCTAAAAAATCGGTCGAACGAAAAAAACACAGCATCACAGGTTTCTGAGCAAAAGCTGCGATGAGCATCGTGGGTTTGGGCCATGAAGCTGCGATGTGCAGCACGGAAACAGGCCGCGAAGGGCAGCGCGGAAAAAAGCCGCGAAGCCACGGTGCGCAGTGCGGAAAAGGGGCACAAAGCCACAATGTACAGCGCGGCAAAAGGCCGCGAAGCCGCGACGCGCAGCCCAGAAAAAAAACCGTGAGGTCGTGGCGCATAGCGTAGAAAAAGGTCGTGACGTCGTGATGAGCCACGCGACTGTCGGGCGAAAATTCGCGATGCGAAAACGGAAAAATGAGTCACCGGAAATGAAACCGAAAAGTGAAATTTAGATCTGTTAAAGCCTACAGAAAGGGCCAATAGCTAGGGCAGTAATGAGGATGTTGTCTAGTATGGCAGATCTACTAATTGGAATGGTAAAAATAAGTAAAAAACTAATATCTAAAGCAAAAATTACCAAAAATTTTAAAGCTTGAAATCCAACGGAGTCGCGAAAAAATTGTTGCTTGGTTTTTCAACCAAGCATGTGCAAGGATGCACCTACTAACTTGCAGTAGGAGTCTTCAAATTGAAATCAAATACAACTATAAATCAATCTGAATCTAACATATCCATATAACAATAAACTTGAAAATATTTAAGAACAAGAACAAGAAACAAAATTAAAAAAAATGACTTTTGTATTATAATACCTCAAATGGTGAGGATGTTTGGTGTTGAGCAGCTCCAAGGTTGAGATGCTCTAGGCTCCAATGGTCTCTTCTCCAAGATTGCTACAATGGTCAAAGAACTCAAGAGAGATTTTGACAGCATGAGGATAGGATGATGGATGGATGAAAAGTGAGGAGCCCCTATCACCCTTTTATAGTTTTTGGTGATGGGGAATACCATTGTGGTTTTGAGGAAACCAATGGTATTGACCAACATGGTTTAGGTCTCTTTTCCCCCCTTTTTCCTTTTTTGAATATTTTGAATATTTTTATTCCCTTTTAATATTTTTTGGGAATTCTGGACCTTTTTTTAGGGTTTTTTGAGGAAAAATATATATTTTGAGGGGAAAAAGGGGTATTATGGTCTTTTTGGTGACCTTTTGATGGCTTTAGAGGCTCAAATGGTGGAAAAGTGGACAAATGGGTCATGTGAATAAGGGAATAATCTAGTGAGCACTTTTTGGGTGTTAACAGAGAGGAATTCAACAGCCTTAACAAAATGAACACAGAACCACCACTGAATAATATGAGGATATCGCCTCCATACCAATTAGCATGAACACTTCAATTACTAACCATTTTAGAAGAAATAAATTTAAGCAACTGCACTCATATTAAACCCAGAACAGATCTATGAGTCATACATACATGGAAGAGATGAATAACAAGGGAAGAAACTAACTGAACACATTAAATCTTTGAATCCATAAAATATCCAAGATATGGAAATGATATTCTTCTTTTTGTATTGATCAAACTGTCAAATATTAGAAGTAATACTTCTTAAAAAAGAGAGCCAACCCTTTGGCTACTTCCTATTTGGCTATATATAGCCTTCATATCCTCTACAACATAAATTGTTACAATCAGTTACAGCTCAACAACTTTAAGTTTTTCTGTTTGTACTTTCTAACAGAGTTTGTTACAATATCAGTCATATGGAGCACTATTGGTATCCTATAATCGGTGGTGATCAATCTGCGCATCTCAAGCTCTGTGCTCTGGACCGGTGGCATTCAGGAGCTTCATGACTCAATCTTATGTAATAATGGGAGTATTTATAACCTGGCTTCTTTGATTTTCAAAGGACACGTTGCACCTGATCAATTATTACATAGTTGTTTCCCAAGCTTTACGTGTTGGGAGCGGACTGTAATCTATATGGTAGTGGCGACATAAATAAGTACTGGGAGATGCTTCTTCAAAGTGACTATAGGAGCTGACGAGAATGGAAAGGAATCTCCTTGAAACACGTGGGAACAAGCCATCGAGTGGCTGTATACCAAAAACCACCAGTGGCTGTCAGGACCCTCAAAAGACAGTTTAGGGAACCCGCTCAAAGCCCCTTGAACGATCTTGGGATCGGCACATGGATGTAGCGATTTTTTCTCATGGGGGAACCAGACGTGATAAATATCGTGCAACTTCACCATCGTGACGCTTTGATGACCGTCGATCCTTTGTCGGGCCCCTTCGACAGTCGGTCCAGGAGGATGCAACTTTTAAGAATGAGCCCCGCTATAGGTACGGCCTCCCTCTTGGTGCCTTGTGGTTCAAACCGCCATAGTATTTTTAATGGTTTTAGCGCCCCCATAAAGTAGTCTGGGAAAAATTCCTTAAGGCCCCTGAGAACTTGAGAAGTTGACACATGTCCAAGGTGGTTTTTTGTTAGGGGCAAATAGGGCCAGAGAAATCATGAAACGCTCGAGGGTCCTGGCTGTGCTCGTCCAGAGCCAGCCTACTGAAACTATGAACTCCAGCTGCACCATCTGGTTACTATGGTGTACAAATCTGCTAACCCACCTGTGCCACTTCTTGCTTTAGATTATGCTTTTGAGATAATTTTGTAGTCTGGTGATGAGTCGCCCTCAACTGATAATAATACTAATAGTGATCATCACCTATTCTGTTTCTTCAACATATTCTCCAATAACTTCTAATTTTTATTTGATTTGGGAGACCCTTGTGAAATAAGATTGGATGCTTTTTGAGTTCTGTATCTTCACACCCTTTGGTTAAGTTCTCAAGGTCATCCTCCTATTAATGTTCTTTCCTTCATATAGTCTCTTCAATGCATCAAACATCTACTTGGGAGTCTTCAATGATGAGATATTGGGGATCAAGTAATCTTTGATGGATTCAACAAAGATTCTCTTGGCCCTAATAAAATTCTTATTTTGTTTATCCTTGTCTTCATTTCCCTCTAGATCCACAACTTCCTCCTTAACATAGTTGTCCAAATCATTCTCTTTTAGAATGAGAAGTACTATATACTTCTAAGCTTAGAAGTTATCAAATACTTCAAGCTTATCCTCAATCATGGTATTGTTTGTCATCTTGATAAAATGAGAACCTCAAATGGAAATAAATATAATAGTATGTACCAATCAAGAAGCTCCAACCAAGTGCTTGCTTCAATGCCTTCTGAAATCTACTACTTAGTTGACCCAGGAGTTGTCAGAGAAACCCTAATTTTCCAAATTTTGAATATTTAAAATTTGAGTTGATGGAAAGATGCGCCTCCATAAGGAGAGTTGAGAAAACCCTTCCTTCATCCAATCTGTGGACATAACTACCAGAAATTGGAAACCCTAATGTTTGCAGATGATGTAGTTTTTGTAGTATTAGGTCAACATTTGAAAATTCTTGGATCTAGAATCTGCCTCCACTTGAAGATGTACTCTCCTAGGGAGAATTATATTGACCTCCTTTTCAAGATGATCTATGGATAGAATTTCCCAGACATGAAACCCTAGTTATCTCTTCCAATAATTTCAGTTGCACGAAGTCTTCTTTCAGGCTAGCTCTGAAACCATGTTAGAATTTTTATACTTCTAGGATGGTTATGCTAGATCTTCAAACAATTTACATATTATCACAATAACCATAAAAAATAGGATCACTGAAAGAGTGACAAACACAACATACAAAAGAGACACAAATATTTACCTTGGGAAAACTCTCTCACGGGAAAACCACGGGAAAACTTATTCAGTATAGATTCATCACAAATACAATGTCAAACTAGTACAACAAAGAGCTAAATATTTTCCACAAATATCCTGAGAATATATAAGATAGAAAACCAAAGATAATATGTCTTTACAATGCACCTACTCTTCTTCTCCATCGAACTTGTCTTTCTCCCTCTTGTCATGTGAACTTGCTTGAGTGAGTGACATACAAAATGAGCTAGGCGCCACTTTATTTATACTAGTCACAAATTGGCCTTTTTACTTAACTGGGCTGAATAAACTTACCTAATAGGGCCGACTCGACTGGGGTAGTTTTTCCCATTGTTTGGGGCAAACTACCCACTGTTTGGGGCATTTTACCCACTGAATTCTGTGGGGTCGACCTGTCTATTTTACTTGATTTATTTTAAGGTTTTACATGATCAATTACAATATGAATATTTCCCGAAGGAATAATAATAAGAATACTATAATAATACAATAAGAATATCTTCTGAAGTTACATTCTTCAACATAAGGAAGGTTTTGTTGGGATTTTCTCCCTCAAGTCATAGAGGGTTTCCCTAGGGTAAATTCATGTGGCGAATGTGATTGTTTATGTGTATGATTGTTATTTTATTTCAAGTATTATTGCAGATCCGAATTAAAGATAAAAAAATTAACATGGTATCATATCTCATGGTGTGAAAGAGCTAAGTTCAACAATCAAGCTTGAGCCTACGTAGATCCTGAGTGAGCACAATACTTGAAGAACAATGGCTTCAAACTCAATGAGACAATAAGACCATGTTGAAGGAACTTTGAACTTCAATACTTGGAAGGACAAGATCTTAAATATCCTATAAGAGAATGATTTGGATGTATATCTATCCAATGTTATTGAAGAGCCTACTTGTAATGCACGACACATTACCTTCAAGAAGAATCAATCCTAAGCAAATAGAATCATTTATGATTCCGTGAAAGACAACTTGATGCTTGTGATTACTCCATCGAATACCGCAAAGGAATTCTTTGACACTTTGAAAAATCTTTATGAGAATAAGGCGCCCATTCAAAATAGAGCATTGAAGAAAAAGCTTCAAAATTTAAAGATGGAAAATGATGAATCTGTGGATTCCTTCTTCACAAAGATATGTCAAGTAAGAGATCAACTCATGAGCATTGGTGTGACGGTCAATGATGATGATCTCATTCATACTATTGTCAATGGTATTGCATCCTCATGGGAGACATTCTTGACTATAGTAAATGGTCGATAAGTGCAACCTAACTTTGAGAGTCTTTGGCATGATTGCCTACAAGAAGAAGGGAGAATCTAAAGAAAAGAACCTCGGTCTTGCGGCACATATGAAGAGAGGTAAGAAATCTCACAAGAAATTCTCTCATCAAAAGGAGAATGATTTCAATAAATTTGATAAGTCTAAATTTGAATGTTTCAATTCCAATAATAAGGTCCATTATGCAAGAGAATGTTGTGCAAAGCAAAGAGGAAAGTTCAATGGTAGGTTTCATATTTCTATTGCTACAAAATATGAACCTACAAGAAAGAATTCATCTGATGATCAAGAGACGAGGAAGGAGTACTATCTTGTCTCATCCCTTTCTAGATCCATTACCACTAGTGCTGATACATGTCTGGTGGATAGCGTTGCATCCAAAAACATGAGTGAGTATAAGAGAAATATCACATATTTGAAGGAAAAGAAGTTTTCCTATAAGGTCGATCTTGGAATTACCGCCTATTCAATCCAAGGTATTGGATCCACTTCTTTTCAGTTGGATTCATGAGATGTACTTCATCTGGATGAAATTTTTTTTTTCCCCGAATCTTGTTTGTTTCGGTTATAGAATATAAAGGATTTAGAGCTACCTTTATGGACAACAAATCATTCTTGTGTCCTAAGCATGAAGAATTTGAAATTTGTATCTGTGATTGGTGTTAGAGAGGGAGGTCTCTACAAATTTCTTGGAAAACTCATTCAAGTCGTGATCCATGACATAGTCAGTCCTTGTGAGATGTAGCATAGAAGGATTTCTCATCTCCATTTCAAAGCGCTACCTGGATTGGAAGATATGGTGAAATGCCTTCCCATATTTAAATATGATTTTTGTAGTGTTTGTAGTTGTTGTGCTCTTGGAAAGAACATTAAGAATATTTTTCCAAGTAGTACCAAAAGATACAAATGGATCCTTTACTTGATTCATTCCAATCTGTGTGGTCCTATGTATGCACCCTCCTCGAGTGGTTATTTGTATTATGTTCTTTTCATAGATGAATTCTCTCGCAAGTCATGGGTTTATTGTTTGAAAGCAAAGAGTGAAACTTTCAACAAGTTTCAAGAGTTTAAAGCATTGATTGAGAATCAAACTGGAAAGCACATTCATGTTTTGAGACCTAATAATGGAGGATAGTTTCAGTCCCATGAATTTAATGACTTTTGTCGAGATGCAGGAATAAAAAGACAACAGATTGTACCTTAAAACATCCAGCAAAATGGGGTAGTTGAAAGAAAGAATAGAACAATATGTGAGGATGCAAAATCCATGATGTGTAACCAGGATATTCTCACATCCTTATGGGAAGAAGCTTCCATCACCGCTATTTATATTCAGAACAAAATCCCTCATGCTCTCTTGGGAGAAAATATTCCTAAAGAAGTTTTCAATGGTAAAAAACCAGGTGTTGGACACTTGAATATTTTCGGTTGTCCTATCTACATTCATGTACCAAATGAGAAGAGGACAAAGATGGAGCCATCTAGAAAGAAAGGAACATTTTTTGGATATAGTGAATCCTCCAGATCTTATAGAATCCATGTTCTAGGACAAAGAAACATTGAAGTCAACAGATATGTAACTTTTCATGAAGAGGTTTCCTTTAAGTGCTCCAAAGAACTTCATTGAGATTCATATATGGAGGATTATGATATTCCTATGATGGAGGATCCAATTTATGATTCTCTCCTTTCAGATGTTGAGAGGGAGAAGTCAGAAGAGCCTTCAGATTCGCTTCATTGTGAAGAAACAATAGAACTAATAGAATGATCCCTTGATGAACCTCTTTCTAAGAGGATATCTGCATTGTGTCGATACATTTTGCATGAGGAAAAAAGAATGGTGCACCACCAGGGTCATGCAAAGAGAAAAATAGACCTTAAATATTTTCAGGATATGAAGCATAGATGAGTCACATTAGTGATTCATAACCCTCTACCTATGAAGAAGTTGCTAAGCAACAAGTATTGAAAGATGCCATGGTGGAAGAATACAAATCCATCATGGATAATGATGTGTGGGAAGTGGTTCCTAAAACTAACAGGAAGTCAATAGTAACTTCCAAGTGGCTTTATAAAATCAAGCATGCAGCTGATGGGAGTATTGTAAAGTATAAAGCAATATTTGTGGCCTGTTGTTTCTCACAGAAAGAAGGGATAGATTATGATGAGACATTCACTTTTGTGGCTAGGTACAATGCTATCCGAACCAAAATTTCCCTTGATTCATATTTGGGTTGGAAACTTCACCAGATGGATGTAAAGACTGCCTTGCTCAATCGTGAGGTTGAGGAAAATGTTTACATATAGAAATCTGAGGGGTTTGTAGTTCATGGGAAGGAGTCCCATGTATGAAAACTTAATAAATCCTTTTATGGGATTAATAAAGCCTCGAGGGATTGGTATTCAAGGATTGATAGCTAACTTTTGAGCTTGGGATTCTCCAAAAGTGAAGCTGACCCCAACCTGTACTTCATGGTTGTGAAGAACCATCCATTGATTTTCGATCTCTATTTTGATGAATTGTTCCTTACTGGAGAGGAGAAATAGATAGCTCAGTGAAATAGGAATCTCACTTTTGATTTTGAAATGAAAGAATTAGATCTTATGCACCATTTTCTTGGTCTAGAAGTTTGGCAAAGGAAATATGACATCTTTCTTTCATAAGGAAAGTACACAGTTGATGCGTTGTATACATTTTTTCTGATGGACTGTAATTCCATGTCTACTCCTATGGTGTCTAATCTAAAGAAGCTACATGAGTCATATTCTAGATCATATCTAGTGGATCCTACCATGTATAGACAGCTCATTGGTTCCTTGATGTATTTGATAAATAGTAGACTAGACACATGTTATGCGGTCATGAGTATCTTGAGTCGGTTCATGTCTGAACCAAGACATAGACATTGGGTTGATTCCAAGTATGTGCTTAGATACCTTAAAAGTACCATTATTTATGGAATCAGATATGATTCCATTGGTGGAGTGATGCTGCTTGGATATGTTGAATCCGAATGGAGTGGTAGTATTGTGGAACAAAAGAGTACATCTAGATTTTGTTTTATCTTGGGATCAACTATGATATTTTGGTCCAGTAGGAAGCAGTGCTCCATATCCCAGAGCACAACAAAAGTAGAGTATATTGTAGCTATTACTGCCTGACGAGAAGCCGTGTGGATTAGGAAGCTACTTGATGGGTTGTTCAATGATACGCTTGTTAATTTTTTAGCATTAATTCAACATACTCTAGGATCTTTACTGAGAGAATAACATGTACAACATATCAAGTATAACAATGCATATCAATCACACCAAGCAATCACATGAGACAATAAACATAGAGTTTCACTGGGGAAAACCATAAAGGTGAAAAACCCCACAACTTCCTCAGATATAGAAAGAGAAATGATACAACCCAAGTACACAGAGATAGTTTTCCTAGTAGTTGAACCTCCTCCTCCACTAGTGCACCACTTTCCGAGTAGTGTAGAAGTGAATAATGAGATGATCAAATAGAGTGCCTCCTGCACTCTATTTATACATGACCTGACCTGCCTAATAAACTAGCAAGGCCGACTTGTCTAACTCAGTCTAATAACCCATGGTAATGCTAATCAGGGCCGACCCCACACTCGGTGGTCTAATAACCCATCACATGCAAGTTGCAACACTTGCAACACTTGTCAATACAAATGACGACACTTCTGTATAGAGGAATAATAACATCTCTATAGGAGTAGATTATACATAGGTGAAATACATTCTGAATTTACATATACATCAACAAAGCTTGAGACTACTACCATTCACTACAAGGAAAAGGCCCTATAGAAGAGGTCATAACAGATGTTTTTAGTGTTACAATATTGGAAAAAAAGTAAAAAAAACCTCCTCTACGACCTCTGCCAATGGTAGCAGATGTTTTTAAGGAGGTCATAACGGATGCAATTTATAACTAAAAAATACTCATCGGCCGAAGGTTTTAGAGGAGGTTAGTTTATCAGTGCACACAACAAAAATTAAGCGCACCAGTGCATTTCTTACTATGATGCACCGGTGTTGTATGATTAGAACAGACGCACCGATGCACTCAACCTGAACAAGCACCAGAAAGAATCAAATTTCAATGTAGCACCAGTGCTTGAGTATAATATATACACACCGATGTGTCTGTACAACATAAACGCACTGGTGCGATATTTTATATCATATGCACTATACATTTTTTCATTATATTTAAATTAATGATGCAGTGAATTTATCCTGTCGCATCGGTGCATTTCATACATGAATGCACTGGTGCATTTAATAGTAGAACGCATTGGTGCTTACAAAATATCAACATTGCCCAATGCATTTTAACACATGAAACACACCTCCAGGATTAAAAACTAAAAAATGGTGGGCATAAGCTTTGATCGTTCTCGGTGCCCATAAGCAATATACATGCACCTGTGCGATTCATAAAATCAAGCACATCGATGCTCAATGTTATAAACGCACCGGTGCACAAGTTTAGTTTATATGCACCGGGGCACAATGGTAGTTTAAACACACCGAATATGATTAATTGAAGATTGGTTACTGATATTTCATTCAAATATATATATATATATATATATATATATATATTTTAATTCCATTATTCATCTTAAATTGAAATATTTGTTTTTAGTAAAATTCATTTCAATTTTAATTATTGAAATTGTTTGTTTGGATTAATTTCTTATATCATAGATTCAAGAAGCTATTGTAATATTTAATCATCCATACATTTAATTACCAATGTACATTTTACAACTATTGTATGGCAGTGAATAATTTATTTTTGCTCCATATTGAATGAAAATACACATTTTTTTCTTGGAAAAAAAATACCAATGTACCATTTCACATGTAACATTTGACAATAATATTGAAGAATGCAATAGAATAAAAAAAATTATTTTATTATAATCAATTATAGTTCCTTTGTCATAAAAACACGACAGCATAGAGACAACAATAATGAAAATGTCAACATGCATGTAATTATTGTTACACTTATTGGTAACTCATATTTGAATTTGGACACTATGTCCAGTACATTATTATACAAAATCTCTGATTTTCACAGACAATTATTTCAAAATATACAATAAGCTACAACAACTTGCATTTACATCAAAATTAAATATGGAGCACCATTCTTTGTTCGAACTGTCATCAGTGCCTGATCCACTTGCATCAATTGGGTTATTTGGCCGAATGTTTTGTTGATTGGTTCGAATTTTTTCCTCTTCTTCAACTTCCATATGCAAACATAAAAATAAAGTATACTAAGTGTATCTACATTACCAGTGGGAATAATGAAAAATAATTAGATAGTATATACATTAATGTCAATTGAAAAGCGACATACCATAGAAATAATCGATTCATGAATGATACACATTCCCTCAAAACCAAATATCATGCCTTCTATCAACAAGTCTTCTATTGGCTCCACTCCATACTTTGTTTCCTGCAAGTGTTATGCCCCATCACAAATCATAGATTTAATATAATTTTGTTGTTGTTTTATTAATTATAAAATGAGAGAAGTAAAACAAAATAGAGACTTACAAAATCCACAATTAATTTTTGATATGCCAACATATACTCACAACCCTTGCATAATCCAATGTCAATCAATTCTTCTGATGGATCCTATTTGTATGTTAAAACCTGTTTGAATTCATGCAATGATTGCAAGTGAAAACAAATTAATATATATATATATATATATATATATATATATATATATATATACCATCAAAACCACTACAAAATCTTTATTTCTTACAACGAAATAAAAAATACTCACAAACTTTTCTATCAACCCCTGTTTTCCTTATCGTCTTGTCTTTTGTGCTGACTGGGTTCAATTTTTTTTTATTTTATGCAAGAAAACAATTGAAATTAATATTTAATGTCGAATTAATTAATGAAATGTATAACATAAACCTAAGAACCAATGATTTCATAGATTTGAAGCATGTTGTTGTTGAGATGGCTATTCTTGCGATGCAATTATGCCCATTTCCTTGACCATATTCTTTTACACTTTCTTGGACATCCCTACTGACACATTTCGCATATCACCTTGTTCATCCTTTGGGATTCTCATAATATTCCCGAAAATGTAAAATGACATTAAACTATTGCTTTGTTGATATGAAAAATAAATATGATATAATTAAAATTATTGAATGCATGACGCTTTGTAATAGTTTTAGATACATATTCTACATAGACATGTTTAGGAATATTACCTTTTGAATGATTCTTTTTTGTTGTTTTATGTTTTTTCTATTGCAAGCCTGATAGGTTTCATTGACCATTTCTCTGGGAATGCCTATTGTAGTTTACATATTACTTGATTCTTTGAATCATTTGATTGGTTTTTGTATTGTAAGTAAAAAGTACGTCAGTACATTCTTTCCACTAAATCCATCATAGTATTATAAAATTCTTTTCCCCTTCTATTAACTTCTAGCACCACTCTAGATGAGCTAAGAACCAATTCATCATCATTTTCATCTTCCATAATTTATTTTTTCTTATGATGACATTGACTTTTGTTGCTGAACTAGTCCCCACATAACATTCATCATATGTGAATTACGTTATTTGAAACATATTAGTGAATATTCTTACTTAAGTAGATTATTACTCAAAATTCAATAAATAATTCATATTGACTTATTTTTTATTCACCTGATTCAACCCTTTGCAACTTTTCCATCAACGTTTTATGCTCTTTTGGACTTAGTTTGGTAAGAATACTATCGAGCTTCCTCATTTTTTGGCACTGCATGTCACACATTAACCAATACATATTAGTTAACTTTACAAATAATTCAAACAAATTATTTTAAATAGAGAAATTAATTAAAAGCACTTGCCTTCTTCGTAATTCTCGATGTGCTCCCATCATGTTGATTAAAGTTGTTGTTCATTGAAATCATAGCATGCATTTTCTATCAATAAACAACTTGTACCATTAAATACATAAGCTATCAATATATTATACAAACAAATTACAGACCTTCAAAATACGACAAAAAAAATTAAAAAGAATAAATCTGATTTCGGTGCGCTTGTATACATGACACACCTCAGTGCGTTAGTTACAACACCGCACCAGTGCGTTAAAGAAAATAGGTCGGACCAGTAACAGAGAATCGAGATACGAAAATTGAATTTTTATTTTTTGTAAAATAATAAAAAAATGATGAGTTATAGTAAATCCGGTGCATTATAGTAAATGCGATGCTCCAGGAATAGAGAACTGAGACACAAAAAATGAATTTTGTTTTTTTGTAAAATAATTAAAAATGATGTGACGTGGGTCAAACCTGGTGCATTATGTCGATGGATGCACCAGTGTGTTTCCAAAATACAAACGCACTGATTTTGATGAATGCCCTTTTTAATTAAAAAAAACTTGATGGGGCTGACATGGTTACGGATTCAACCAAGAAAATGGCCCCATATCACCCTACGCTTTCTATATATAATCACAAGCTCAGTAAATCAAAAATCCCTAAAATGTGAAATCATAATTCTGTATAACAATAGAGGGATTTAAACCCTGATGAAGAATTTTGCAACCACATAAAATGAAAAGAAGCAACGAGAAAATAATGGTTGCAACATTGAAGGTAAGTATGAAGTGTTTTTTTCTAAATCTAGTTAAACTCTAAATAAGGTTATAAGATATACATTAATACTTACATGCTTGAAATTTCTATCATGCAAGGTTTGGTTTGATTCAACATAACTAAGAAATTTCGACCCTCATAACTCCTTCCAGTTTCTCCAAACTCCTTCCACATAAGTCTTTTTTCCAGAACTCTCCCCTGAAAATTTCGGCAAAACAGTGAGTTAATGTTTAGGTTTTTGGCTTTTAAACACTATTTAGATTTGATTTTCGAACTTAAATTTGACACCTTTTTTTTTAATTTAGGGAAAACATGGTTTGTACGATTTTTAATTTTTGTCATTTCTAGTGCGCGTGGTGTCAAGTTGCACCGTGTGTACATACGTAAAACTCATAATCTTTCAAATAATTTTAAAACTCGTATGGCGGTGCGTGTAATGTTAGGCCGCACCAGTGCACTTATATGTAGGAAACACACCAGAATAAACTATTTTGTAAAAATACATGTAGAAATATCTTCTACCAAATGTAGGATATGTTTTCCACTGCAGGGGATTTGCAGATATTCTTTACTGGTGCATTTACATTGGTTATGCATCGGTGCATCTGGTTAATGTTAGTGCATTGGTGCGTCTAATTTATGAATAAAAACATTGGTTTATTTTGTAAATTCTTTGTTTTTATGTGTCCACTTAAAATTATATATTCATACCAAATGTCATTTACTATTTAACCACACCAATTACAATAGTTCATAGTATATAGATGTTGATTGTTGATTTGGCTCAAATGCATGAAGAAAAGTTTGTAGTATCAAATGGCCAATTCTTCAGATTCCATCTCATACCATGTTGTTCAAAGTTCAACGAGTTCTCCCATTCCATACCCAGTAAGTTAAGGTTTTATTTATTTTTTGACTACTTATTTGAATTATGTTACTTATCCATGTGAATATGAATATCGATTTATTCTATATTGTAGGATCACGATTCGGGTTCGAGTTCGTATGCACAATACATTCTAATATTTTCAAATCGTCATAAGCTTTTATCATGAGCAAGATACTGCAAGCAGTTCATGGATGAAAATGGGAAGCCTCTTTACCCCGCCAATTGTAACATGCCATCTTTAAGTTGCCATCCTGTTTCATCGATGGTAATTCGTCACGAGCTAGAACTCTTTTATGACACGGGCCAAAAATTTAGGGTTGTTCAAAATGTCAATGGTTGAAGGAGAACCCTCGGCGTGTCACACTCACCCATTACACTAATGACATATTACATCATTTCGATGGTCTAATACCCCCTACTGCAGTAAAAAATCCAATAGGTGATACGGAAAAGAAACGTAGGAACACTTCCCTATGCTCATTTTTAAAAACATTGGAATCCAAAACAACTATGTCTCATCCTAAATTGATGAACCCCTCGGCTTATGTTTAGTCATATGAAATTTCTAGTCATCCAAAGTATGATATAAATGCCACCTAACCCATCTCTACTAGAAGATCCAAAAAATTACATGAGTTGAGAGAAAAACTATCCATGTACACACCGAGGTCCATCCAATTGGTCGAGGGTAGTATTGATTTCTCCCTTCCTGTGAATTTACAAATTAAATATCAAACTTCTTATAACCATGCTTTATATGGCGCTTGGACGTCCTCTCTACGTGTGCCAAATGTTAGAACCGAATTCTCCTTTTGTGGTAATCATTTTATGATTACCAAATCTAATATAGATGTTGCAAATGTTGGGTTGCTTATACTTTTACATGTACTTGTTCCTGCTAAAGAATTAGTAGAACTTATGCCATTTTTTTGTCCTATCTGCTGTCAGTCTGATTACTTGAATATTGTTAAATACAAGCATATCATTTCCATGTATAGTATGTGCATGAATGGTTATGTTTCTGGAAACTTTAACAGGAAGAATCTATTGTATATAAATGGTCATCCACGCACTCATGGGAACATTCCAGGGTTCATAAATAGTTATAGGTGCTCTTTATTTTCTCCAAATTGTTCATTTGAGGAACACTTCAATGACCAGGAGTTCTTTATGAAAAGGAAAGTGTCCATATTTGTTGGTGTACATGCAATACATAGTTTGTCTCCTTGTGACAAGTTGTTAATAAGCTACAACTTTCGTAGACAACCAAACACTTGTCAGAGACGCCTTGCATTGGGATTACCTTTAGACATTCCCTTGGGGTGTAAGACAAAAAAACATTGATTAATTGTATTTGTTAAGTTTCAATGGATTCATATTAATGTATTGCTTAGTTTGAAAATGTGTTTCTCAATTTTAAATTTTCATATTTAATGTAGAATTGATGTTAATTTATCGCTCAATCTGAACATCTTCTTTATAAATTGTTTGCAGCTTAACATTTTCTACTGGAAGTGATTCTTGTGCTTCTATAATAATTGTTTTCTATAATGCGAGATCAAACCAATTGCATTGTGCTTACTAACATCATTGATGTAATGTTCCATATTTTTGAAATAAGGATTCTGACGATGAGCGACCTTCCTACCATCTTCCGTTTCACCCTAGTACAATGTTAAATAGAGAGAAGTTTGAAAAAATAGTGAAATTTGGAGAGGAAGCATACCAAGCATGGTTAAATCAACCACCTATTCAATTTCCACTGCGTCCATCCTCACCAATCAAGAATGCCTATAGTGATAGTAGTTCTTCACATGTTGGAAATGGAGGAATTGATGTAGAGTTTGGTATGGATGATTTATTATGACAAAGGAGTGCCATAGATGCAAACATTGTTCCATACATACCCGGACAATGAGCTAGGGGATGATGCTCATATTATCTTAGCCTTATTCGAAATCCTTAAATCGGCTTCCACAACACCTCTATTTGGATATGGTTGTTCAAAGTATACATAGTTGGGGACAACAATGTTACTATACAACTTGAAAGCAAAGTATAGCATGCCATACGCATGTTTCTCTGCAATGTTGAGGTAACTAACTATCAACTACATTATATTTTGAGCAATCATATGACACAATATTCATTGAAAATGGTTGATTTTATTAACATTAAATGACATTGTACATTTGTATTTCCCACTAACTATAGGTTATTCAAATATAAGGTACTTATGAATGATAATGTCTTGCACGACAGCTACACAGAGGAAAAAAAAATGTTGAAAATGTTAGGTGTAGAGTACATATCTTATCATGCATGGCCCGATGATTATATTCTATATAGAGGCGAATATACAGACAAGGCAATATGTCCAAAATGTGGGAACAACAAATACAAAGAATCGAATAACAAGGATAAAGAACATGGTCCTCCTCATAAGATATTGAGGCACATGCCTATAATACCAAGGATTCAAAGGCTCTTTTGTTGCAAATAATTAGCTATGTTGCAGGGATGGCATGCATCAAACTGAAGTGAGGAAGGAGTTATGTGAATCCCAACAGATTCAATAGCCATGAATCATATAGAGGATACATGGCCCAATAAATTCAAGGATGAAGTACGTAGCCTCCGATTGAGCATATCCATTGATGGCTTCAATCCATATTCCCAACCAAAAATCATCTATACTGTTTGGCCTGCAATAGTGATCAATAACAATATCCCCCATGGTTTTCTGTGAAGAATGAACATCTTATGTTGGATCTTATAGTCCCTGGTAAAATACAAGTGAACAATATGGATATTTACCTACAACCATTGATCGGTGAATTCAAGGAATTATGGGAAGGGATATCGGTATATGATGTGTTGAGACCCATCCCATCATAGAGGAGTTTTACACTGTATGGCATATGTGCGTACACCAAAAATGATTATCCGGGGTTAGGAGTTTTTTTCAGGAAAATATTTTGTTTATTTGTTTTTATATTCAATGCAATAAATTTTGACATATTTAATTCGGTGTGACTATCTTCATCCTCAACATTAACGTGCTCTCTTTACTATAACATCGTAGGTCTTGTAACAATTTTTTTTTATGGATGTAAATGTTGTGGACCTTCTATGAAGGCTAGGTGGTCCAAAGACCTACAAAATTTAGTGTACGACTTCTCTAGGGTATTCCTCCAAGAAAACCACTCTTATTGAAGAGAAAAATCTACTTTCAATGGTAAACGAGAGAGAAACCGAACTTCTGAAATAATGACACCGGTTGAATGGCTTATGGAATATGATAGAGAGAATGAGAAGGAATACACATATGAGAAGGAATACACATGGATGTTAGATTCAAATGTGAAACCTATGATCAATGATCCTGATTTATTCAACATCGATGTTGAGAAAATGCCCACAAGGATGAAAAGGAAATCAATATTTTATGAGCCCCCATATTGGGAGCATATTAATATTGCCAACTTACTAGATCACATGCATATATTTAAAAATGTTTCATATTATTTATGGTATCACATATCATCCAAAAAAACTGACAAGATGAAAGTCAGGAAATAACTTATTGCTTCAAATACTAAAAAGAAGCATTGGACAAGACAAAAAAATAAAGGAGAGGCTGGCCCCTATTTTTCATTTAAAAAAGGTGATGTCCCATGGATTTTGAAGAAAGATGATATTAATTTGGAAAAAGAAGTTATATTGGGCGTGAATGCACCTTTTTTTATGGGTCTACTCTAATAAGTTGCTTTAGTATATCAGATGGAAATTTGTCGGGTTTGAAATCACATGACTATCTCAACCTTCTAAGGGTACGTATAATGCCAAAAAATTGTTATTACTATTTATTTTATCTTTTTCCACAAAAGTTAAAATGCACATAACGTTGTAGTGTGAGCCATGAATTTCCCATTGACCTGTGGCATGCCATATCTAGATTATCTACATTTGTACAATGGATCACATCAAAGGATATTTACATCGCTAGAATTACACGGTTGCATGAAGAGATAGTTGAGATTGTTTGCATGTTTGAGAAGGAACTATCATCGAGTTTCATGGACTTGCAGGTTCATCTTCTAATTCACCTAGTCAATGGGGTTGAATTAGTTGGGGTGGTCTCCTTTCACTGGATGTTCTTCTTAGAGAGGTTCATGAAAAAAGTGAAGGGATTTGTTCAACAAAGGGAAAAACCTAAGGGCTCTATGGCAGAGAGGTACATAGTATATGAGTTGTTCTATTATTCTAGTGAGTACATCAAGCAAATCAATGACACACTTGGCGCAATTATTTGGGATGATGAACAGGATGAGGAAAGAAGGGAAGGGGAGGTACTGGAAATGAATGGAAAAATGCATATGATAAAGAGTAAGTTACTTGTCTTTCGATCTTCAATTTTCCACATAGTAACTTATATTCACAACAAATGTCAACATCTATATTTGATCCCATACGTGCTGAATATGGTTTTGTTTCCATGAATACAACAACAAATTCATAAATTGATGCAATCAATAAATTCATTATTTATAACGCGTAAGCAACACAATCGTGGGTCACATTATATGAGGAGAAGAGGAGGACATTGGCATTGTATGAGGCTGGCCCCTATTTATCATTTAAAAGAAAATATGCCAATGATATGTCCCAATAGTTGGGTTGTAGAAGAAATCAGAGAGAAATATGGTGCATCCGGTCGTTACCCTCCTAAAGAGGAGAATGTGCTAAACATTGGGATCGAGTGCAGCAACTCGGTAATAAAATCTTTATGTACATAATTTCTAAATTTATAATGGAACTTTGAATTATAAAATTTATGTTTAATATATTAATGGTTGGGTTAATATACATTTTACATCATCATTTGTTAACTTTTCTTCAGGTGCATTCATTCCCATCTATTTGTGCTTATTGACATCATTTTCACACCGAGGATGCTGATAATGGGCGTGTTACACAAGACTGTGGAGTGGAAGTCGAGTTCGACCAATCTAGTCGTGCTAGCCACTGAGATTGAAACTTGGTAGGAGGGATGTTGGGTTATGTCGGAAAGATACAAGAGATCATTTAAGGGGACTTTTCATCTTTCCAATGTGTTATTTTTAGGTTTAGGTGGTGGGACACATTCGACATGAATAATGTAAAGGAATATTGTGATAGTGGGTTGATATGTATCAACTCTAGAAAGATGTGGGATGAAATTAAGGAGCCTTATGTTTTCCCAAAACACCGCAACCAAGTGTTCTTTCACCCAAATGTGTTGGATAGAGATGGGCGGTTCATATTAAGACACAACCCTACATGTAAACATGTTTCTAAGAACAACAATGCTATCATGCCAACCGAGGAAGATAATGAGGGTGATGGAAACAGAGAGTGATATGTACATGTTTTATTTTTTCATTTATAGATTGAGATATCATTTTGTTATTGTTATCTTTGATTGTTTATTTTTCATTTTATGATGGTGGAAATTGAAAGTTTATTACTGGATGCAGTGTTTAAACAATTTCATTTGGTTAAGAACCAATGCAAAATATGGTTTATGTCTATGAAGTAATTTATGATTGTATTGAATGATTATATGTCATTGTCCAAATTACTCATATTTTTTTTATGTATACATATATATACACCATGAAAAAAAACTTACATGATTCAATTTTATTTTTGTGAACTTGAAGGATAACATATTTATTAATTCCCGACTTGAAGGTGGTCTAAAATTTCTATATTGATATTTCAGTGCTTGTATTTTATGACATTTTTGTTATAAATAATGTTAAGAATTATAATTGCATTATTAATTTATGACATGTCTGTTAGAATGTAATGTTTATTTTCATTATATGAATCGATTAAATTGAATTTTTGTTATAATGTAATGTTTTTCGATGTTTTTATTATATTTATAATGTTAACTCCAACATAGATAATGACACATTTGTAACATTCATGGAGATTGAAAATTCAACAATTGTTTTAGTAGCGTTGCGTTCCAAAATGACTTAATTTATGGCCTTCATAATAGTTAAATTTACAACAAAATTTAAGGTGCTCCCTAATTTCTCCATCAATATTTGAATGTTTGTATTTCATGATGTTTTTGTTATAAATAATGTTAAGAATTATAATTGCATTAATTTATAATATTTTGTTAGAATGTAATGGTTTTTTTATTATATGATTCGGTTAAACTGAATTTTTGTTATAATGCAATGCTTTTCATCTTTTTTATTGTATTTATAATGTTAACTCCAACATAGAAAATGACATGTTTTCAACCTCGATGGAGAATGAAAATCCAAGAATTTTTTTACTAGTGTTGAGCTCTACAATGATTTCATTTATGGCCTTGATAACAATGAAATGTACAAACAATTTTAAGGTGCTCTCTGATTTCTCCATCAATATTTGAATGCTTGTATTTCTTGATTTTTTTGTTATAAATAATGCTAAGAATTATAATTGCATTAATTTATGACATTTTTGTTAGAATGTAATGTTTTTTTATTGTATGATTAGATTAAATTGAATTTTTGTTATAATGTAATGTTTTTAGTTTTTTTTATTGTATTTATAATGTTAACTCCAACATAGAATATGACATGTTTGAAACCTTGGTGGAGATTGTAAATCCAACAATTTTTTTTACTAGTGTAATTGACCTCTACAATGACTTAATTTATGGCCTTGATAACAATGGAATTTATAACAATAAAATTTAATGTGCTCTCTAATTTCTACATGACCAATATTTGAATGTTTGTATTTCATGATGTTTTTGTCAAAAATAATGCTAAGCATTATAATTGCAAATGTTTTCTAAATGAGAATAAAAGATAAAAAATGGCTTGAAGATCATCAAATCAACTTAATGATTAATAATAATAATATATTTCGAGAATGCAAGTTGTGGCTTTACATTAGTTGAGAGAAAAATGGTGTTCTTTTAATCAACTATTTGTTTTTCTTCCTATTAAAGATTTGATATTTGTCATTGCAAATTGAGCTATTGTCAACAAATTAAAAATCTTGAATGATACATTGATAGGTCATATTCATGTTCATATAATTTAGAATTTTTTTTTTATGTTCATAAAAATGATACTATGACAAATTATACAACCAACATAAATCATATATCTAATTGTCACAACTTCATCCATTGTCAATACAAAATTCATAAACATATTTAATTCAATGATATTTTTGCAATTAAATTATGTAAACATAAACATATAATCATTAATATCATTTTCACTATCTAAGAAACATAAAAATAAACACCATGATACCATCATTAACATAAAACTAATAAAAATAAGCATGAATGTACCATCATAAACATTATGTTACTGCATATTCATCTAACAATACACATCTTATAGATTTAAACATCATCTAACACACATATGATCTAACAACATTTAACAAAACACAAGTTCTAGTTTCTAACATAATGAACATCATCAAAACTTGACCTAACATACACATCAAGACCATCAACATATAAATAAACATCAACATCAACATCTGCAAAATGGAAAATGATGTATATATATAAATAATACCATCAAAATGATAATAAATGTCAGATATACATGCCTAGTCCAACCCCAGAACCATATCATCATCACTAATTATTGACCCACCAGATGTATTGAAACCTCCAGTAGTAGAGCTAGAGGCATGATCAATAACTCTGCTAGGAAATAATCTATCATGTAGATCAGTAGGAAAGACATGATCTCTAGGAATCTGGATCATCCCACCTAGTTTGATCATCCTCTCCATAGTTGAGGGGACTAATGGATAATGATCTTGGGGAGTTGATGGATCAATAGAGGATGGTCAGTCAGGTAAGTATAACGTATTAGATGTTGGATATTTTAAAGGAGGGGAAGGTGGAGGAGGTGATGAAGGATGTGATGGATTAATAGAGGCCGGTGGGTTGGATAGGTATAAAATATCATACGTTGGATCCGTCAAAGGAGGGGGATGTGGAGAAGATAATGAAGGAGGTGATGTAGGTGGAGAACATGGTGGAGGAGGGGGTGGATTAGATGTCGAAGGTGGAGGAGTAGGAGGTGGAGGCCAAGGAGGAGGTGCAATGGATGTGGAGGCTCTCCCACCAGTCAAAGTAGCTGATGGAGAAGGGGGTGGACTAGGAGGCCGAGGATATCCACTCTCATCAGAAGATGATATAACATGAGGTATGGCATACAAAATAATGAAAAAACAAAAATATGTTGTATTAATCTCTAAATATCAAGAGGAGTCATCCTCCATAGCTGAACGTATCGTTCCTGCATCTGAATCTCCCTAACAGGAACAAGTCAAACCCCTCGATCCACTAATTATATGGCTATCCTATATGCAATATCCTATCTGAACCTATACTTAGGACTCTGTAGAAGGATAGTTTTGGATAGATGAGACACCTCCGGCTGATCTTGCATCTGTATGTGTAATATCCCTACCATGAAATTTTTTCAAGTTTAGCCAATTTTGAACCTTGGGATAGTGAAACCCAAGCTGTCCCAAATGATACCAAATTCTCTCGAATTATCTCAAGAATGTATTGAGTGGTATTAGGACATCCTAATTCATCTCCTAGACACTCAGACACTTGCTAAATTCATTTATGACTTGCATTAATCAAGGAGGGGAAAGTGAAAAATACTAGTGAATTCGATGTTGAAACCCCCCACTAGTCATTGAATTTTTGGCTTCCCAAACACTGTACAAAATTCCCTAATTGATGAAAAGAGGATTTTATTTGGTAAAGGACCTAAAGGGAAACCAAAAGGAATAATTTATTATGTTCTATAATATGCTACTACACCCATAAAATAGAAAGTTGTGACACAGATTTTGCTTGGAAAATGTCAACAAGGGACATGGAAATTGTTTCATAAAATTTAATCAAATTCCCAAGGGGCCTGAATAAAGTGAATTGGTCATCTACAATACATCATAGGATTCCCAATCATCTGAAAAAACTCAAATAAATTCTGATACAAAACAGATGCATAATTACTCCAAAAGACCACAAGTAAAAATAAAGAGAAAACTAGCTCGGATGAGAGGTTTGCATTGGAATTTTTACATGATACACTTGATATTTTGAGCTATGTATCATATATGTAGTTTAATATAGTTCCATAAATATGATATTACATCCATGGAGTCACAAATACACTCTTATGCATAATTACTCCAAAAGACCGCAAGTAAAGATAGAGAGAAAACTAGCTTGAATGAGAGTTTTGCATTGGAATTTTTAAATGATACACCTGAGATTTTGAGCTATGGCTCATATATGTAGTTAAATACAGTTCCATAGATCCGATATTATATCCATGGAGCCACAAATACACTCTTATAAAATTCTATGCAGCCATGAGTGCACCATTAACACTAGAACATAGACATTGAGAAGAGAAAGAGAGAAGAGATAGTAGAAGAAGACATATGAGATGAGCTTGAACTGATGAGAGACTCGAAATTGAAACAAAAAAATTGATTTAAAAACTGAAAATTGGTCTGAATGGACTCTCCTCCAACCAACTTGGACATGGATATTTCACCTTCGAAATTGTTTCAATAGTAGGGAAGGTAAACACCCACCGTGCATGGACAAGCTAAACTCTCCAAGAGTGCAAACAAAAATGATACAAAAGCTTCTCTCATTCCTCATAATCTCATTTTATTAACTTCATGTGGACTCATGAGGTTGAATTTCTCTTGAATACACTCACCCAACTCGAGTTAGTGATTGCTTCCTTCATGAGACACTTGTCCCCCTCATTCTTGCACTCCTATTTCCCCAATTCGAATTGGGAATATTGGCTGACCATAACTCCCTCTATTCGCCCTCTTGATGGCTATTTTTATCCCTAATATGTCATATTTTTCATAGTTCTTCTATCAGGTCTGAATTTTTCATATTTTTCATAGATTCCTTCATTATTGTTTTCATAGATGCCATGGAATATTTCTACAAGTGTCACAATTTGTCTATTATACCTCTTCCTCTTCATTGGGAGTCACTCTTCCACTCCAATTCGAGTGATATCAATGATTCTTTCCATGAATATTTACTCTTCATATACCCCAAGTATGTTACGCTCCACCTTTAACTTGACTTTGTGTGAGAATGATGCCAAGTGTAGTGGGGAATCTTTCCACATGTGGGTCCCACAACCTCTTATGTGCCTGCATGATCCAATGCCACCTTATTTTCTTTTATTATTATTGTTTACTTGGCCCATTTAATATGAATTTGTAAGTATAAGGTCATTTTGGGTCTTGTATCTCCCTTATCCCAAATTTTAATGCTTCCACCCCAACCTAGGGAACTAGTAGGTTAGTGGAATTTTTCCTTCGTGATCATTTATTTGGACGAGGACATTACAAACTTTGAATTGGATATTTACTCTTCATGTGACCCACCTCGTCCATTGGCTCTTATTTTGCATTATTACTAACTTGGACATCATGCTTGGCAATTATTTGACTCTTAGCGCCAATTTGACAAACTATCATGAACATGGCCAAGTGGCTTAGGACATTGTAATCCAATGAAAAATTTGGGGACATCACAGTATGTCCTCATACTCATTAGGTTGTGGCAGGGGAGGCCCCACATCACCATCAAATGTGCCAATATATGTAAAATATATTGTACACAATAATAATTAGACAATTTCATTAAACATGAATTTAACATAACAATTTAAAACATATTTCATATGCATTAAGTATAACAAGAATGAAATGAAAATATATTAAATTAAACATAATTCTAAATTTACCTCTATGATCAGGTGGCTAATCCTAGGTGATTAAGATGTTGGAACAGCTTGTCCAATTTTACCTAGCATATGGATATTCAACCATATAAAATCGAGGCTTCTTGTCGCCACCTAGCATGTCAACCACATCGACAATGATCCTCGCAGGAAACTATGGATAACCCCTCTTGGGAATCATCTGTCCCCACATGTGCATATGCACATCTATCATCAACCTAGGAGGGCATCGGTCAAAGGATGGCCTAGTCACCGGAAATCTCTCAAAAAATTGACAAAACAAATCTAAAACAAAGGGAAAGTTCCCCCTCTCTCCAATACATGCATGACATTGACTGAGTGCATAACAAAATTGTCGTAAAAAAATAGAAGACCAGCTAATGGATCTGGGTGCCGACACTAAATAATCAACATAATATAATAAAGGGAAGCTAATGTGCTTCCTATCAGTGGTGTAATGTGCGATAAGCGTCACCAACAAAGAGAGGCACCTCACATCCTCTCTACCAAAAGCATCAATGGAAAATTTCTCATCACTAAATTGAAATTGAGAAGGATCAAGGATGTTGTGACCAACATATCTTTGAACATATACCAGGTGAGTCACTGCTACAGATCCAGTTGGAACCTTGGGGAACCGAGGAAGGTCCTCACCTCTCCTAGAGAGTCCAGTGATAAAGTAAATTTCATCCTCGGTGGGCTGTAACCACTCATCAGGACCAATTCAGAAGGAATTCCTAAAATGATCCTAGTGTGTGATCAACTGGGTCAGCAACGCACGATTCCCCTTGGGTGAGATCGCCTCCTCATAGAAATTGAGGAGGCCGATGACTCTCAATAGGTGTCTGTTCTGAGGTGTAATGGGACGAGGGTATAAATATCTCTCCCTCTCCTTGGCCTCCCACTGTTTGTGTAAATTTTGTTGATCTACCTGTGCCTCATGCTGCTACTGCGCCTCACTGTGATCACATAAATGTTTCACATATAATATAAATCATTCTCATAAGCATACATATAAAATAATTATAACACGATTATATCAACCAAAATCAAATATTAAAAAATTTCCAAAAAAAGAAAGCATGTGCACCATAAATATTATAAAAGCACCGCTAGTGGTGCGCTTATATACTGGAGGCACCGACAAGTAGCGCGCTATAATATCTATGCCCACTGTTGTTTATATATCAAAAATTTTAAAATTGATTTGGATGGTGCACCTATATCCTATTAGAGCACCGTTATTCAAACACACTGAATTTAAAAAATAATAATTTATTTGAAATATATTCATAGTGCCCCTATTTCACATCAGCGCACCATGCACCAGTTCCTTGACATGGCTTAGGAGCACCATTGGTTGTGTGTTCACGGGTTTATAAGCCTTGCGCTTATATATTGGAGGCACCAACAAGCGGTGCGATACAATATATATGTCGCACCTGTCATGTCCAAAATTTGGCATTGGGTCACAATGGCCTAATCACATTGGCCCTCTTCATTAGAGTTTGTCAAATTGATGCTAAAGGTCAAATAATTGCCAAGGAGGAAAATTACTAGTTTCCTAGGTTTAGGGTGGAAGCTTTGGGATTTGGAATAATGGGGATAATAAATGATGTTTGAACATTAGAATGGCATAAATATTTAATAAAGGAGCTAAATAAATATATACAAGTGAAAATCAAAGTGGCATTTGATCATGAAGATACATGGAGGAAGTGGGACCCACATATGGCTAGATTTCCCCACTACACTTGGCATCATTCTCTCACCAATTTGAATTCAAGGTGAATGGTAACATACTTGGGGGAGTCCAAAAGGTATTATTCATTGCATGACTCATCCAAGGTCTAAATATAGAGGAAGAGTAACTCCCATGGAAGAGGAAGAGGCAATTTGGAGCTAGTGAGACACTTGGGCTAGATTCCCTAGCTCTATGACAACAATGATGAAGATGCTATGACACATATGACACAAATCAGACCTGAAGGCTGACATATGACATATATGACATGTCAGGGCTAAAAATAGACTCCAAGAGGGCGCTCAAGGGTGTTAGGGCAGCTAAGATGCTTCCACATGTGATTTGGTGGAAGTGGGAGACTAGGAATTGTTGTACAAGTGGTGTTCTTTGGAATATCTTCCCAACTTGAGTTGGCATGAGTCTCTTGGAAGGAATTCGACCCATGGAGGATATTAGAAGTTTATAAATGTCAATAAAAAAGAATGAAAGCATCTTTTGATCATTTGTAGAATTTGCAATTGCCTTTGTGAAGAGGGAGAGCTAGTGGATGACTAGTTTCTTGCCTTAGCCAATTTTGAGGGTGAAAGATTCCCATCCAAGTTGGCAATTGGAAAGGCCATTCAGACCTTTCATTTGGAGATTTAATGGAGTCTTTATTTTCAGGTGTAAGCTATAGGGCAGCTCATGGTTTCTTCTATTGCAGCTCACTCCTTCAACCATTTCCAGTTTTGATGGCATATTCTTGATCCTTGAGGGAGGGCGTTTTTGGTGAGCTATTGTACTTTTTGGGGGAGCTTCTAATGCCCCATTTATTTTTTAATATGAATTAAATACTCTGTTCTTCATCTCCAAAAAGTTTCAGGTCGAAATTCCAATTAGAAATGTATAAATCTCATTTTTAATGGAAGAACAATGCCATTTCCCCACTACCTTGTTGTGAGCCAATGTATTGATGATGATTTCGAATGAATGGATGATTATATGATATATTTGTGATAAATATACTGCCATGGATGTCTTATACAAGTTTAATGTCCTGTACTTGAGCATTTGAAGCATTTTTACTCAGTTTAATTGCATTGGGAGAAGAAATAGTGCCATTTCCCCGAGGGTCGAATTGGTGATTTTTGCAGTTGAATGGGAGAGGGTGAGAACAGTTGTAATAAACCATTAATGGTGCATATGAGACCTTAATAACATAATTAACACATTACATACCTCTGTTCATAAATTTGAGTGGGTTTGGAGGCATTTGGGAAGCCATTTTCAGTACTTACCTTAGGGGGATTTGAACCCCAAATTACTAGTAAAATTGCATACTTGGTCTAGAATCTTAAGAGAGTTTGTAGAGGTCTTTTGGTGGCCATATGTTATCCCTGAACATAATATTCAATTCCTAATATCATTCATAAACATTCCTTGAAGATTTGAAGGCATTTGGAGTCAATTTGAGACCTAGAGACCAATACTAGTCAAAGGGAAATCACTAGTAAAGTTACCTACATTGACCAGAATTGAAAGAGTATTTGCAGAAGTGTTTTAAAGGTAAAAAGGCATCCCTGAAACACATATTTATGTTATAATATCATTCATATACCTTCTCAGAAGATTTGGGATCATTTGGGGCAAATTTGGGACCTAGAGATCGAAACTAGTCAAAGGTCGAACCAAGGAAAAAAGTGGAAAATTGCAATTTTAATAAAATTCCTAACAAGGGACATTACAGTGGTATCAGAGCATGGTCCTTGCACCTGTGGATTAGGTACATACATTCAAGAATAATATGCAGCCATGTCTTACTATTATGATGAATCTTATGAGTACAATTCTTATGAGGAATATGCAGATGCTTATGAGCAATATGAAGCAGAATGTGAATGGTACGAGGAAGAGATGCCATCATGCAACACTTCTTATAATTTCAAGAGAAATGAAGATTATTCTTATGACTTTAAATCTGATGAATATGAGTGTTTCACACCAACCAAGGATAATTCTATGAGTGAGTTCCAAAGATGGAGAGCAAAATATAAAACCTTGTCCCAACAATATCAAAAATATCAAGAATATCTTGCTTTTAGAAAAAATACACAAAATGCCATGTCTTTTGAGTACTTTTCTGAACATGTTTTTGAAAATAGGCCCAAAAATGAAGATGTGGAGTTAGTAAAGAAAGGTTTATGCCCTTCTTGTAAAGAACCTTGGAGTGAGTATCATACATGTGTGCATGAAATTATGTCCCACTTGAGGAGAGCTTTTGAGAATTCTTCAAAAAGAGATTCCAAAGATATTGATCATAAGGAAAACAAGGGGAAAAATGCATCATATTGCTTGAAGGATAAAAATGAAGAGACATCACAAGAGCATGAAGAATATTCTATTAAAAATATGGAAGATCATTTCGAGACACCTTCTAGCTTAGACATGAACCAAAGAGCATCTACCGATGGATGCTTAAACTATGAAGGAGTACCTACTGATGGGTGCTCACACCTCTATGTTGGTGACATAGAGATCACTTTTGAAAGTGTTGTTGCAAGCCCAAGTTCCATTAAGCATGATAATGAAGACCTTGTAGCAGTTGAAGAAGAACCAAGATCAACTTCCCCATCACCACTTGAGCTTCATGAAGTTGGTCCAAGAAAAATTGAAGAAGATGAGGAGGTTCATTTGCAAGAGCCTCATTTTCTTGAAGGGTCCTTAAAGATGAATGAAAAGAAGATCCAAGAGTCCCTCAACATTCTCCATGGCACTCAAGCATTGGTGTCAAATTCTTGTTGGAGAGCTACTTCATTGGAGGAAACATCCTTCCTTGAAGACATGGAGAAGATTCAAAGAGCAATGTGCCATATCAAAGGTAATTTCATGTCTTTGCTTTTTGATAGAAACCATTTGTTTGAGCTTAATGAATTGTTACATGATGCATACTTGAAGAATAATGAGGATATTCATAAGCTCACAATTCAAAATGAGCAACTTCTTGAAAAGTTGCAAGATACTTGTTTTTCCTCCTATGTTTCAGATTGTCAAATGGTAGATTGTTTGGAGGATTCTCATGACACGGTGGATCATAAGAAATGTGAAAATTTGAATGTTCTTGATGTGTTTGAAGATGAACTTGAAGAGATCCAAACACTTGATGTGGTGGAAGAGGAATTTGAATTGCCTCTTGATGAAGGTTATGCAATTTTTAAAGAAGAGCATGATTCCTCTACGTTGGAACCAAACTATGACAAAGAGTTCACACTTTTGAAGGAGCTGCATGATACTACCCATATGGATCCTTCCCATGATGAAACTTCTGTACTTTTTGATCATTTGGGTGATTTGGTTCATTCTCCTACATCCTACAATTCCATGTTTTGCAACATTAGTCTCAATGAAGTATGGGTGAAAGGGTTCTTTTTGATGGTGCCACATGAGGAGTATGGAACTCCTAGATTTAAATTTTATGATGACATGGTTGGAGCACATTCTTATTCACCTTTGCAGCAGCATCCTTTGTTACTTTATGATGATGCACATCTACACGAATGCACCTATGATATGCATTTGAGTCACTTGAAGACTCATGGCTTTTCTTGCTCAACACTTGATTCATTTGATGTTGGAGGAACTTCATCCAACACTTGGGTGAATAGATTTATGATTGGAGAACATTTTTGTTGCAAGACACGTACTTTGTTATATCTTTATGACTCTCACATTCAGGGATGTATGGGTGAGACTTCTTTGAGTCATTTGAAGTCTCCTTGTTTTTTCTGCTCATTATTTGGTTCAGATTTTAGTGGAGATTCTTCATTCACTTCTTGGATGAAAGAATACATGATTGAATATTTTGATGCATATCACATCCTTTTGGAGCAGCATTATAGGACACGGGATTCTCACCTATGTCATTGGAGAAGATTTGATTGGTCACTTTAAGCTTGTATGCACTTGGAAAATGGTGGTCTACTTGCTTGGAGGTATAAGCACTTTCATGACTCTTTGATGAAGCATATCCTTGATGTACATTTTCATTATGTTGTTATGTACTTTGATGATATATATTTGGTACTCATGATGTTTGGAAAGATGCATACAAGAAAATGGGATCCATGAATCCTTTTAACTAATGGTGTGGGTTGGATAGCACTCTTAATTATTGGGGTGCAATACAAGCAATGAGACCCTGGAATAATTTTTATCTCATTGGTTTCAAATTTTTGGGGAAACAAACAGTATGGGAGATGGATTTCCCCACTTAATAAAGTGATTTTTATCAGAGTAGTGCAGCAGCAAGCATGGTGGTTCCTCTCTAAAATCTTCATGGAAACTCAAAGACTCAAGGTTGGGCAATTCAATGGCAACTTCAAAGAATTATACAGAAAGCAGGTTCTTCAACACCCATATTTAAAATTGCTTGAGGACAAGCAATATTGGGAAGGGAGGATTTGTCATGTCCAAAATTTGGAATTGGGTCACAATTTCCTAATCACATTGGCCCTATTCATTAGAGTTTGCCAAATTGATGCTAAAGGTCAAATAATTGCCAAGGAGGAAAATTACTAGTTTCCTAGGTTTGGGGTGGAAGCTTTGGGATTTGGAATAATGGGGATAATAAATGATGTTTGAACATTAGAATGGAATAAATATTTAATAAAGGAGATAAATAAATATATACAAGTGAAAATCAAAGTGGCATTTGATCATGAAGATACATGGAGGAAGTGGGACCCACATATGGCTAGATTTCCCCACTACACTTGGCATCATTCTCTCACCAATTCGAATTCAAGGTGAATGGTAACATACTTGGGGGAGTCCAAAAGGTATTATTCATTGCATGACTCATCCAAGGTCGAAATATAGAGGAAGAGTAACTCCCATGGAAGAGGAAGAGGCAATTTGGAGCTAGTGAGACACTTGGGCTAGATTCCCTAGCTCTATGACAACAATGATGAAGATGCTATGACACCTATGACACAAATCAGACCTGAAGGCTGACATATGACATATATGACATGTCAGGGATAAAAATAGACTCCAAGAGGGCGCTCAAGGGTGTTAGGGCAGCTAAGATGCTTCCACATGTGATTTGGTGGAAGTGGGAGACTAGGAATTGTTGTACAAGTGGTGTTCTTTGGAATCTCTTCCCAACTTGAGTTGGCATGAGTCTCTTGGAAGGAATTCGACCCATGGAGGATATTAGAAGTTTATAAATGTCAATAAAAAAGAATGAAAGCAGCTTTTGATCATTTCTAGAATTTGCAATTGCATTTGTGAAGAGGGAGAGCTAGTGGATGACTAGTTTCTTGCCTTAGCCAATTTCGAGGGTGAAATATTCCCATCCAAGTTGGCAATTGGAAAGGCCATTCAGACCTTTCATTTGGAGCTTTAATGGAGTCTTTATTTGCAGGTGTAAGCTACAGGGCAGCTCATGGTTTCTTCTATTGCAGCTCGCTCCTTCAACCATTTCCAGTTTTGATGGCATATTCTTGATCCTTGAGGGAGGGCGTTTTTGGTGAGCTATTGTACCTTTTGGGGGAGCTTCTAATGCCCCATTTATTTTGTAATATGAATTAAATACTCTGTTCTTCATCTCCAAAAATTTTCAGGTCTAAATTCCAATTAGAAATGTATAAATCTCATTTTTAATGGAAGAACAATGCCATTTCCCCACTACCTTGTTGTGAGCCAATGTATTGATGATGATTTCAAATGAATGGATGATTCTATGATATATTTGTGATAAATATACTGCCATGGATGTCTTATACAAGTTTCATGTCCTGTACGTGAGCATTTGAAGCATTTTTACTCAGTTTAATTGCATTGGGAGAAGAAATAGTGCCATTTCCCCAAGGGTCGAATTGGTGATTTTTGCAGTTGAATGGGAGAGGGTGAGAACAGTTGTAATAAACCATTAATGGTGCATATGAGACCTTAATAACATACTTAACACATTACATACCTCTTTTCATAAATTTGAGTGGGTTTGGAGGCATTTGGGAAGCCATTTTCAGTACTTACCTTAGGGGGATTTGAACCCCAAATTACTAGTAAAATTGCATACTTGGTCCAGAATCTTAAGAGAGTTTGCAGAGGTCTTTTGGTGGCCATATGTTATCCCTGAAAATAATATTCAATTCCTAATATCATTCATAAACATTCCTTGAATATTTGAAGGCATTTGAAGTCAATTTGAGACCTAGAGACCAATACTAGTCAAAGGGAAATCACTAGTAAAGTTACCTACATTGACCAGAATTGAAAGAGTATTTGCAGAAGTGTTTTAAAGGTACAAAGACATCCCTGAAACACATATTTATGTTATAATATCATTCATATACCTTCTCAGAAGATTTGCGATCATTTGGGGCAAATTTGGGACCTAGAGATCGAAACTAGTCAAAGGTCGAACCAAGGAAAAAAGTGGAAAATTGCAATTTTAATAAAATTCCTAACAAGGGACATTACAGCACCGCTGGTTATATATCAAAAATTTTAAAACTGAATTGGATGATGAGCCTCAATCTTATTAGAACACCATTATTCAAATGCATTGAATTTAAAAAAAATAAGTTATTTGAAATATATTTACCGTGTTCCTATGCCATGTCACTGCACCGTACACCAGTGCCTTGACCTGACATAGGAGCATCGTTAGTTGTGTGTTCATGGGTTTATAAAAGGTGTCAATAGTGCACCTATGTCACATAATTGCACCGATATCGATGTGATTACGTGACATACATGCACCGTATAAATGATTATGGTTTTTATTGAAACAATACAGGTGTGCTAGACAATAATAAGCACCAAATTTCCAGTTCCCTTTATTGTACTAAATGCATCGGTGTCTATGAGAATTTATTGTTTTATGAGGTGTATCATGCACCGATATTTGGTGCGCATGAGTGGCATAAGTGCACCATTTAAACATTTATTATTTTTTATAAATGGTGTGGTTACTGGTGTGTGTATTACACTTAAGGGCACCGGAATGCTAGTGCCCTTAAATGAGTAATGCATCCGTGACCATTTGTGGGTTTTAATTTTTTTTCCAAGCGGAGCGGTGCATTCGAGTCATTCAGCTCACACCCCTAATAGTATGTCCTATAAAATTTTACAGGGTGCACCGTATATCGGTGCGAACTGAATGACTTGAACGCACCGCACAAATTTTTAATTTTTTTTTAAATAGGTGCAATTAAGGTTGAATTTAAAAAACTAAACCGCTAAAAAAATATTTTGTGAACTAACAAACATTTTACCTGTTGAACAACGCGTTAGGGAGCCATATTGGTGATGTATGGTAAATTTGATTTTTTCCAAAACAGTTTGGGAAAATTCAAATGAACTGAACCGCCAATAGAGGACAAGGATGCATCCATGTGGACCACAGATGTCAGGGAGTCCAGGTGTGTGAAAGGCAGCAGCGGTGTAGAGGGGTTCATATGCACTGAAGTGGGGTAAAAATGAGTTTTCGACCGAGGTAATTTTTTATTAAACCTTGCACTGGTGCACTCGACAATAGGACACACCAATGTGATCCACAGTCTAGAGAACCAGAATGAGCTGATGTTAAAATAAAATATTTTTTTAATAAAATAACAAATTTTGTTTTTTAATAAAATGATTTCCAGTGCGTTTGGTTTATCAGCGCGCACTAGTGCCTAAATAGCATCTCGTGCACCAATAATGGTTTTAAAATGTTTTTTCAATTATAAAATTATATTTTTTTATTTTCGATAAATGGAATGGCGGTGCGTTATGATCTTGTGAATTCACTGGTGTGTTTAACTAAGGATGCACCATTGTTAGAATTTTGAGATATTTTTTTAAGAAAATATATTATTATGTTTCATAAAATAATGTTTGGTGCGTTAGGTTTCGATACAACGTACTGGGGCAATTATTGTTAATGAATGCACTGTGTTTAGTTTTTTACTTAAATATTTTATTTTTAAAATAAAATAGTATGCAGTGCAGTGGTTTCTATGAAACGCACCGGAGCGGTGGTATGTGATGGAATGCACCGCTATGGTTATTTGGAAATTATTTTGTTTTGATAAAGAATTTTTTTGGTCACCGTGCGACAAATTAAGATGCACCAATGAATGCACCGGTGTGATTAGGTTGAGAACGCATTGGTTTGATTATGTTGAAAGCGCCCTTAAATAAAAACTTTCGCTAAAACCTCCGGTCACTTGCCTCCACTACTAAAATTTGCTTGAAACAAATATTTGTGTTCTTTTGGGAGGAGCATACGCTATAACCTCCGCTAAAGGGCCTTTTTCTTGTTGTGATTCATTCTAAAAATCAGAGCTTCATTAAGCTCTCATACAACCTTTTTTTTCATGACAACTAGAAACATATTGAGATGAAGTATCACTACATAATAAACATGGTCCAAAGAGGTTTTGTAATACTTTATTACATTGCTACCGATGAGCATATTTCAGATATGTTGACTAAGCCTCTATCTGTGATGAAGTATAGGTACTTCTGAGAAAAGTTTGGCATGCCATAGAATGCCTCCTTCGCTGAGAGGGAGTGTTAAAGATAAAAAATTATGAGTCATTCTCCACAATCTTGTGTGTCAATATTGAGCCTTGTGTGTCGAGGTAGTGCCTTATAGGATCCTACATTGGAATTAGGAAACTTGGAGAAGATTCTTGAGTTGGACACAAGAATGGATAAGGTCGTGTGTGTCAAGACAGATCCTCATGTATTGAGGTGGTGCCTCATGTGTTTAGGAGATTCTTTGCATCTCGAAACATGTAAGGTGTGTGATGTAATACTAACCATGGTTGAGCTATTAAGTCTCCTCTAGAGACTAACCACCTCTAGAGTGAATTACTTTAGCATATAGCCACTTGGAACGATAGTAGAACAATATGATCACATCATTGGGAAAATATTCTTAGTATATTTGATATGTAATTAAGCTGGCACATGTGGACCATGTAGATAAGACAAGAGATAAATATAATATGTGAAGACATGAGAGAATTTGAATTGCACATAAAGAATTAATTAAGAGAGAAATTTAATTGTTAAACTTTGGTGATATTAAAAAAGAAGACTTCAGTCAATCAAAGGAGAACTCGAATTGATCACTACAGTGATGTTACAAGAAATATTTAAGTTAAGAGATTTATCTAAGTGATAACAAAGAAGATCCAGTTAACTATGTGTTATTGCATGATGACACTTATGTTAAACTAAAATATGACACTTATGTTAAACTAAAAGAAGACACTTGTGTTAAACTAAAAGAAAACACTTGAGTTCATCATATAGTCAATTCAGTGAGTTAATGCATTGCATGAGAAGTGGGGTGCACTTCTCCATGTAGGATTGACATCTCCAAGGTTGGAGGGAATTTCAATGATGTATTTTTTGTGCATGTGACTATTATTAGCGAGTTGGTTTATTGGAGGATTATTCTCCAGAGTCTTTATTCTATATCTATCTTTATCTTTCTCTGTAATTGCACCAATGGTCCTTGATGTAAAAGACATTCTATGCTATCTATCAATATACTAAGGAAGGTTTTGCTGGGGTGTTCTCCCTTAAGTCATAGAGGGTTTCCCCAGGGTAAATTCATGTGTCAAATGTGATTGCTTATGTGTATGATTGTTATTTGATTTCAAGTATTATTGCAGCTCTGAATTAAAGATACAAAATGAACATAAATTACATAGATATTTATCATTCAATCGGTAAACATGCAGTTGAGGAAGCATACAATTAGAAAATACATGTGGTACCAAGTCACATTATTGGACACCCTTGTAACCTTTGTTTATACCCCTTTGAGTACCACAACATCAAAAATAACCTATATATGGAATATCACTTCCATGATTACTTTGGTATATAGGAATTTCTCTATTTATACTTGGAATTATCTTTAGATAAATTGATTAACCATCTTTTTGCTATAGTACATCAAGAAAAACACTAGGGGTTATCACTTTCTAGTACCTGTGTAGTCAAGTAGTATATCTAAGGGTAGGGTTGAGCCTCCTTATTTACTTCCATAGGATATTGGGCCAATTATTAATATTGAGCCCCACATATATATCAAATAACTATAGCACCTTACACTCCCTTTCCCTCAAGACCCAATAACTTTCTTCAGTGAACCCACCCATGGTGTATCCCTATAAACCACATTGCATCAACACCCTAAACAATATTTCCACCTTCTCTACTACCAATAGTTTGGAACACTTGAAATACCAATACACAAATATTAATGTCCATCTTCATAATATTCAACATAACATAACTATCTGGGATTAGACATTGGATAAGAAGTTGGAGAAGAAAAATTAGCATACCATACCCAACTTGGATAAAAAAACTCATGAAACCAGAGTCATATTGAATCACATGTTGAATGAGAAGTTGACACTTTTGATAGCTCTGCATGGAACAAAATAAAAACACCCTTTTAATGCACAACATAGTGATCCACACTAAAAATAAACACCTTTCTCAAGACTATCTATCCACCAACAACCCCTTCAGGTCCTCATAGCCATAAAATACCCTCCATGAATAAGAACACATGTCACCATTTCTTAAAGTGGAGGTGATAACGTTTTATGGTTCTAACTAGTCAGGATGGGTCACGTAGATGGATTAACATTACTTCACCCTCCATGGAATTACGAATGACATGATGAAACTTAGGTCTTTTATATATATCCATAATGATGGAAATGGCGAGAGTGGCATGCAAATCCTATGGGGAATACATCTCATGGATTTTGCTTGTTAAAGATATATATGTTCGTTATGAGTGAGATACTCACTACTTTGGGAATGTACCAAGTTATACCTAATATACTCAATCATAGAATTTAACTTAGCCTAATTTGAACAATTAGCCATCCATATAGACAACTTAATATATTATTTGTATAAAGATGTCTCATTAGTGGCATCAAGGAGGTCATTAGAGCACAAGTTAGAATGAAACAAGGCTACTACTTGGTTCAAGGCATCTTAGAGAGATTTGAAAGTAGAGATGACTATTAATGCACAAAACAAAAAACTTAATTTACTACTCTCTTGTGACCTACATAGGTCAATTCCTCAATCATAATCCCTTCTTGTCCCTTAAAAGTACAAAGGTTGTCTCCAGTGAAACTGATAGACTACAAATGGTGTGGACTTTGCTATAATTGTGATAAAAAGTATTCTCTTAATCACAAATGTAAAGAAAACATATTATTTCAAATTGACGTGATTTATCCTATCCATATAGAATACATCATTATGGAATATACCCCTAAGTTGAAGGCTACTAACCAAATTCCTCCTATGTAAGAGAAAGTGGAACCTGAAGTCCATCAAGAAGAAGTAATCATCCCTCTTTATGCTTCATCTAGTATTTCGGTCCTACGAATCTTGAATATTTTGGGTTACATAAAGCACCACAAAGTGGTAGTCTTGGTTGATGTTTGTAGCACCCACAATTTTATTCACTGGCGAGTGGATGAAGAAATCCATTTTTTTTTTGTCCAGTTGCCCAACTTTCAAATTATGATATCCAATGGAGAGTTAATGAAATGTAGGGGGTGTTTTGAAAATGGGCCTGACTCTAATTGAGTGACTATCATCTCAAAACTCATGTGTTGGCTATAGGTATGTGTGGTTGTGTTATATTTTTACGAGCAAAGGGCCTATGCACATTGAGGCAGTCACCATGTATTCAAGGGATTACACTTAAGTTTTATTCAAGATTTTCATACTCTCACCATCAAAGGGAATCTCTAGTGAAGTTCCCATGAAATCATAAGTTCTCATCGGATGGAAAATTTATTGAAGAAAGGCCACTTTGGAGCTATTGTCACTTCCATTCCATATAGGCTCAGGACAACACCGCACCAAAAATCCATCTAGACTTTCCAAGGGTTTTGGAAAAGCATTAGTAGTAGGTCTTTGTGACACTAAAGGGTTTACCCCCATAAAAAGGTGAGCATGATCATGGTATACCCTTTATTATTGGAAAGAAAACACCAAATGTACACTTGTATAGGAACCAATTTACACAAAATAATGGAATTGAGAAGATCATTCAACAAAATAGAGGCAAGAGTCATTCATCCCACCACTATCCCATATTGATCCGTAACGATCATGATTTTAAATAAAGAAGGAACTTAACACATGTGTCTTGATTTTTTTTCCCTCAATAAATTTACCATCAAAGATAAATTCCCCATCACATTCATTTATTATCTTCTAGGTAAGCTCCATGGTGCAAAAATTTTCATTGAACTCGACCTCCATTCTAGATGCCATCAAATCATAATGACATAGGCCATTATTCCAAAGACAACTTTCCACACATATGAAGGCCATTATGATTTTTTGGTAATTCAATTTGGACTTTGTAATGCCCCTCTACATTTCAAAATCTCATGAATACAATTTTATCTCCATGTCTTCAACATTTTGTGCTAGTTTTCGTTGATGACATCATGATTTATAGTAAAATGTACAACATGTATATAAAGCCTAGAAACTCCTTCGATAACATTGGTTGTTCATTAAATAATCCAAATATTCTTTTGGGACCATAGAGTTCTAATTCTTTTGTTACATTGTTGTACAAGATGGGGTGGGAGTGGACCTCAAAAATATTGCGGTAATGCAAGAATGGCCACTCCCTAAAACTGTGAAGAGATTATGTGGGGTTTTAGTCCTTAATGGATACTATTGGAAGTTTGTGAAGAACTATGGTAAAATTGCAGCCCCTTTGACAAACTTGCTCAAGAAAAATTCCTTTGCATGGAATGAAGCAGAAGAACAAGCATTCTTATTTTTAGAGAAAACCATGTGCACCACCCCAGTCTTATCCATGCTTGATGTTACTAATACTTTTGTATTGGTATGTGATTCTTCTAAAAAAAATTTTGGTGTAGTCTTAAGTAATACATAAGACTCTTAGCATTCACCAATAAGTAGTTGTGTGACAATAATATGAGTAAGTCTATCTACAAGAAATAAATGATGGCCATCCTATATTTAGTTATTACATGTCAACTATATCTCATAGGGTGGTGCTTCCAAATCAAGACAAATCACCACCGTCTAAAGTAATTTTTGGAACAAAGTTTTTCACCCTTAGAGAAACATAAATGGGTCACCAATATGGTTGTATATAATTACAAGATCGTCTAAGAAAGGGAAATTACAATGTTGTGGAAGATGCCATTTCAAGGAAACATGAGGAAGAGTGATCCAACTTTGCATTATTCTCTTGGGTACTTAAATGGTTAGAACAAGCATTATAAGAATGGATAACCAATGCTACTACATCTCATCTCATCAAGGGACTTCAGGAGGATCCCAACCCTCTCCAAGGTTACGCTTGGTATATGGTACATTATGATACAAAGGTCAACTTTTTCTATTAACTAACTCCGCTTTAAAAAAAAGGATATCAATAGAGTTGCATTCATATACTCTTGTAGATCATTCAATATTTCAAAAATATTGTGCACACACTAGGAAATACTTCTTCCAAGAAGGCATGAAAAAGGGTATCATTACATTTGTAGTGGAATGTGACACTTTCCAAAGGAACAATAGTGATACGCTGAAGACTCCTGGGCCATTGTAACCATTTCCAATACCAACCACTAGTTACACATACATTTTCATGGATTTTATTATTTCTCTTCTAAAAATAGGTAACAGATCAGTCATCATGGTGGTATTTGATCGAATTTCCAAGTAAGCTCACTTTTATGTTCTTTATCACCCCTTTTCCCCTACAATGGTTGCCCAAATTTTTATAGACCATATTTTTAAACTCCATGGCATGTCCAACTTCATTGTGTCTAATCATGATCCCACATTCACCAACAAATTTTGGCAAGAACTATTTAACTACAAGGCACCCATTTGCAAATGAGCACATCTTATCATCCCAAACATATGGATAGATAGAATCAACAAACACATGTCTTGAAACTTATTTGTGATGTTTAGCCTCCAAAAAGTGGCACTAGTGGACATAATGGTTACATTTGGTAGGATGGTGGTATAATACCACTTATCATGAGGATAAAAAAAATGCACCAGATAAAGTAGACTATGGCCAACAACTTCCCTTAGAACTTTTTTATTTACTAAGTACCTACAAAGTACATGCAATAGATAATCTGCTTCATAATCATGATGTCACTCTTTACACACTTAAGGAAACATTGGAAATGGCTCAAACTCACATGAAGCAACAACAACACCAACAACGATCACAACATTCATTTGTAGAAGGGAACTATGTGTTCTCTTTCCTACAACCTTATAAGTAAAGCCAACAAAAGCTTGCACTAAAATTTGGGTTTTGTAGCGTGGCTCCCAAAAACCTACAAGACCCACCCAATATTTTATGTGTCTTGTTTGAATAAGGTTGGGATCAAAATTGTTGAGTTCAAGCTACATTACTAGAACTAGATGAATAAGGCTCCATTTTTCTCCAACCATAAGCATTTTTGGACATAAGGAATATTCTTCACATCAACACACTATCCATAATTTGTTTATTAAATATAAGCATACGTCACCAAAATATCCTACTTGGGAATTCTCAACCATTTTGTACTAGTTTCCCCATATCCAACCTTGAGGATCACAATTCTTCTTTTGAAGGGGGAGGGCATTTTAGGGTCCTACCTTAACCCCCCTTCTTTATCGATGTACAAGGAGATAACATCCATTATATAGTTAGTGGATAGTGACATAATGTAAAAGGCTATTTTTATTGAATAAATTCCCATAGGTGGTTTACCCTAATTAATAGCAAGACCACAAGTAGTTAGGTTTTTTGTTATTGAAGCACTATATAGAGAGTGGTAAGCTATCTAATGCTTTGTCAAGAATTGTTATTGTATTTGGATCTTTTCTCTTGGAGGTTGTCCCATTGAAGAGGCCAAGTGATCATAGTTCTTTATTTTGAATATCATTAATCCAAGATATGTTTTAAGGTTTTTCTATTTTATCTTGTGATTTTATGTTTTTGCTTTGAATAATTAGGGTTAAGTGCATTCTAAAACACTCCAAGTGAATGGAATGCCTCATTGTCTAGAAAGTGCATTATAGAACACTCTAGGTGAATGGAACCCTACACATATTACTTTTTTACATTTCCATAAGACCTCACATACACATGCAAATGCTCCAGACACAAGTGAACTTTTCATTTTGAAATCACTCTACTAGGCTATTTTCATCATGGGGAGAGATTTAATTCATCCATTATCATGTTGAAATGTATGCATGTAGGTTGCTACTATATATAAACATATGCTAAATATTGGATATAAAATCCAGTGGACAAATGAAACTTCAAGTGGATTCCCTAGATGTGAGATTCCATATGTTCCATGACCATTAATTATATGTTTCTTAGTTATATTATAATGCACACCCTTTTACATGCAACAACCTATTACTTGGACCCTTAATTATTCAATGGTGATCAAGAAGGTAATGTTGAGATTATGAGTAGTTTGTACAAGTGTAATGATTGAATGTGCATTTATCCATCGTATATGAGATGATATTGCTCAATTATTCTCCAAACAAATAAAATAAGCATTTAAACAAATTCATGATTTACACCAATATAATAATAAACCAGCATAGATCCATCTGAAACCCGTATCTATCAAGCACCAAGAGGGATCCAATTTCTTGAGGTGTATTTCATTTTTTAAATTTAAACTCAAGAAATTTAATCTCTCTTGATTGATAGATCCGGGTTTAAGTTTTGAGTTTTTCTTTTATAAACGAACATCTATTTTTTAATTAATTTTCATAATATTTTTTTTTATGAGCCGACATGGATTTTTTTAAATACTTTCCATAATTTGTTATTTTATGAGCTGACATGAATTTTTTTAATTATGTTTTAATTAAAAAAAACATAATATCTGAAATACACAATCGAAAATACACATCTTTTAATTAATGGCCGACAAATATTTATTACATTTTAATTAATGGTCGACAATAGTAAAGACAAACTTTACATGTAACGTTACAAGATCTCCCTCATAGTATTACTTTTTACTTTTTAGTCGATAATAAAGACGAACATTACATGTAACGTTACAACATCTCCCCCATAATGGGCTATAGAGCACCTCGTTTCACTCGGTGCAAAAATATGTGGGGTTTCAAGTCCAAATTTACAAAGGTCTAGGTATGAAAAACACATAGGTTTGAAAGAAACTAGAGTAATTTTGAATATATTAATTCAAACATGAGAATAAATTACCATCTTAACAATTTTCAAATAGCAACATGCAATTCATCATGTCACAATATTGCAAAGAATTGTATATAATTATCATGATGCAAATAATTATAAGTAAGGTGTTGATATGCATTCTTGTATTTCTATGGGCTACAAATGAAGATACCGAGCATCCATCTTCACCGAGGGTATAAAATCCACCCCAATTATAGGTATCACGTGTCAATTTAAATTTGGTTTTAATGTGGAATTTGTTCTTATTTTGGTTTATTTTCATGTTTTGTACTAATCATCATATTATAAATTTATATGTGGGTACCATCATTCTCCTGGAATCCACCATGAATACCTTTTTGGGGCCATCCTCCACCTACTCCACATGTGCCACGATATAGTGTGGGTTTGGTCCTTAGCTACCATACACCAACATTTTGATGTCCCCCCTATTGTTATTTCTCCCATTCTACAACCCCTAGAGGTTTATCATCACCCACCCCCAACACATTTACCATTGGTTGCAACCATCCTCCCTACTACAATTCCCTGTGTTACATCCATTATGGGTGCACTTGTCCATCATGCATCCATCTCCCTTGTTGTAATTACACCCCTCCCTGCTCCACTATTGCATACACTATGGATGCACCCATCCCCCCTACACATGTACACATTATTGTATCCCCTTTCGTAACATCCATTGTGCCTACACCTAACAACTCTTCGTTAGTGGTTTCCTAGGAGCTCATTGTGAGTCATATGAGTTCTCTACCTTCCAACCAATATCTTCCATTTCCTAAGATATTCATGGTGAGATCATTAGCTGATGAAATTTTATCTATCATGAATGGAATTTATTTTAGAAATTTTGTTTAAATTCCATTCATTAATTCTTTTAATTGTTGGACAAAAGCATAACAAAGAGATTAGGGTCACGTAGGAGGGTAATTCCCTCATGAATCATAGTTGCATCTATGTTTAGTTTTTTTATCTCTTTTTTTATGGAATTTTAAAGTATCATTTTGTAAGTGTTAATTGATAGAACCAGCCCCCCCCCAAAAAAAAAAACTCACTTGATTGTTTTTTTTTTCTTTTATAGTCTCCATAAAGATGCAAAACTCTAAGATGTAAGAAGATTTAATGACCCATTCATTCTGTATCTCAACCATGATAGTATAGTTTTGGGCATGATGTGCCATTTTGTGTTTAGGGCATAAGGTGCCATTCTTTCATGTTTGGGCACAAGGTTACATTATGTATCTTGGGAACACCATGCCATTTTAAAAATATGTACATATTGACTTATTTTGAATATAAATACATGTATCTGGATATTATTCTAAGGTTTTTATTTATTTGATGTTTATGTATGATGCCATGATATTGTTTATATGAGATTTAAATGTCTTAAAAAGTGTGGTTTGTAATCCATAATACCACTTTTACTAACCAATAAATGATAAGTATTAATTGAGTGTGAGTTTGGGAAAGCGATGTTGTGATATGTATGCAACAATTGGCATGGATTGGGGAATGGTGGGATACACATGTTATTTGCATTAACTCTGTCAATCCCTTGTAGTAAGAATCCTTCCACATAAATTATGATTATGTGATAATGATGATTAAAAGTGATAATAATGTTGCATTGTTATGAATATATGGTGACTCAAAGCTATTGACCTTGACCCAACACTTAAATCTTGTTCCAATTTCAACTTGATACATATGATTTAAAAGGTGCAATGAAGGTAAATCCATTGAATAAAACATATTGTTATATAAATTAAAAATCAAATAGGAATTGTTATTGTTAATTTGATCATTTCATCATGTTCATTAGTTCACTTTGTCACCAATAGTTTCCATACATTTAGCTTTATTTTAATTGTAGTGGAATCTTCATCTCCCATAGCTATCTTAGACATACCTAACATCATAGGGGAACTTTTAAATTACAATAATTGTAAATGAAGCTGTAGGCCTTGACATAGCCCCTATAGTTGTAATGGTATGCCATTGTATGCCATGTTATATTTTTGGATCTCTATTTTTCTACCATTGAGATCCTACTTAGCTTAACTCATTATCATCCTCTTCCAAATCACTCTCAGAAGCAATTTAAAATGTATTATGTTATTTACTTTACCTTTTCCACGGGATATTTAACCAATGAAATTTTATTATTTCCTCCACCCTCATCTTTAACACAATGTTCTCCACCCTCACATGTAACAAAACCATCTCAAGTAGATCATATAATTATGTGGTGGTCGTAAGGTGGGTATAAGTATCTACATATTTAATATATATCGTTCATATAGGATAAACAATGCATAAAATTATATTGGTTTTATTCTTTGTATAAATCCTCCCATTATACACAATGACAAAAGATGTATTTTTCTTGAAATCATTCCATTAATCAAGGACAACAATCACGGTGAAAATTTTACTCTTAGGTTCCTTAGAAGTAGGTGATTTAAAAGTAGGGCCATTTAAAATCAACAAATAAACGAACATCTAAGTCATGGATTCACCAAAAAGGGATACCCCTCGTTGTAATATGATGTCATGATTCAAACTGAATTGATGGTTTGTTGATATGGTTCCAAGTTATTAGTTTATGTCAAGTTGTAACTTGCTTTGTGAAGCCATCCAATGACACTTGGTGAATTTCTATCATGAAAATAACAACCAATTCGAAAAATAAAATTGAGTTTCATAACCTCTCAAAATATTTTCTCAAAAAGAACTATATGAACATGATGTCCACATGATATATTGGTATATTTTTCAAAAACTTACCCTAGTTAAAAAATTTACCCTAGTTATAAAACTTTCATTGTAATTTAGTAAACGAAACCCTAGTTATAAAAACCATCAAATAAAACAACATATGGGCCATGTACACAAAGGAGAGGGGTGACCTAGCTGTATGATGTCATGAATCCAAAAGAATTATTATTCCATCAATCCAAGGCTCGATTATCATTTTATGGTGATTTGCAACTGACTTCCTGAATCCATTCAAGGACACTTGGTGAATTTCTATTAGGGTCATAAAAAAATACAAGCAATAGAATTGAATGCAATAACCTCTTGCAAGTTCTTTTCAGCAAGGTCAATATGAGAACAATGTCCACACACTCAATTGGTAGAGTTTTCAAAAAATTACCCTTTACGAAGGCATTCTAGGTTTTGATTATGTGATGCTATGCATGTAAATCCTAGAACCAAAAGTTTGCAATGTGCTTTAATGCACAATTGAGTTTTATATGAACATTCTCAGTGGGAAAAAGGTTAAATTCATTGAATCAATTTTCAATACCTTCATAAAATCATAAGATAAGGTGTAGGTGTGTAATCATAAGATCAATTCCCAAGACCTCCATAGAGCATAACATTAAATTTAATGTGAAAGATGGATTTGAATTCAACAGTTGCTATGTAAAAGGCCAAAGGTAAAATACAAATAAAAATGATGAGATACAAGAATGTATTAATTTTTATTTTTCAATGAATTAAAATATGAAAGTGATATGTAAAAATGTTACTATGTTAGCATAGCATTTTTACTATAGTTAAAGACATTTTAAAGAATCAAAATAGTATTTCTTACATAAGCAAAACATATTTTTAAACTTATGTTTTACAAAGTGAAAGTAGATCGTGGAAAAGACCTTAAATAGTGAGAATCGGGCTAGTAAAGAATATATAATTTTTTCGATACTAAGAAAGTGGAAGATGAAAAACCTTCGTTGGAATGCCCGACTTACACAAAGTAATGGTCTAATTTTCAATGCATTCATAACACTCTTACTCTTTGTAATTTTTAATTAATAAAAATGGTAGCCACCTTGGAAAACTTATTTCCAATTGTTTAGATCTTACAACTAATGGGTCTGAAAATCATTGAAATGGGTCATAACACACTCATACTTAGTACATAATTTTTTTAAATGATTTCCATATCCATATCCAACTCAAGTTAGGCCAAATATTTCCTTTATTGATCTTGTATGGTGTTTAAAGGTCCTATGCATATCATGTGAACCCTAGAACCCAATACCAAGATTTCATTTTCAAAATATTGCTCAGGACCTTTGTGCTTTCAATATTTTGGGATACATCAAATATATAACTATACAAGTTCTAACATACCAAGGTTTTCATTTCTCAAATTGTCTTTGACCTAGGTTCAACTCCTTGTATTCATTATTAAATCTATTGAACTTACTATTGCATTAACCAAAGGAGGATTATTGAACCTATTGCATAAGAGATTGTTGTGAGTTATTTTGATGGTGTTGTGCAATTGGGTAAAAGTGGTGGGGGATGTATCTCGAAATAAATGCAACTCATTGCTTCAAACCTTTCCTGGGATGGGGATATGGGACCAATACTAAAGCAGAATCATTAGCTCTTAAGGGTCTCTTGTATTTACTCTTTTTTTTAAGTGTATGGAAATTCCAAGATGATAGTGAATTAGACAAATATAATTTCTTTAATACATGTCATCAATTTGGAATAGTGGTGCCAAAGTGATGCCAAAGGGTTGTCAATCTAATAGAAATTTTTATAGAAATTTAAATCAAGCACATATATGTTGGTGATGATGTCTCCAAAAAGGCTCTTCGATGTCTTGAAGGCACTATTGGGTGTCTTAAAGGCTTGCTTAGAATTAAATTTTAAGATTGGAAATACCTAGGAGGTGGCAATACTTAGGAGCACCTGAGTGGGCCTAATGGTTAAGAACATGTGTTATCTCTGTGGAGGTCACAGGTTCAAAACCGGCGGGGGGTAGGGTTTCTCATTGGCCCCTTGTTACAAGGAAGGGTAGGCAACCCCTGGGATAGAGGCTCACCCTGGTGGGTTATCCAGAGAGCCACAAAAATGATACAATTTATTTGTTGGTAACTGATGATTTTCAGAATTATTGACAATGCCAATTTTAATTAGCAGCAAAATTCACTGCATACTAATGCATGTGGAGAATAAAATGAGTTTGTAGAATTATACATCAACCTATAGTTGACTTTACGACATGTAAAATAATGCTTTTATTTTTATTCAATGTAATCTCTATATAAGTATGTAGTTGTTCAAGTCTAATATCAATGGGGGATAAATAATCAAAGGTTTTATTTTCATGTTTTGAATAAAAGATTCTCTCTTGTTTTTTGTGTTTTTTTTCTTTGTGCTATTGTAAATTTGGCTATTTCATAATCTTCATTTGGTATCAGAGCAGGTATTTTGTTTGGATTAAGTTCATAATGTCAAATTCTAACTCTTTTCCCATTCCAGAATTTGATGGAAGTGATTATGATTATTGGTGCATCAAGATGATGACCTTTTTTACAGGAAAAGATTTGTGGGAGATTGTAGAATCAGGTTATGAAGAGGCAGCTGATTGGAACACCCTTACAACCAATGATAGAACAACTAAGAGAGAAGCCGAGAAGAAGAATTCCCAAGCTTGATTTCATATTCAAATAGAATATAGATAAGAGCTTATTTCCAAGAATTGCAGGAGCAAAGTCAACTAAGAATGCCTGGAAGACTCTACATGAAGCTTACCAAGGTATTGATCAAGTTAAAGTTGTCAAGTTACAGACAATGAGGACAGAATTCGAGAATTTGAAGATGCACGAAGGTGAGAAGGTGAGTGATTATTGTGTAATAGTAAATGATGTTGTCAATAAATTAGGTACTCTAGGAGAAACTATTGATAAAGAAATTGTGATTAAAAAGGTGTTGAGGTCTCTAATACCAAGATGGAACCATGTTGCTATAGTCATTGAAGAAAGCAAGGATTTGACTAACCTTCACTTTGATCACCTAGTTGGATCTCTTATTTCTCATGAAGACGGAGTGAGAGATTCGTTTGCAGAAAGTGATGAGAAATATTTTTCCACAAAGCTACACATTACAAAGAAAGAAGATGCTAGTTCTAGCTCCAAAAGAAGCCAACCCCAAGGTAAAGTTCAGAATCGATTTTTTTCAAGAGGAGATAGAGGAAGAAGATGTGGTTTCGGAGGAAGAGGTAGAGGCATATTTGATAAGAGAAACATCCAATGTTATCATTGTCAAAGGTATGGTCATTTTGAAAGGGATTGCAGATTAAAATAAAACAAAAGTGTTAATTATGCTCAAGAGGGTGATGATGCTTCTGTAAATAATTTATTTTTATCTTATGGAAAAACTGAAAATACAGTTAAAGATGTTTGGTATTTAGATTCAGGTTGTTCTAACTACATGACAGGAAATTGAAAGCTCTTCTCTACAATGGATGAAAGTTTCAAATATAATATCAAACTTGGTGATGAAAAAAAATTAGAGTTTTCTGCAAAAGGAGATATGGCAGTCCATACAAAAGAATGTATGCAAAGTGTCAAAGATGTTTATTACACTCCACAGTTAAAGCATAATTTATTAAGTGTTGGGGAGTTGTGTGAAAAGAATTACAGAGTAGTGTTTGATGATAGACAATGCTCAATTTATGATGAGAATCAAGGAAATAGGGTGGTTACAGTTGTGCCTATGTCAAAGAATCGGATGTTCCCATTGAAGTTTGGATAAAATAGCATCAACCTTGCTAATATGGCATATGAGGACAAAGTTTGGTTGTGACATCTCAGGTATGGCCATTTGAATTTTCATAGTTTGAAGCTTCTAACATCAAAAGAATTAGTTTATGGTTTGCCTAAGGTTGAAGAGCACAAGGAGGTTTGCGAAGGATGTGCTAAAGGAAAACATGCAAGAGAGAAATTTCCTAGAGGAAAGGCACGGAGGGCCCATTATCCACTTCAGCTAGTTCATTTTGATATTTGTGGTCCTATGCAGACAAAAATTTTGGGTAAGTCATCATATTTCATTACTTTTATTGATGATTAATCAAGAATGTGTTGGGTTTATTTTTTGAAGAGCAAGGGTGAAGCATTTGATACATTCAAGAGGTTTAAATCCCTTGTAGAAAATGAAAGTGGTTACAAAATAAAGTGCTTAAGGATTGATCGTGGAGGAGAATTTTGTTCAAGAGGTTTTCAGAATTTTTGTGATATGAATGGCATTAGGAGACAATTCACCATTGCTTACACACCTCAACAAAATGGGGTAGTTGAAAGGAAAAACCGTACAGTGGTGGAAATGGCAAGGAGTATGTTACATATCAAAGGATTAAGCAATTCATTTTGGGGTGATGCAGTTTCTACATCAGTGTACATTCTCAATAGAAGTCCCACTAGTGCACTTCACATGATGACTCCTTATGAAGCCGGGTATGAAAAAAAGCCTAATGTTAATCATTTCATAGTTTTTGGTTGTTTAGCCTTTGTTCATGTAGCTGATCAAAAGAGACAAAAGTTAGATCCAAAAAGTGAACCATGCATTTTTGTTGGATATAGTGAGAAAAGTAAGGCTTACAGTTTCTATAATCCTCTCACCAATCGCATTGTTGTGTCAAGAGATGTAATTTTTTATGAAGGGGGAGTTTATCGTCATCAAAAAGACCATGTTGAGAAGTCAAAATATGGTTTGGATGGTGATATTATTGATGATATTAATAATGAGAATCCCACTAATGTTTCAGTTCCAAATGCGACAAATCCACCAAGTAGCCCCTCATCTAGTTCTCCATATTCAAGTCCAAGTACTGCAAGGAAGGTGAGAATCTTGAATTAAATTTATCAAATAAGTACAAGTCTAGCACATGGAGAAAATCCAAAAGGTGAGACTGGAAATTTTGCTTTACTTTCACAAGTTGATTTTGAAACATCATGTTTTGAAGAAGCTTCTACTAATGAGGTTTGGGTGCAAGCTATGCAAGAAGAGATAGAATCAATTCATAGGAATTATACTTGGGAGCTTATAGATCTTCCACATGACAAGAAAAAAATTGGTACTAAATGGGTCTACAAGACAAAGTATAACAGTGATGGGACTGTTGAAAGACACAAAGCAAGGTTAGTTGCTAAGGGATTCACACAAAAGTATGGCATTGATTATGAAGAAACATTTGCACCTGTAGAAAGGAAAGAGACTATAGAATGTTGATTTCACTAGCAACTCAAAAGAAATGGAGCATTCATCACATGGATGTGAAAAGTGCCTTCTTGAATGGGTACTTAGAAGAGGAAGTATTTGTGGAACAACCACAGGGTTTTGAAGTGCAAGGAAATGAACATCAAGTCTACAAGTTGAAGAAGGATTTGTATGGCCTAAAACAAGCACCAAGAGCTTGGTATGCCAGGATTGATGGATATTTTCAAGAGAATGGTTTCAAAAGAAGTAAGAGTGAACCTACCCTTTACTATAAACAAGAAGGTAAGGATATTCTTATTGTCAGTTTATATGTTGATGATTTGTTGTATATGGGTAGTAGTTCTAAGATGAAGGATGAATTCAAATTTGCTATGATGAGTGAGTTTGAGATGAAAGATTTGAACCTCATACAATATTTTCTTGGAATGGAAGTTTATCAAAGCTAAGATGAAATTTTTGTTTGTTACACAAAGTATGCAAAGGATATGTTGAATAAATTTGATATGGCTGATTGCAAACCATCTCCTACTCCAATTGCTCATGGAGTTATGTTGTGTAGAGATGATGGTGCTAAAATGGCTGATGAGACAGTTTATAGAAGTATTGTTGGAAGCTTAATGTTTCTAACCCACATAAGGCCTCACATTGCTTATTCAGTTTCACTTGTTTCTACGTATATGAAAAAGCCATCTGAAATGCATATGAATGCAACTAAAAGAATTATGAGGTATGTGAAAGGCACTCTAAATTTTGGCATTCATTACTATACTTCTAAGAGTTTTGAATTGGTTGGATTCAGTGATTCTGATTGGGGAGTTAGTTTGGATGATCAAAAGTCTACATCTAGTAACTGTTTTTCTTTTGGTTTTGGTTTGATCACTTGGAGCTCAAAGAAGCAAAGTATAGTTTCTCTTTCTTCTACAGAAGCAAAATATGTTGCAGTCACCTCAGCAGGCACATGAGCATTATGGTTTAGAAAAGTTCTAGAAGAAATTGAAGAAAAACAAATTCAACCTACAGTATTTTTTTGTGATAATATGAGTGCCATCAAATTGGTGAAGAATCCAGTACACAATAGCAGGACAAAACATTTTGACATGAAGTATCATTTTATTCGAGATTTGGTGCAAAAGAAGAAAGTTGAATTGAAATACATCAACACTCGAAAACAACTAGTAGACATCTTCACTAAGGGAGTCTCAAAGGCTCAGTTTTTGAATCTCAGAGATCTTATTGAGAACTTCACTGCATGCTAATGCATGTGAAGAATAAAACCAACATAGATCCATCTTAAACCCGTATCTGTCAAGCACCTAGAGGGATCCAATTTCTTGAGGTGTATTTTTTTTTTAAATTTAAACTCAAGAAATTTGATCTCTCTTGATTGATAGATCTGGCTTTAAGTTTTAAGTTTTTATTTTATAAACAAACATCTATTTTTTAATTACTTTTCATAATTTTTTATTTGATCTCTCTTGATTGACAGTGCCATGAGTAGACTATAACAAGTGTAGAAACAAACTAGAGAGGACAGTTTCGACAAATGAATAAGATAACTTGTTTATAGGCAGCAATCGATTTGCAAACTGGAATGGAATAACATACAGGTTGCAAGACAGTCCAAGAACAGGTTATTTCACTATCTTTCCAATATGCAAGACAAACTGTTGATGAAAACTAATTGGACGCAGTCGATTATAGGGAATAAGAAGCGACTATAACAAGAAAATGAGAGCTTTAACAACAAACATCTGAATGATTGTGGGTTTTAAAACACGGTCGATAATGTTTATAAGATTGTCGGCAATGGACAAGTTTAGAAACAAGAATAAATAAAGAGAGGTTGAAGTCGGTAGGCACTGTGTTGTAGGCAGAGAGGTTGAACTAGGTAGGCACTGTGTTGTACTGCGGCAGAAAGTAGATCACATAGGCTTCTAGACTATGCTTCAAACATGGCGGCCAGAAATATGAGCAGCATCCTTACTATCTTTGAAAACTTTCTCCCTAAGCCTTCTTACAATTTCGATGAGTGAATCTCTGGCAACTTCAGCCTCTCCGCTAATCTGAAGAAGTTCCATCTCGTCTTTTGATGCACGTTTTGGTCGGTCCTCCTTGGGAAATATGCGAATATCTGCACGAGTTTTCTTCCGCATCTCAGTAATGATGTTTCCACCTTTACCAAGAAGACAGCCAATCTGCTTTGATGGAACAAGCATCCTTGTACAAATAACAATGCCTTCCTTGTCTGAACTAGTCTTTCCTTGCAGTTGAAGAATCGCCTCAAGAGTAGGTGAAACACGATCATGAACAAACTCTGTTGTAGAAACCACAATTACACGTTCATTATCTGACTCACTTTCTGTACTGGCCGCATCTTCAATCTTAATACTCGCTCCTGTTTCCTTCCTCATGTTTTTAATGGTATTGCCACCCTTACCAATTACCCCTCCAATCTTATCATTGGGGCATAGGATTCGAATACTAAACTCCTCAGAAGGTCCCTTTTTAGGGTCAGCAGAAGTCCCAAAATTAGAAACAGTGGGAAGATCAGGACGGGTGTAATTAGATATAGGCCATGCATTCCTATCTCCGCTTCCAGATCCTCCCAACCCTGGCATATATTGGGAGCCAAAACCAACAACTGAGGTATGAGCAAACATTGAATTTCGGTTTCCTTGTGGAAGAATATCTGGTAGAGGAAGGAGCAATCTCTGGCTGTCATGAACAGGTAAAACATCATTATTATTGTTATTCCAATCGGGAATTTGTTCCTTAGGCGGGTGTTTATACAGAAAAGTAGAAACTGCATACAGTGCTTTCTTTACGGCCTTTGCATCTCCTGATATCTGAACTAATTCATCAACACTAGTCATAGCCAAAGCAGTAGAACCTGACAGCTGATGTCTGGGCAATATCCGAATTTGTGCACCTGAATCGCTTCTCATCTTTTGAATTTGTTATTTCCACCTTTTCCAATCAAACTTCCAATCTGACTGTTTGCAACCAGCAACCGAGCATTGATTACTTCTTGATTTTCTACGCCATTGCTCTCTGGCTGCTGTTTTTTGTTGGGGTTATGATCTGCATGATCTAATGCAATAATAGAATGTACTCTAAGAAGGGCATCCTGGGCAGGACAAACAGTAACTGGTTCAGCATTCTCATTCTCATTCTCATTCTCCTTGTTGTTAACAGGTGAGCTGTAGATCATTATGACCCGCTCATGATCAGTGCCTGGAGCACCATCTGCAACTCGGATCTTGGAACGCGTCTCTTTCCTGAGAGATTCTATCACTTGGCCTCCTTTTCCGATAACACTTCCTATCAAATTAGCAGGACACAAAATGCGATACACAGTACTGTCAGCAGCAGGCATAGCTGCCTCTCTTCCTCTTCCCTTGTTATTCCTATCATTGGTCTCCCAATGTTGAAATTCCGCGCGACTTCGCTTTCGAGTGCCAGAATAAATCAATCCGTCCATGTTAGCTTCACTGAGGCTCGTTTAATCAGGAAGCAGCGGAGCTACAATATTAAAATGACGAAGCAACGGAGCTAATCGTTTAATCAGTAAGCAGCGGAGCTACAATATTGGAATGACTAAGCAACGGAGATGATCGTTTAATCAGGAAGCAGCGGAGCTACAATATTAGAATGACGAAGCAACGGAGCTATAATATTAGAATGACGGGAAGGGAAAATGCGAAATTTCTGTATTGTTGTTCATGTGAAACCGAACCCTAACCATCTTCTCCTTCGCGCTTTGCTGTTCATGTGAAATATGAAATCGCTTCCCATGCATCCTATCCTTTTATAGGGCACGCAATGCGTTAGGAGGATTCTCATGCTAACACCGACGTGTGTGGGTAAGAATTTATGATTAGTTGTCAACCAGATATTGGCCCTTTTTAGTGGGATCCATATTGAGACACATTTGCTAATATATCTAAGTTTGTGAAATGCCTAAATTACAAAAAAAACATAGAAATTTAAAACCAAATGGTATAATTTTATAAAAAATCATTTTTTGACAACTACTCAAATGGCAATTTGATTGAATAAGAGTATATTCTCTATGGAGTTAAAAAATAAATAAAATATTGCATCACGACATTATGTAAGTTTTGAGTCATAGTTTTAATTGTTGCAAGTTGCAATGGGCTTTTATGAATTCATACAATCTTTTAAAATGCCTTAACGTAACTAGGAGACCAATTAGGCCATGAACTCTTCCAACAATATATGACATTTCCAATGATCAAAATATTAGGCTATGGGATTTGCAACCCCCTTACCCTTCATGTAACCTTCTTCGTAGGCTCCTCCACTTATGTCCTCTATGATGGTTTGTTTCTCTACTAGAATCACCACCATAATGAGACGTTTTCTATCACTGCAATAGGGGTTGTAGGAGACAAAGGAAAATTTCTCTGGGATCAATTATGAACCCAAAAGCTCTTCAACCGAAACTTAAGAGAAAAATATGTAGAAAAACACTTGATCTTTTCATTTTGTGAGTTGAAGTTAGTTATGGCCTATGAAAATATAGACATTTCATGACCATGCTTTTACTTAGAGACAATAATTTTGTTGGTCCTCCATTTCACTCCCTAAAAATATAAATATGAACATGTGAGGAAATATTTGAGGGTGTAGCATTGATGAGTTAACGAGTTTATTGGGCTAATAAGTTTGTGGATAATGGGATTATTGAGTTTCATGGTCAACATAGTCGTGGGAAAATGGGCATTATGTTTGTGGGTGAGTGGGATAGAGGTTGGTGGTTCAATGCAGTTAATACAATGAACGATAGTTGACTATGGTCCACCATGGTCAACAAAGTCTACAAAGGTATATAGTGGTCCATATGTTCAATGATGATGGATTGTTTGTGGATTCAAATAATTATTGGGTGAGGAATTTTGTGGAGATAGGATTAGAAAGACAATGATTATGCTCCATAAAGGTTAATCATGATGAAGGATAATCAATATTAACCAATAGTGGTACATATGCTCAATGAGAGTGGAGGGTTATTGGGCTAATATTATTATTGGGACAAAATGCTTGTGGGGAAATGGAATTGTTAGTCCACATAGCTAATACATCAACAGATAAGCAGGCATATAATTCATGGGAATTTGTAAAGCAAGCTAGTGGTCAGTACATCATTGTGGTTAACATGGTGAACCATGGTGCATATGGTGTATATAGTCAATATGATAAATAGAGTTCAGTTGTGGTAAACTAAAATATATTCCATACAATGAATGAGGTGAAGCCTTGATTGGTTAATGGGATTATTGGGCTAGGAGGTTTGTCAATGATGGGATTAGAGCAATAGGTGGTTAATTAATTGGGGATAAGTATGAATGACATTTATGGGTGATCAAATTAAGGATTTGTGGGTTAATGCAAAGTTAATATGGTGAAAAATGGTCAAGGATGGTCCATCATTGCCAATACGTTCAACAATGGTCAACGATGGTCAACTATAGAAAATTTTATGGTCAATGAGCGTTGAAGATTCCAGGTGGGTTAAAGGGGTTATTGGGGTAGGAGTTTTGTAGGTGATGGGATTATCAAGCTAGTCAATATGGTCAACATAGGTCAACAAGAAAATTTAATAATTAATAGTTGTCCTTATAATGAAAAAGGGTGGAGGATTGATGGGTTATTGGGGTTATTGGGTGAACATTTTGTTGGTAATGAGATTATAATGCTACACAACCAAAACATTAGTGAATAAATGGACATGGAATGGGTTGGTGGATCAAGGAAACTAATATAATGAACCATGACCAACTATGGAATACCATGGTTAGCAAGGTCAACGATGGTTAAAAATGGTTGGCCATGGTCACAACTTGTTCAATATTTGGTACATGCTATTTCATTATTATCATCAACCAATTCACTTCTTAGTGTTACAGGACAAGACAAGAATGGCATAATTTTAGCATGGATTTCTCACATATTAACTTATAAGACTTGCATCAATATTATTAAGAAGATGTGAAACCTAATTCACATTCCAAGGGAGGATGGATGGATTTCTTAGTGGGAGGAGGTTCTTTCAAAAACAATTTCCTTCCTTTGAGGCTATAAATACAGAAATACAACTATTAGAAGAAGAAAATATAAATTTTTTAAAGAATCAAACTAATAGTTTGCATATAAATTGTATATGATTTTATTTGTTGAAGAATTATTTCAATGCTAAACCAAGTTTTTTACCACAACAAATTTTCCAAATTCAAATGTGTCCATGGAGCTTAATTGAGAGATCAACTACATTTCCTTCAAACAAGAATAATCAAACTAAATAGAACTTGTATCCTAAGGAGAAGTGGAAAAAAGAGAGCTTGTATCCTCTTCACAAATCCATTTCATACATATCCAAATATGTTATTCACTATTCCTAAAAACAAATTGTTCAAAATAATACAAATCACAATAATCATATGAATTTACCTATTTACTAATTATAACTAAGTTATCAAGGAGTTAATTCCTACACCAAATAATATTAAAATGTGAACAAGGCAACATTTTACAATCATTTTTTTTTGGGAGGGGAGAGAGATATCACACCTTATTAATAAAAAACAAAAACTACAATGATATCTGATAAATTTGTGTCGACACCTTCATGGTCCCTTAATGGTTAGGGTTTTCTTCACACAACCAACCTTTAGGTTATGTTTTTTTCTCTTGATTATGAATATTAATTGAACAAGATTGCTACTCCTCAATTTGGCACATTTGTCCCGATGATGAACCATGATATAGGTTCAAAACATCGACTCTTTAATATGGAGACCGCGATTACCCCAGAAACCACTCCTCAAATCCATCTACTTAGGAATCTATGAGCTGAGACATGCTCTATGTCATTGTGGATCCATGGAGTATATAGGATATGGAACCATGGCCACAAAAAAATGTGGATCCATGTCAAATATAGATCATATCCATGATAAATTAAAAAGTGGACATATTTCTCATTGTTCATTAGGAGAACATTTGAAATTGAGTGAAAATAAAGATTGGTTCTCCAAATGATACTGATGTCATACGAGTAGGTGGTATTATATATGCAACTTAGGTATCGACACACATGATGAAAAGTTGCATAACCCAAGGTCATCTATTTGATTCCACTAAGGATATTAATCTACATTAGGTGAATACATGATATAATGTCAAACATGGGAGAAACTCTTTGATCACCAATCATTGATGTATATACTTGACAAACATGGATCATCCCACTAATGATGATAAAGGGTGTCAAGGTACTTAGTACATTCTAGTAAGTGTGAATAAATGTGCTAGTACCGAATACTAATAAAATATATCAAGTAGGGGACATTGATGTATTTCCACTTTCAGTAGTGAGGGAACCCACCATAAAATGACTACAAGACCCGAGGTGCCATAAGCTTATCTAAATCTCATTTGTAGAGAATACGAGTCAGTTCTAATAAGAAGAGATCTATTAGTAGGAGGGAATTCTAGAATCTATCATCAACCAATATATGAAGGTATTAGGAACATTATTTGAAGGTCTTGGACATTAATTGATAGAACACATCACTGAGTACATCTTCTAAATGAGCCATATGAAATTAGTGCACATAAAACAATCTTTGAGCAATAGTTGATAATGTATAACTGCTAAAAAATGTGAATAGTTTGAACAATAATGAAAGTGAAACCTAAGGTAAAACACAAATTACTCTATGTGAATAAGGGTCTTCACATTGAACATGGGAGAAACCTCTTAATCAATATTAGTAATCAATAATGGAAATAACCGATGAGGTCTAGGTCACAAATCAATGATGAAAGTAAGTGACATGGTACTATCCAATCTAATTATATATCCTGGAACAATGTGTTGTAGTCAATAGGAGAATACCTACTAGTAAGATGAAATGATGCATACTTCTACACAAGTGGAAGTAAAACACTATTTGTGATGATGAATTGAGAAAAAAATGACAAAAAGGGAAGGTTGAAATGTGCAATCAAGGAAATATGAGGAACAAATGACTTAGGCTTAAGTACATCCCCTGAACATAAGCTTGACACTGTGGTGACTTGGGAAGAAATTGACACCAAAAGGGACTAGTGATATTAAATCTAGAATGTATGAAGCATTGATAGATTCTCCATAACAATTGGAAGAGGAACCAAATGGAGGAAAAAAAATGAAAAAAACACGGTGAAAGTCATATGGAAATACTAAGACCCAATTGTTTGATCATATATGCAAACTTGGTACTTTATTCAAGGGTGACATCACTTGACTTCTATGACATACACAAAGATTGTAGAGTTCTTGATTCCTACCCCCACCCTCTCTCTTTTTATAAATATTTAGTTTTTCATTTTATAAATCTTGAAAACAATATCTTATAATATAATGGAGGAGACAAGTGTAGAAGGGAAATAAATTATGTTCCAAGAGCACAAAACATACCTTTGCAAATTCAAAGAAAAAGAAGATGTGAATGATGTGTACACTCTAAGAATGTCTGCTCTAGAGTACAATAGGTGTGATATGTAGAAGAAAGTAATGCAAAGGTAGGTGAAATAATGTGGCAAATTGAAACAAGGCATTAGGCAAAATAACACTTGCAGCAATAAGCATGATAAATGCAAAATAAACCAATTATAAAGGTGGGATCCCCCATGGGAGTGGTCAAAAGTACACATGAAGGATGAAAGAAGTTTATAATGCAATTTAAAAATGCAAGGTCTCGTACCTTATCATTCAAATAATGGGATGGGTTTCGTATTAAAAAACGGTGCTACACTAGGGTTTCTTGTTATAGATGTTATGACTCAAGATTCTCCTGGGTTGCAGCAGAAGGGATCATGAGGTAACTGTTTCAAACCAAGATTTGGTAGATGGAAACTATCCTTTCCAACCATAGAGGGGACTCTCTCTTTCACAATTTTATCAACACTTAGAATATTATTTGCACAAACTGGTTATAGATAAAGGGGTGGCTAGACCTTCAAATAATGACTTATAGGGATTTTTTCAGTTGGTTGGGGTTAAGGACAAGAGCACCATTGGGCATGTAGTCAAACTTCAGTATATTTATAGTCACAAATGACTGATTTAGACCACAATTTAAGAGGCAAAGGCAAGGTAGATGAGGTTTCTTCAAGTCAAATATCACAACAGATGAAGGAAGAAAGGGAAACACATTTCATCACAGAGCTAGAGCATTTTCAAATGAATTCTAACCTGCAACTTCAAGAGGAAAGGGTGGAATACCTAGTCATATGCATTTGAAGCATAAAATATGAATTTCAGACCATGTAGTCTTGATCTAGATAGTGCAGAAGCAAACAATCAATGAAAATACAAATGAAGAACACATGCACAGGAAATAACAAACATCAAGACACTCATCACATGAATCTCTGCTCCAGAATTGGGTCTTCTCATGAAGTGAAAAATACGAGTTTGATACATACGTAGAGCTTTTAATCTCTTAGAATCTGGAAAACACCCAACCCTTTGGTTTAATTCAAAATATGCCTTTATAGGCTTACAAAACATCAAACAACTTCTAACTAACTGACAATAGTATAGAACTGGAAAGGATGGGTCCGTTCAGGCTGAATTGCTCGAACCAATTTCCTCTGAGTCTGTTAGACGCGCAAGTGGGAAGCTATATGTGTTGTTGGTGTGCATTTGGGCCTCGAAAAACACCTATTTGTCCTTCAGATTGGGTCATTTTAGGTTGATTTGGACAGGTAACCAAGCTGTGCTTCTCTTTGGCTTCCAAATCAACCTCCAATCGTGCCATTTCCCTGTGAAATTCTTCATTTTCAGCATAATTTTCCCTGTAAAATCTCTCTGATCCACACTTATCCTCCTGCAATTTGCAATACGCAATGCGGATATTGGAAATCAGAAATCCAATTTGATGCCTCTGGAAAATATCACTTCCAAAATCCGCATTCCGCAATGTGGGTTGCGGAAATAGGAAAACCATTGCACAACTTCGTGAAAATCACTTCCGCAATGCGGGTTGCGGAAATCGGAAACCAAAATCTGTGCCCCCAGAGAAGTTACTCCTCCACAATCCACATTCCGCAATGCGAGTTGCAGAAATTGGAATCCCAAATTTGCGCTCTTGAAAAAATGTCGTTTTGACTTTCATAATGTTGAATATTGTAACTTCTAAGAATATGATATTTATACATTATTTATTCCGGAGATGTTCCATCCCTCCGAGGTGATTTTATTATGTATCCGGAGATGTTTAATCCTCCGAGAAGTTGTGGTAACTAGGGTTATTAGACCCACCATGTGGGGGTTGTCCCAGTCAGTTATAATAGGGTATTTAACCTAATGGTTAAATACGAGCCTACATGTACTTGTGTAAAATATATGTCAGAGTAGTGTATAAATAGAGGAGGTGTGTTCTTCATTTGATACACTCACTCACTTATGAAAAGAGGCGCACTTGTCTGGGAGATTTGCTAAGGAGGATTAGAAGGAGGGAGCACATCTTGTATTTTGGTTTATCATCTTATTGAGGAAAGCTTTGCTGGGTTTTCTACCCCATGAGGGTTTCCCAGGATAAATCTGTGTCTCTTGTGTTTATTGTAAGTTTTAAACCTTAACAGTGAAGTACAAACTCATATGATTCTTAAGCATTAACAGAAAATACACAATGGCACACACATTACACAGAGATTTTCACCTGGAAACCCTTAACCGGGAAAAAACCAGCCAAACTTAGAGCCGCATAGCTCCTTTTTCATTATATGTTTATTTTACATGTACAATACAATAAATGGTATTCTGCAGCATCTAAAACCCTGATTCGTTTACCCGAATTAGGTTACAACCCTAATTCCTTTTACCGGAATTAGATTAGAGTACAATGGGTCGAAAATCGCGAAAAATCAAAAAGCAACCCAAAAAATTTTGCGCTCCGCGCGGACTCCGGGGGCCTAACGGCCCCCTCCGTGTCGTTTCGGAACCTAACGGTCCGAAACGAAGGGGGTGGGCCCTGTCGGGCTACCCCCCCCTCTAAACCCCCCCCCTCCGGACGCGCCCGGCGCAGGCGAATCACTAGTGCCGTAGGGATCGTGTTGTACACGCAGCGACCATGTGAAGAGATATAACATACCCAACATTTATGCTATGCTTGTTGTTTCTTCAGTGATCATGTATATGCTATTATTGTGAAATGGAATGTAATGCTGCTATTTTATGTCTTAGCATATTGAATTTTAACACATAATCCGCAATGCGGAAATTCAGAAAGTCAGACCTGCGGGAAAGCGAAAAAAAAGAAAATATTTTGATACGGTGTGCTGCGGATCGTCTCCCAACCGTTGATATGGCCCTGCTCTTCAATATAGACCGTCCATTTTCTCTCGGGAATCGAAAAATCAGATGATCAAATGGGTCTTTCGCGGCTTTTTTGGGTCGTCAGATCTGAACTTCTACGACCGCTTTGGCTATTGATCAATCCTCTCTAATGCAGGAGCATCGGGGCCTAGGCAGATCAGTCAAAGTTAGTCGACATGAGGGATTCCGACCAAAGGGAGTGTCGATGACCACTAGTGCAGAAGAGCAGATTGACTTGTCTAAGTCAATAAGTCAAGTGGGACAAGTCAGGTATGTGACTAACAGGTTCAGCAAAAGTCGAGAGTCGACATGTGTGGGATCGACAGATGATGGGAGGAGCAGAGTGCCGAGTGTCGACATGTGTTGAACCATGACTCCGACAGGTTTGGGCATGAGCCCAGCGAGGAGGAAGGGATGGACTGGCGAAGCCTGAGGAGTGTGAAGGAAGTTGATGGGTAAGTCGAAGCTGACAAACAACATGGCCGATGTGATGGTTTACTGTAGCTTGGCAGAATGTAACATACCCTTTTTGTTGAAGAACATTTTATGTTGGAAAACATTATATTAACTCTTATTGTAAAGTTTTATGTTGGACAGGTGTCCAAGGATGACTGTAATTTGCACAATATTTTATTAATTAATAAATAAAATAGGAGACAAACACCTAATAGGACTATTGAAAGAGTGGTTACTAACCCACTAGGTGGAATGGAACTGGGGTAGAAGGCAATGGACAAGTGGCAGCATCATAATCCAACTAACTAGCTGTTGGTATAGGACAACTCCCTTGAAATGTGGTCACAGTGCCCTGAAAGATAAGACTGGAGCTTGAGGCTCATTTATTCCAAACTGACCACTAAAGACCTAGGTAGTGTATATAATAGCCATCAAATTATGAACTGAGGTTCATCACTTTTCCTGACGAGGAAATTTACCTTGGGGTTTTGCTGTGTTTGCACCCAAGAGATTTGACGAGAGGATATGCTAAGTTGTTGATCATGCTGTGAGTTTGCCAAACTCTTTTGAGTTTCAGGAGTTTGATGTTGAGTGCTGAAGGCATGTTTTGAATTTAGGAGTTTGATGCTGAGTGTTCAAGGCATATTCAGTGCCTTGCTTCTACATAGATTCCATCTGCTTAGTGGTCCAGTAATCAGGCTCGGGGGTTCACAAGAAGCCAACAGATGGCTGCTTCTTCTGAAATAGGTTGGGAGGAACAAGCCTCCTTGGGTGTTTGTCAGCCCTATCTTCAAATACAGGTTCCATTATCTTCATCTAATTTCAAACATTTAAAGTTCTGCTGTATAAATACTTTTACTGTTTTTATTTTATAAATTTATTTCAGTTTTCTGAGTAAGTTAAGATTCTGTATAGAAATGATTTTGATTGAATAAAATAGTTCTCTGTATTTTTCCCCATGCAAGTGGATCTGCATCGTACTCTAGTACAGAGACAAATTAAGTTGGATAGATAAATGCTAGGAAAAATAGCCATGTGAATAAGAAGATAAAAAAATGTTATATTTTCTTAAGTTTCTGCTTACTGTTAATTTCCTATGTATACATGTATCAGTGTTCTCCTTATCATTTTCTGTACAAATATTTGTTTTCAGAATTCACAATAATGTTTTCTCCATTCTATAAATATCAGTTGTCTAGAAATAAATAATTCCCCTTTCTAAAAGTATATGAATTATTTTTCTATGTTATAGTATTTAAAACATATAAAAGATTATATCATAACAGTTGCAGATTCAAATCTCAACATACAACATATTATTATCATTTTCCCTTTTTAAAAACAGTGCACAGTAATAAACACCAATTTCTTCATGCACAAAATTACCTACTACTATGCTATTTATTATTTCAATATAGAAAACAATCTTCTTGTCATACAAGCAGAATTCTTATGTTTCAAACCTAGGGTTTTATACATTTCACTTTCAAGTCAAACCTTAAAACTATTAAGTTTATCTTTGAACGATAACAACAAAACATTAAAGAATATCAATACATTTCAAACAGAACCAAGTTATGGATTTAACATCACAAACAGTTGGAAGTTTTTACCTTCACATTATCATTCCAAAGTAGGAAATGAAACATTTACCAATACATTATATAACTATAAATCTTGATATCAAATCTTGGCACACAACCAACATTTTAACCAATCATAAGCATAAAGTCAAACCATGTGTTTATTTCCATAAAACCAAACATTTAAACTGTAATCGTTTCCATAGATCGAACTAGTCAAAATCTCAGTATCATCTCCAAGATTCCAGTTATTACAATGTCTGTAGGACAACGCTAAACAGAAGTAACAAATACCAGTTTGATGCCGAGATCTTATCGAGGAGAAAAATCAAAACCATGCATTTAAAACAGAGTCAAACCCTAACCCTTGGATTTCCTATAGAAAGAAAACGCACCATCATTTTAAAATCGACGAACTACACACAGGCCGAAACCATTCCATTGATTTAAAACATCTATCATTGTTCATTAAAACATATGAATTTTACATTATCCAAGTATGAAAACAAGAACTCTTCCCACGACTATTACAAGTCAAAATCAACAAGGTTCGTGCCCTTTGGATCGAGGTACTATCCTCCCCAATCTAATACATTTTCTTACAAACCCTAATAGATGAAATACAAATTATCACAGGTAAACACGAAGGTCTCGGACTACACATTTCAAAGGCCAACACTTCCATCTAACCAGAGTTACAAGGCAACCTATGAGGCTTACCGGTCGGTATAGCAGTAGCCAACCATCATCACCCGGACTAGAGAAGCCACTGAACCTCTGCACTTGCAACAACAATGAAGATGTGGTTAAAGAACAATTTTCTTTTAAAGGAACGATTTCAGTATTGAATAAGTAACTATTACTATGTTAACGTTTGAATATGGAATCTAGAGCAAAGGGTTTCGAAACACATTATCTTTTAACGTTGGTACAGAGTAGAAAATGCCAGACAGGTGCAACTGCAACTGTAAACTTATACACCGTCAAATGCTTAGAAAGATGGAAACCACACCGAGCTAACAACCTTTAAATAGTTAAACAATGCCAAGACATGAAATCATTCATGGCAAGGACTTGGCCTCTCATTTCGAACCCAGTTCTAAAAGAAAAACTCTCAACAGGTCTGAGTGTCGAACCACACCAAGAAACAGACCCTAAGCTGCAAACCGTGGTAAGTTACCAGTGTAAAAACCTGGAGAGACTCGGCTCTTAAACCTCCCAGAGGTTACGAGTTCAAAACGCAGGCATTATGCCCCTACAGTGCAAAACAAGAACCCTAAAGACCCTCTTCCTGTCGGCCAGACGCAGAGCCACTACCACCGAATGCTAAGGAACATTAACACATTGAACATAATGGAGGTAGGGTTTAACCCTCATCCATCGAAACCCTACCAGATAAACGGTGGAGATCACCGAGTTAGATTCACGAAACACCAAGCAATTTACCATATTAAATGAGCTATCGTTACTACTGCCACGAAGGATCCACGAAGGAGCCAGCTCGTTAACCATTGAACCAGTATGTCTACAACTCATTACAAGAACTGTTATCACCACGATAATGGCACGTGATCAAGCTCACTACATCATCCACGGTGGAACTCCACTATCTCAGCAGATGTGTGCTTTCAATGCATAGGCAGCGTTAATATCTGCCAACCTGCGACATTGTAACGTTTACATCATAATATTAATTACAATGAACAATGTTATATGGAAAAATCGTGATGCACAACCCTGTCACAACACGTTAAAGGTTTAGATAGATATTCGCTAGGGTTTGCATAGTATCACATAGGGTTACGTTAATACACACAACACATATCACATAAAGTTTATTTATTTATAAGAGTTTGTTAATATTTTAATACACATTGCAAATAGATTATAGGAATAATCTATGGAATGGCACACACATACATTTTAATGTATAGTGTATTGAAAGTAACGTCAATAAATCGAATTATCACTATTATAATATCATCGTAGAATATAGTTCCTAGACAAGATATTAAATCTTTTGCACATAGAATTTCTAAGAATTGCCATTGAGATAAGAAATAGACATTTATGTCCAGTCCAACATGAAATTAAAATGAAGGACACATATATTTCCGAGTATAGAACAGAGTCTTGATCGATACAGTCATTCTCTAGAATCAAATACAAACTTATAGATTACATTTAAATAAGACGGACTGTTTGCATCAACAAGTATATCCAGTTATCATTATCTTGAACTTTTTAGTCTTTAACCAAAGTTTCTCACCCGGTAGAGTGCTCAATGTCTTTCAAACATTTTTACAAAGGAGATTACTGAAAATCTGTTCGGTCACTTGTAGCAACTTTAAATCCTTACCTGTAAACTGACACAAGTACGAATTCACATGCTTTAGCATGAATGCTAAGTAAGCCTTGGGGTGTCTGTAGGACCCCTTCATCATCAACAAAAGCACATTAGTCAAAATAGTTAAATCATCAATCATAACAACAACAATAGAAGTTTTATAATAGTACAACTAAGTATAAATAACATCAAGACATAAACTAGAATCATCTAGTTGCAAATATTATACTATAAAACAACATGGCATTTAGTACAACAAGATAATCTTTTATGCATTATTATATTCCTCACACATTAAATAGGCATTAATTGTTATGTCGAAAATTTTTATTTTTTTGTGATTTTTTTGGGATGTTACATCTGGTATCAAAGCACGGCTCAAACTCTAGGCCTGATTTAGGCTCACGCCCACAAAACAGAAAAACAAATCAGAAAGTTTACATTACTAACTTTAATTCAATTTTATTTTTGCACAGAACAGATTGACCTTTAAATTGCAGGTATGGAAATACCAGAAGAATCAGCAGAGGATAGATCTCCTCGTAATGAACGTATTAATAATAATAATTCTAAAGGAATTTATGTAGAATTAAATAACCAGTCTTCCGAAATTTTTCGCACTGTACAGGATTTAAAATCTGAGTTAAGAGCTGTTAAAGAAGAGAATGAACGGATCCTAAAAGTATAGGAGGAGCTACAACAGAATTTGAGGGAGAACTGTCATAATGATGAAAGAGGCAGAAAATCAGAAATGAAGTATGATTCTGAAACAATGTCCCACAAACATAGGCATAAGAAAGTAAGAAATGATAAAAGGAACAGTTACTCATCCTCTAAATCTGATCCAAGTAATAATGAATTTAATTATGACAGCAGTAACAGTGAATGCTTCTCTAAAAAGAGAAAACATAAACATCATGAATAGATTACTGGAGAATTTAAAAAGATTAAACCACCCACCTTTAATGGCAAAAGTAAGAAGGGTGAGACAACTGAAGCATGGCTGTCTGGAATGAAGAAGTGCTTTAATATTTACGACTACTCTTCTCAACTAAAAGCCATGATGGCTATTTACAATCTGACTGGAAAGGCAGATATTTGGTGTCAGGATCATAAAAGAATTAAGAGCTTAAAAGAAAAAGAAGTAACATGGAATATGTTTAAAAGTTTGTTTAAAAAGAATTTATTGTCGGAACAATATTTTGAAGATAAGTCAAAGGAGTTTTACGATTTGAAGTTGGGTACAATGAACATGAAAGAATTGTGCAGCAAGTTCCTTAGCTTGCCGAGGTATGTGCCTTACATGGTCGAGGAAAATCCTAAAGTGCAAAGGTTTCTCAGTTGTCTACCTTTCAATATAAAGGACCGTATCGAGTATGACAACCCTTCCAATTTGGAAGAGGCCATGAGAAAAGCCAATTTTTGTTTTGATCAAAACAGAAAAAGAGAAGGAACAACTGGCTGGAAGAGCAGTAAGGCTAATCAATTTGAATATAAAAAGAAGAATTTTAATCTTAATTCTGGAAGTTTTAAGAAAAGTTTTAATAACTGAAATTTTCCTAGTCATAATAATTATAGAAATAATGCATCTCAGAACTTTACTGCTGCAAGAAATATACCTAACAATAATAATCACAACAATAACAATAATAATAACATGATGTATGCTGAACAGAAAGGACCTATGAAGTGCTATGACTGTGGTGGACCACATAAGATAACAGATTTCCCACGCAACAAGAGGACAGTCAACAATATTCACACTATGCAAGTAGAACCTATAGTTGGAGATATCGCAAGAGAAATGCCCATGATAAATGTAGTATTGGAAAATCGGCAAGCTGACCATCAAACAGCCATGGTCGAAATTGAAGGTGGAACCCGAAGGAGATTTTTAGGTGGAACCGGACTGTATTCTCGACCGGAGGGAAATTTTGCTTTGGAATCGCACCATAGGGCAGGTAAAGGTGCAATGGAAGCACCTTAGCCCTGATGAAGCTACTTGGGAACTGGAAAGTAATATGCAGGCAGCTTATCCAGTTCTGTTCCATGAGGAACTTGATGAAGAATAAGCAACATCAAGGACGATGTTGAGCTTAAGTGGGGGTGTTTGTGACATACCCTCTTTGTTGAAGAACATTTTACGTTGGAAAACATTATGATAACTTTTATTGTAAAGTTTTATGTTGGACAGGTGTCCAAGCATGACTGTAATTTGCACAATATTTTATTATTTAATAAATAAAATAGGAGACAAACACCTAAGAGGACTGTTGAAAGAGTGGTTACTGACCCACTAGGTGGAATGGAATCTGGGGTAGAAGGAAATGGACAAGTGGCAGCATCATGATGCAACTAACTAGTTGTTGGTATGGGACAACTCCCTTGAAATGTGGTCATAGTGCCCTGAAAGATGGGACTGGAGCTTGAGGCTCATTTATTCCAAACTGACCACTAAAGACCTAGGCAGTCTATATAATAGCCATCAAATTATAAACTGAGGTTCATCACTTTTCTTGATGAGGAAATTTACCTTGGGGTTTTGCTGTGTTTGCACCCAAGAGATTTGATGAGGGGATATGCTAAGTTGTTGATCATGCTGTGAGTCTGCCAACCTCTTTTGAGTTTCAGGAGTTTGATGTTGAGTGCTGAAAACATGTTTTGAATTTAGGAGTTTGATGCTGAGTGCTGAAGGCATATTGAGTGCCTTGCTTCTACACAGATTCCATCTTCTTAGTGGTTCAGTAATCAGGCTCAGGGGTTCACAAGAATCCAGCAGTTGGATGCTTCTTTTGAAATAGGTAGGGAGGAACAAGCGTCCTTGGGTGTTTGTCGGCCCTATCTTCAATTACAGGTTCCATTGTCTTCCTCTAATTTCAAGCATTTAAAGTTCTGCTGTATAAATACTTTTATTGTTTTTATTTTATAAATTTATTTCAGTTTTCTAAGTTAAGATTCTGTATAGAAATGATTTTGATTGAATAAAATAGTTCTCTGCATTTTTCCCCATGCAAGTGGATCTGCATCATACTCTAGTACAGAGTCAAATTAAGTTTGATAGATAAATGATAGGAAAAATAACCATGTGAATGAAAAGACAAAAAAATGTTATATTTTCTTAAGTTTCTGCTTACTGCTAATTTCCTATGTATACATGTATCAGTGTTCTCCTTATCATTTTCTATACAGATATTTGTTTTAAGAATTCACAGTAATGTTTTCTCCATTCTATAAATATCAGTTGTCTAGAAATAAATAATTCCCCTTTCTAAAAGTATATGAATTATTTTTCTATGTTATAGTATTTAAAACATATACAATTTTATATCATAACAGTTGCAGGTTCAAATCTCAACATACATCATATTATTATCATTTTCCCTTTTTAAAAATAGTGCACAGTAATAAACACCAATTTCTTCATGCACAGAACTACCTACTACTATGCTATTTATTATTTCAATATAGCAAACAATCTTCTTGTCATACAAGTAGAATCATACGTTTCAAACCTAGGGTTTTATACATTTCACTTTCTAGTCAAACCTTCAAACTATTAAGTTTATCTTTGAATGATAACAACAAAACATTAAATAATATTAATACATTTAAACAGAACCAAGTTATGGTTTTAACATCACAAACAGTTGGAAGTTTTTAGCTTCACATTATCATTCCAAAGTAGGAAACGAAACATTTACCAATACATTATATAACTATAAATCTTGATATCAACTCTCGGCACACAACCAACATTTTAACCAATCATAAGAATAAAGTCAAACCATGTGTTTATTTCCATAAAACCAAACATTTAAACTATAATCGCTTCCATAGATCGAACTAGTCAAAATATCAGTATCATCTCCAGGATTCCAGTTATTAAAATGTTTGTAGGACAACTCTAAACAGAAGTAACAAATACCTGTTTGATGCCGAGATCTTGTTGAGGAGCAAAATCAAAACCATGCATTTAAAACAGATTCAAACCCTAACCCTTGGATTTCTTATAGAAAGAAAACGCAGCATCATTTAAAAATCGATGAACTACACACAGGCCGAAACCATTCCATAGATTTCAAACATCTATCATTGTTCATTAAAACATATGAATTTTACATTATCCAAGTCTAAAAATAGGAACTCTTTCCCACGATTGTTCCAAGTCAAAATCAACAGGGTTCATGCCCTTTGGGTCGAGGTACTATCCTCCCCAATCTAATACATTTTATTACAAACCCTAATAGACAAAATACAAATTATCAGAGGTAAATACGAAGGTCTCAGACTACACATTTCGAAGGCCAACACTTCCATCTTACCAGAGTTACAAGGCAACCTCCGAGGCTTACCGGTCGGTGTAGCAGTAGCCAACCATCATCACCCGGACTAGAGAAGCCATCGAACCTATGCACCTGCAACAACAATGAAGTTGTGGTTAAAGAACAGTTTTCTTTTAAAGGAACGATTTCAGTATTGAACAAGTAACTATTACTATGTTAACGTTTGAATATGGAAGATACAAGAAAGGGGTTCGAATCACATTACCTTTTAACGTTGGTATAGAGCAGAAAACGCCAGACAGGTGCAACTGCAACTGTAAACTTATACATCGTCGAATGCTGAGAAAGATGGAAACAGCACCGAGCTAACAACCTTTAAACAGTTAAACAATGCCAAGACCTGAAATCATTCATGCCAAGGACTTGGCCTCTCATTTCGAACCCAGTTCTGAAAGAAAAACTCTCAACAGGTCTGAGTGTTGAACCACATCAAGAAACAGACCCTAAGCTGCAAACCGTGGTAAGTTACCACTGTAAAAACCTAGAGAGACTCGGCTCTTAAACCTCCTAGAGGTCACGAGTTCAAAATGCAGGCATTATGGCCCTACAGTGCAAAACAAGAACCCTAAAGACCCTCTGCCTCTCGGCTAGACGCAGAGCTACTACCACCAAATGTGAAGGAACATTAACACATTGAATGTAATGGAGGTAGGGTTTAACCCTCATCCTTCGGAACCCTGGTAGATCAACGGTGGAGATCACCAGGTTAGATTCACTAAACACCAAGCAATCTACCATATTAAATGAGCTATCATTACTACTGCCACAAAGGAGCCACAAAGGAGCCAGCTCATTAACCATCGAACCAATATGTCTACAACTCATCAAAATAACTGTTATCACCATGATAATGGCACATGATCAAGCTCACTACATCATCCACGGTGGAACTCCACTATCTCGGTAGATGTGTTCTTTCAATGCATAGGCAGCGTTAATATCTTCCAACTTGTGACATTGTAACGTTTACATCGTAATATTAATTACAATGAACAATGTTATATGGAAAAGTCGTGATGCGCAACCCTGTCACAACACGTTAAAGGTTTAGATAGATATTTGCTAGGGTTTGCATAGTATCACATAGGGTCATGTTAATGCACACAACACATATCACATAAAGTTTATTTATTTATAAGAGTTTGTTAATATTTTAATACACATTGCAAATAGATTATAGGAATAATCTAAGGAATTGCACACACATACATTTTAATGTATAGTGTATTGAAAGTAATGTCAATAAATCGAATTATCACTATTATAATATCATCGTAGAATATAGTTCCTAGACGAGATATTAAATCTTTTGCACATAGAATTTCTAGGAATTGCCATTGAGATAAGAAATAGACATTTATGTCCAGTCCAACATGAAATTAAAATGAAGGGCACATATATTTATGAGTATAGAACAGAGTCTTGATCGATACAGTCATTCTCTAGAATCAAATACAAACTTATAGATTACATTTAAATAAGATGCACTCTTTGCATCAGCAAGTATATCCAGTTATCATTATCTTGAACGTTTTAGTCTTTAACCAAAGTTTCTCACCCGATAGAGTGCTCAATGTCTTTCAAACATTTTTACAAAGGAGATTATTGAAAAACTGTTCGGTCACTTGTCGCAACTTTAAATCCTTACCTGTAAACTGCCACAAGTACAAATTCACATGCTTTAGCACAAATGCTAAGTAAGCCTCGGGGCATCCGTAGGACCCCTTCATCATCAACAAAAGCACATTAGTCAAAATAGTTAAATCATCAATCATAACAGCAACAATAGAAGTTTTGTAATAGTACAACTAAGTATAAATAACATAAAGACATAAACTGGAATCATCTAGTCGCAAATCTTATACTATAAACCAGCATGGTATTTACTATAGCAAGATAATCTTTTATGCATTATTATATTCTGCACACATTAAATAGGCATTAATTGTTATGTCAAAAAAATTTAAATTTTTGTGATTTTTTTGGGATGTTACACAGAAGGATGCGTAGATTTCAAGGAGAGTACTTAGAAACAGTTCGGGGTTGCTAAGGAAGTTAATGACAGTTATTGCAGGTGGGTGAAAACATGACAGATGTCATCATAGGCAGAGGCTGTGCAGCATGGTTGGGGTGCTGACATTTGCAGGTTTGTAGGATCTGAGGAGATCGACAGGAAGAGGATGCATGTCTCGAGGGTCGGGATGATCTCGGGAATAATAGTCATAGAGTAGAAGACCAGGGAGTCCGGATTAGTAGAGGGACTTGGAATTTTGGAGAGTCAAGCATAGCATAACAGAGCTCAAGGGAAGTCTGGTAGATTGGATAGGAAATTCACACATCTACAGAGCCGAGAAGATCGAGCCATAGGTCAGAGTTCGGCAGTGAACCAGGAGAGGGTGAGGTCAACACACTATGATAGCACACAGTTACTTCTGTATTGTAATGACTAAGGCCGTCAGTTAGTTAGTTATTTCATTTCTTTGTAGTTTGCATTGTAACCGATTCAGAGAAGTAATATAAGCCAGCTTCTGGCATGTTGTTTGCATCTTGTCTATGTGAACGTGTGTGTAGTGTGCATTGTTAAGAAATAACCTTATTTGTCTAAGGCACCTTGCGTCATTGTCTGTTCAACCTCTGTAGATTGCGGAAGCATTCCATTGCCTTGTTTTTCCCATTTTCTCACTGCGGCTCGATCATTTGGCTTGGATTTGCTTGACACTTAGCCATTTTTTGGGCTTTATGGTTCCTCCTTTGGCGTAAGAGGTCAATGGGCATGCTTGGGGCTCTCGCAGGGGGATTCCCTTTCCTTCTCTAGAGAGAACATTGATGGGGGTGTTAACAGTGGCTCCTACCGGGGAGGCTATCCTCCATGTGAGGTAGCAAGAACAGTAGACCAGCTGCCTCTTGTTCCTTTATTCAAACAAACATTAGGGGAGTTTTGAGGTAAAAAAGGGGCCTCAAAACAAATAATGTACCATAAAAATTCACTTTATAAGAACCAATAGGATTCAAGATGATGATGTCAACCATAAGGGTAAAATTTGTAAAACAAATTGGAGGGAAAAAGAAAAAACTACTTTTCCTTATCGTATTTTTGACATATCTCCTTAACCATTTACCCAAATTTCATGTTTGGGCACTCATTGTATGCAGATTTTAATTACGCATTAAAACCATATCCACACTGCATACTTTTGAGGCACCCACGACATGAAAAAATGAAAATTTCAATAAAAAAATGTATTTTAATATATCCAACCCATACCCACACTGCATATTAAAATACATTTTTTATTGAAATTTTCATTTTTTTCATGTCTTGGGTGCCTCAGAAGTATGCAGTGTGGGTATGGGTTGGATGCAGAATCAAAATCTGCATCCAACGAGTGCCCAAACTTAAAATTTGGGTAAAGCATTAAGGAGATAGGACAAAAATACAATAAGAAAAAGTAGTTTTTATTTTTTCTCTCTAAAATTTAGAACTCTTATTTTATTATTTCCCTTAGGAGGCCCATTTTAGACCTCAAAACTACCGTAATGACTAAAAAATGGCTAACTAAAACTCAAGAAAAATGGATTTGTACAGTGCGGGTGGGTCGACCAACTTGTTTTTCATTAGATATAGCGCTTCAAGAACCACCCATTGATGGGTCTCTTCCCAACTGGTTCATCATCCCCATATTGCAAGAAGAAATATTTGTTTCCATGGCAGGCAATGACTGTATAGGGTCCCTCCAAAGGTTATCAAACTTTTGGGCTTGGTCCTCTCTTCTAGCATCCCATTTCAACACTAGATCTCCCACTTGGAAATCATCAGCTTTGGTCTTTCTATCAAAAGTCTTCTTAACCCTCTCTTGAGCTAGCACAGATTTAGTATGTAATCTATCTCTAACTTCCTGTATCTCAACTAGCTGGTTGGTCCTCCTTAGCGTAGGGTTTGGCTCCTCTCCTTGCTCCTATAGCAGTCTCATTGCAGGCCATTTGATGGAATCAAGAAATATCACCTCTATCCCATATACCAATTTGAAAGGTGAAGTTCCAATGGACCTCTTGGAAGTGACCCTATCATCCCATAGAGCTAAGGCCAAATTGGTGTGCCAAGCCCTTTTGTTTTCTTGCAGCCGCTTCCTGATGATTCTAACCAGACTTTTGTTGGATGATTCAGCCAGTCCATTTCCTTGGGGGTAGTTAGCAGTAGAATGGCCCAATTTTATGTGGAATTTGTCATAGAATTTGACCATTTTCTTGGATTTTAAGGATTGATCATTGTCAGTGATTATTTTAACATGGAAACCAAACCTAGACATGATATTCTCTTCTAAAAATTTTATGATGACTGCATCTGTGGCCTTCCTAGTTGGTATTGCCTCAATCCATTTAGTGAAATAATTAGTGGCAGTCAATATCCACCTGTGTTTTCCATAGGAGTTGGGAAAAATTTCACCAATGAATTCAAGCCCCCACTCCTGGAAAGGGGCTTCTACATAGATTGGTTTCAAAGGAAAGGATAAGAGCTTCCTCTTCCCTTCAAATATTTGGCATTCATGGAAAGTAGTTATTTCCTTATATGCATCTTTGAACATGGTGGGCCAATAAAACCCTGCCCTAAGAATTTTGTTGACAGTGGCCTTCCATTAATGATGCCCCCCACAAACACCTTTATGAAATTCTTTCAAGGTTACTTTGGCTTCATCTTCCACTATACAGTTCAGTAGAACACCTCCAGGGTCTTTCCAATAAAGGAATCCATTCAATATGCAAAACTTTGCATCCTTCATATTGGTTGACCTAGATTTGCTTTTACCCATCTCAGGGGGTGCTTCTAAGTTCTGAAAAAACATATATAACATCAGAATACCAAGGAGAATATAAGAATTTGTTTGATACCTATGACAGTGGGTCTTGGGTAGTTTCTTCCAACATGTGTGAAAACAATTTCACTCTTAGTGAATCCCAATTTGATTCATCCATGAGCATGGCCAGTCCTTGTCCTTTGATAAGCTTTGTAAGTTTGATCTCCAAGTCATATTCCAAAAGAACAACTATCGGCCACTTAACCCTTCTACCCTCTGGATCAGGCTGTGTCAATGTATCCTTTACAACAACATTATGAACATAAGCAACCACATGGGAGTGTAAAACATAAACTCTAAAATATTTCAAGGTTTTAATCATGGCATATGATTTCTTCTCGATGATGTTGTATTTGAGTTCAAAATCTCTGAGAGCTCTGCTAAAGAAGGTTATGGGCTGCTCATCTCCTTCCTGATTTTTTTGTAAAATCACTCCAGCTATGGAATGCTCAGAGGCAAAAGAAAACATATGAAACTCTTTGTCAAAATCGAGACTTATTAGTACATGTGCTTCAATAATTGCCCTTTTTATGTCTCCAAATGCTTGTTTGGCTTCAATAGTCCACCTGATTTGAGTGTTGTTCCTAAGCATGATTGTGATTGACCTCATGATCTCTGCAAAAACTGTGCCTAGAAAGGATTAAACCTATTTTTTATTCCTGGGGATTTCAATTTTCTGTATTGTGTCAACTTTGTCTGGGTCAATTTTGATCCCATCTTTAGATATTATGTGACCTAGCAGCTTTCCTTCTTGCATGGCAAAGTTTGACTTTTTAGAGTTCAAAGATATTCCAAATTTTTTGCACTTGGCAAACACTTGATACAAATGTTTCAAATGCTCTGCATCAAACTTAGAATACACAGCGATGTCTTTTATGTATATGACTACAAATTTTTCTTTCTATTCTGCAAAGGATATGTCCATAGCTCTCTAGAGGTAGCTCCTGCATTCAACAGACCAAAGGGATTTTTTGCATACATGAAGGTCCCCTAAGGTGTGGTAAAGGTTGTCTTGTCTTGGTCTTCTGGCTATACCTTAATCTGATTGTACCTTGAAAATCCATCAAACAGGGACATTCTTGATTTTCCTACAGCCTTCTGTAAAATATGGTCCATTTTGGGCAGGGGGTAGTTGTCCTTTAGGGACACTTTATTTAGATTTCTGAAGTCAATACACAGTCTGATTTCACCATTTTTCTTCCTCACTGGGACTATGTTAGCCACCCACTTTGAAAACCTTAAGGAGACTATGATTTTCGCTTCATATAACCTTTTCACTTCTTTTTCTATAAGTTGGAGCAACATGGGATTCATCCTTCTTAGTTTCTTCATGAATGGTTTCTCCCATGTCTTGACTGGTATGATATGTTGGATGATAGTAGTGTTATATTCTTTCAAGTCCTCATAGCACCATGCAAACACATCAGAAAAATTTCTCATTAGATCCACATAGTCATCCTTATTTCCTTGGTTAAATACTTTGACAGTTTGATGATTTTGGCCTCTTCATCATTCCTAATGTTACAGTCTTCCACTTCACTTTGGTTTGGAGAAACCTTGTGATTTTTGGCCACATAATTTTCATCAAAAAAAATTTCCAATGGCACCAATCCTTTGGGTATATAATTTCTCTTCAGATGCAGTATCTCTTTGTCTCCCAAAGTGGTTAGGAGCTCTAGTGGGTCAGGTTCCCATTCATCACATGAAGAGTCCTCTTGATCAATCTGGATATTGGAAAATTTCTCAATCATGTCTAGGAATCTCTTGATCTGTTGGTCATCTTCAAATATTTCCCAATGTTTGGTATTGTTTGGAACATAGGGTATGTGCCTTATATTTATCATGTAAGCTTTGGTAGGATAGGAATGGGGTTGAAATCTACTAGCAGAGCTAGACAAAATGTCTACTATTGTATTTTGATCCCTAGGAATGAAAGAAATATCATGCTCTGTGAAGAATTATCAAACATATCCCAAACAAAATTTCTGTAAGCCCTCATTCTAGGATGTTTAGTCTCATAATTTCCATTCACCTGTTGGATTATTAGCTCTGCATCTCCATAAACTTTGATCTTTTTAGCTCTTAGATATTTGAGTGCATTTAGACCCAACAGTAGGGATTCATATTCTTCCACATTATTAGAATAGTCAAACATCAGTTTGAAAGTATGTAATCTGGTGCATTGACTTCCTTCATCTGGAGGGATGATCCATACCCCTTCCCCATATCCTTCTTTATTTACAGCTCCATCAAATATCATAACCCAATGATCTTCTTTTTGGACTATGGCTGTAGCTTCCATTTGTAACTCTTGTTTTTCATCACTGCCTTTTCCCATTTGCAGACCACTGACTTCTAGGTTTACTGAGCTGTCAATGAATTGTATCTCTTGCTCATTACTTGAATTATCATTAGTTTCAGGAAGATCAGTAATTTTCACACTCTTCTCTTCTGACCAAGATCATAACAGAAAACTGAGGTGTCTACATCAATGTCTACAACAAAAATGGGATGGTTATCAGGCTTACTCTTGCTACATAGGACAACCTATGTTACCTATATAGTCTTCTATTTTCCACAAAAACAGGGATGGTAGCATAATACATGTCCATCTGTAGAGTTCCTTTTAATTTTGATTCCCAAGACCTAGATACTAGCATCCCAAATTTAGGTGGAATATCAACCACTACTACATCCATGATTACATTCTTCTGAGGTATTTGAGTCAGTGAGACCACCATGTCCTTAATCAACTCTAAACATTGAACTCTTCTAGAATCAAAGGAGAATAGATATTTATAGGGCCTTGTGATTTCTAACCCCATATTTTCCACCACTGATCTTGGCATGAGGTTATGTGAAGCTCCAAAATCTAACATAGCATTGTGCAATATATGATCATGTATGTTTAGGCTCATATAGAAGGAAGGAACATCATCCTTGTGATATTGTAGAAGTAGGATCACTCAACTGTAGAAGACATCACTAAAACTCACTTAAGAAGTGCAGAAAGAAGAAGAATAAATGTTGATTCAATAATCACTCATACACAAGAAATGCCAAAAATTGTTATATCATACATCAGTTGTGAGATGGCATTCTGAATAATGAATAATAACTAAATACAATCAAAATGGATTCGAATGCCACTAAGGTCATTCGAATTCTCCTCAATGTGTGCCTTGGATAACATTGGAGAAATCATCCAAACCAGTGGAAGTAGTCACAATAGTCAAATAGTCATTCAAATGATTCTAACTGAGTGCATGGGAACTAATCTAGGGAAGGAGACTCCAATGAGGGCACATGAGGAGCTGTTAGTAGTTAGTATAGTTGATCTAGTTTCTCTGGAGGTCTATCTAAGTGGTTCAGTTAGTTAAACTAGTAATCATTCCTCAGATCAAGGAACAAATCCACTAATCATGGAACTAACTAAAGAGTCTCCTAAATAGGTGGAATAGGGCACACTTGTACTCCATTGACGAAAACAAGGGCGCATCAATGGCTAGCAGGGCTAAAACTAAGCGGAAACAAGATTCTGGGGGTTGCAAAATAAGGACTAGGTGCTGGAAGACTACCATACTGATCACTGGATGCATGCAATTGCATGCAGATGCATGCATGAAGACTGTATGCATGCAAATATAAAAAATGATGGTGAGAATATTCCAACACCCCTCCCGCAAGCTATACTATGAGGAATAAATGAAAGAACTAATGGTAGGGCCCTGGTGACTAAGACCAAAGGTCACCCCGTACAACAATCTAAATAAATAAAGTGAGGAAATTGGGAAAACCCAGTGGGAAGAAAGCCCCCCCCAAAAAATAGACTGTGGTAGGATAATCAATCATGTACATCACTCACCCCAAATGGTAAGTGAACTTATCCACCGAAGAAATATCTATCAACAAGAAATGGATCTGTAATGTGAGAAGGATGAAACCTTCCATTCTAAAAAATATGATCTGGTTCTCCTCGAATCAAGTGGATCTCCAATAAGATCTCCGACAGATATAAGAGTAGTGGCTTCCCATCTAGGAAGAGGAGGATCATCAGGTGCAAGATCTGGATCTTGGTATTCCATTCACTCATCTTCACTAATAGGTTATATATCTTCAGGTTCTTGTGGATCTGGATCTAGCATTCGCTCTTCATCATCTTCACTCTCATAATCTGAATCTGAAATGTTATGTGATGAAGGTTCACTCTCTTAGAGCTCATCATCACTTCCAAACTTTGAATCTGAACTATCATGTGATGAAGCTTTTCTCTCTTGCTCATCATCACTTCCAAACTCTGAATCTGAAGGTGGATCATGTTCTAAGAACATGTGCTTGAATTCTCCTTCATTGGAAGCAAGTGAATCTGGAGACTTCCTGAACTTGACCAAACATGGTGGGAAAAAATCCAAAAAATGTGAATATCATTCTGAAACATGTGATCCACACCAACTGAGGTAGGATCAGGTCCATGAATGTGCATGTATTTCTTTTATATCTCCTTTGAACCAACATGGGTGAGATTTTAATCAAATGAAATATGATATGATGATGGTGGATCTTCAACAAGATCACTGGTGTATCCAATAGTGGTGATGGCCCACTTTGCAATAGGAGTTGAACAAATAGATGTTAGAACTATAGATTCTTGTGGATCTAGGTCTAGCTTTCGCTTTACTCTCTGATCTTTCGTTTCCTCAACCTTCCTTGTTGGATTTTTTTCATTCAATCAACCTTTACAAGTGTCTTGGGAAAATCTGAGATTGGGTAGATCTTTAACCAACTTTTGATTTTGCATGCTTTGCAAATATTTGTAGTCAAGATTCCCAAATATTCCATGACGTAACCTACTCTCTTCATTTGCATGAGTGTGAAGAGAATACTTCTTTGAGAAAGGTAGAAAGTGTGATAACTCATAGAGTTTGGACTTATGATTTGCAACTCATTTTTCAATGGTAGATCCTGATACCATGTCTTGGATTTCGACCTCATTTAGAGAGAGATCACCCTCTTGGGATCTCCAGTATGAGTCATCTAATATACTGAAAGAAGATTTGCAATCAATGTAGGGACATAGAGCACATCTGAGAAGTACCCATGATCAAGTTTGATTCTTCCAATCCCCTGAGAGGAGACCTCAGAATCATTCCCAAACATGATGGATGGTCCAACAGTGGATTTGAAACCAGTGAAGAGATCCTTGGAGGAAGACATGTGTCTTGATGCTACAGAATCTATGATGAAGGAAGATTGTGTTGATGCACTTTCCATGAGGGCATGGAATTTCTCTTTGTTCTCAAATCCAGATGGTTCACAATCTTTCTTTCTAGCACATGCAGGTGCTGGAAGATTATTTCTTTCAACAAATGAAGCCATGAGATCTATGGTATTTTTCATACATGAACTCTCAGGGTGATATCCTTTATTGCAGTATGCACACTTGGATTTTACCTTTTGATTTTGTTTGTCATTCCTAAGATTCGAATCTCCTTCTGCTTGGTTTGGATCCTCCTTCTGCTTTTTTTCATTCGACTTCCTATAAAAAAACTAGTTTTCCTTTACCATTCGCTCTTCTCATCTCAGTGGCTGCAAGAGCTGAATCCAATTTGGTTTTTATCAGTCCCATGTGCACTAGATTCTCCTCCTCAAGTGTGAGAGATTGGATGAAGTCTTCAAGTGAAGGGAATTTCAATCTTGGAATGGAAAACTTTGCTGACTGGAAGGTCGAAACAAAAACTGAATAATCAGGGCCTAGCTTCAACAAAATGGAAAGGATGAGTTGTTTTTCTTCCTTCTCAATCCCATATCTCTTCAATCGTGAAATCAAGTTCTTCAATTTATTGAGAAACTCAGTGATAGTTTTGATACTGCTTGGGCTCAAGGAGATGAGCTCATTTTCTAGTTTATGACCCTTCAATTCATACTTCTGACCAAGAAGAGATTCGAGCTTGTCCCAAACCTCCTTTGGGGTCTTCAGATGGATAACATGAAAGTGTAGGTCTTCAGAAATGATAAGTAGCAGTAGTCCTACTGTTTCATCAAGCTTGTCTAAGTACTTGGATTTCTCTACTGCACTAGTGAACTCAACTACAGAGCCATTCACCACTCTAGAAAGGCTCTTCGACTTCAAGAAGATGTCCATATTTTCCTTCCATTTGAATTAGTTTAATGAATTCAACTTGAGATCCATGATACTAAATAATTCGAAGTTGAAGAGGGGATAGTCCTGCAAAACAAATGAGAATTATGAAATGGAGATCTGTTGCAATTTGAATTGAACACTGCCTTAGGACATTGAGCACATGGGACTGGGTCCTTCAAACCTGGCTAGACCTCACTGTATTTCTCCATTGAATTCAAGGAACTAGCACCAGGATTTGCTGTGGAAACCTAGAGGCTTCTGGTGCTTAATGAAAGACAACTGCTCAAGGAATTGCTGTAACTGCTGCAACTACTGTTGTTGCAATTCGAATAGCTGTTGTTATCTCTGATACCATGTGATATTTTAGAATTAGGATCACTCAGTTGTAGCAGAACTCACTAAAAATCACTCAATAAGTGCAGAAAGAGGAAGAAGAAATGTTGATTCAATAATCACTCATACACAAGAAATGACAAAAACTGTTGTATCATACGTCAGCTGTGAGCTGGCACTTTGAATAGTGAATAATAACTGAATACAATAAAAATGGATTCGAATGCCACGAAGGTCATTTGAATTCTCCTCAATGTGTGGCTTGGGTAGCGATGGAGACATCATCCAAACTAGTGGCAGTAGTCACAATAATCAAATAGTCAGTCAAATGAGTCTAACTGAGTCTAACTGAGTGCATGGGCACTAATATAGGGAAGGAGACTCCAATGACGGCGCATGAGGAGTTGTCAGTAGTCATTATAGCTGATCTAGTCTCTCTGGAGGTCTATCTAAGTGGTTCAGTCAATTAAACTAGTAATTAGTCCTCAGATCAAGGAACATATCCACTTATCATGGAAGTTATAACTAAAGAATCCTCTAAATAGGTGGAAGAGGGTGCACTTGTACTCCAATGATTAAAACAAGGGCGCATCAGTGGCTAGGAGGGATAAACTGAGCAGAAACAAGCTCCTGGGGATGCAAAATAAGGACTAGGTGTTGGGAGACTACCATACTGATGACTGGATGCATGCATGATGACTGGGTGCATGCAGGCATGCAAATATAAAAAATGATGGTGAGAATATTCCAACAATCCTATGGATCACTTTCAACATGGGGACCAAATAGAAGAGTGGTTTTTTCATCATGCAAATTGAGAGTATCGGGATGCTTTCCTTCTTCTCCATTCACTACTTTCAAAATATGATCTTTGTACTTGGAGTTTTGACCAACTCATTTAAAGGAATTGATATTTTAATCTTATATATTTCATTCTCTAAACTAAAAGCAGAATGGATATTTTATATTGTCTTTACATTACCTTCATCTCTCCCTTTTGGGCCCTTTTTAGGAGCTTTCCCCCCCTTCTCAGCTTCCTTATCAGAGGTTACATTTTTTTGGTCACCCTTCCTAGAAGTTTCTTTTCTCTTTGGCTGGGAGGAATATGGCTCAGCAGTAGCCTTCCCTTGGTCCATTGTTACCTTCCTACCTCTCAAATTATGATGCCTCTGAAATTCATAGATGGCATTTTGGAAGCCTCTTTGGTATTGATCAAATTCTGATTCTTCTTGGCTACTATCTAACTGCAGGGAGGACTGGTCATATTCCTCTTTAGTTAAATAGAAATGGGGTTGGATCTGATAAAAAATGTGGATTTGATCATCAGGGTTCCCATGCTCTTCCTCTCCTGCTGTTGATTTCTCATCAAAAGGTGGTCTGATTGGTTGATTCTCAGCATTTCTAGGATCCCTTGCCTCTCTTGGTCTTCCATGTGGGGAAGGAGGTCTCCTATAATTATTATTCTGAGATTGAGGCTCTGGGTTTTCTCTGGAAGGAGGTCTATTGTCAAGGGAAATCCTATCCACAAACCTTTCCCTAGTCCTCACCAGCTGTTCAAATCTGGTATCAATGGATTGGGATGTGGAAGGTTGGGCTGCCTCATTAGAACTGGGTTGAATCAATTGTGTAGGTACAAATCATAGAACTAGGTGAAATTGAATATGAGCTAGGTGCTTTAAGGGTAAATGAAGAGCTTACAGTGGACCCCATCCAATATTTCATCGAGGTATGGGTCAGTAAATATTTGGATAAAATACACAATCCCTCATGAAAATTCAATTAGAATATAAGCTAGAGTTCGAGGAGAACATATGAAGACACCAACACATTATTTAAATCAATATCCTAATGGAAATAAGAGTGGATTTTATTTTAATGATATTATGTAGAAGAAATCTTTAAGATGCGTTGTTTAGTAAAATATTTGTAGGTGGAAGAAGATGCCCTAAATTTGGTAATCTAACATCGTTCAATAGGAATTTTTCTATGTACCACGCATGCCCTAAATTGTTAGGTATCAGTATCACATAGAGATTATATGATCATGTTACTATGAACATGTCCTCTTCTTTGGGCGTGGACTCTAATATAATTGACTTTACTGAGGATGATATCCCTATATTATAATTCATGGAAAATTTTCAAAACCATATTTATAAATATAGAATAGACTTTCACAGGTCCTGGTGGCAAGCTTCCCAATTTAGAAAGTCTCATGATTTATTTGGTCCACTCACAATCATATCAGCAATAGAGTTTGTCTATAATTACACTTTTTTTCCCTAGAAAGAGATACAAAGCAAGTACTATCATTTTGACCAAGTGTCTATATTCATACCTTTTTTATAGACATTCATAATGAGTGTTGATGGTACGAATAGTACTAGAAAATCATGTGACGTGATTAAGGAGTACCACTTTTATGACACTTTGTTTGTTCAAAATTTCTTTGGTTTGATATGTGAATCATTTGGAAAGAATAAAATAGCATTTACATAACACCTAATTTGGTCAAATGGGTTTCCATTGTTAGGGGTAGTTAAATTATTTTTTTATTAACACAAGGTATATCTAGAATATCAAACACATTGAGAAACTTTTCACACAAATAGATAACATATCAACACACCGATGTTTTATGTGGTTAAAACTCTCAAAGAGGGAAATAGTCCATGGCCCCAACGAAATAGTTATTTGAGGCAATATATTAAGCAAATGAAAAATATTTAACATATGAGTTACTCACAAACGGTCATCAATAAAATCAACCTCCATGCTCTTTGAATTGAGATCATGGACCAATCGAGTTCTAAGCAATAGATCAATACTTGTTAATATCAAGGTGAATATGAACCATCAAATCACTCTATGTCTAGAACATATTGTTACCATCAAATTACATAAGTACAAATGCATACTAAAGAAACACACTTTACCTAAAGACACATTATACCAAGTTGATCTTACATAAATCCTAAGTGTCTAAGTACCCTAATACCCCCCCTTAAAAACAAATTGGGATAGGATTGAAGAATTTACAAAAGTGACACAATAGGATAAGGAGGAATTATATCATATCCCTCCTTAACAAAAAGTTCCTAAACTTCTAACAAATATCAAATTTTAGAAAAATTCACTTTTGTAAGAGACTATGTGAAGATGTTTGCAACTTGATCATTTGTAGGGAAAAATTGCACTTCGAGAATGTGATCCTAGACAAGCTTTCTAATCTAGTGCATATGTAGTTCAATGTGCTTTCTATGTTGAAGTTGAATTGGATTTTTGACGTCAAGATTGATGGAACGTTGATTGTCACACCAAAGGAAAGGATTTGTTGAAGCAATAAGGCTTCTTGAATTGCATTAATGATGGCTCAATACTCTGCTTCCGTTGAAGAAAGCTTCTTGTTTCTTACAATCCCAAGTGACAGGTCTAGAACCAAGACTAAAAACATAATCTGTAGTAGAGTTATGATCATCATGATCGTCAACCCAATATGAAATAGTGAAACCAACAAACAAGGGAATCGTCCCTGGGTGAAAACGCGAAGTTGGGTAACACTTTTGGCTTGTGTTTTACAAACAAAACTGCTAAATTTTATGTTTTTCAACTTCGACCTCTTCAAACCCATATCTCCCTTGGGAATTTCAACTTGAAGTAAACACAAATGTTTTAGAGAATTGAATTAGCTTTCTACTCGTACTATTTTTTAATTTTTTTATGGACATATCATGGGACAAATTTGGTGCTCACCAATGGCATATACTTGAAAATTTTAGGTACAGATAATGAGTGACCAGCGTGAGCACTAGTTTTTTGAGAGATGGTTATTCATTTTAGGTAAAACAATGTATGATCATAATCTACACACACTGCACTTGTGCATGGACTATATTTTGAGGTTTGTAAGGACTTGAGAAATATTTTTTATTATTTATCAGAATAGCATATGTTCAGAAAATGGTGCCTTATCGACACATGTTGGTAAGCTTCAATTTTCTTTTTAGTGTGAATCTTATTAAAAAAAATAAAAGTACACTTTTGAAGAGGATGGGGCAAGGAAGATCTCTCTGAATATTTCAAATTTTTTGGTGTTGTCTTTGTTATGATATTGAATTTTCATTTTGGCTAATTTTCAGAGTAATAAAATTCTTAAGGGATAAGGTTTAGAATTTTTTTATTAATAAATAGAAATTCAAATCGAAATGAAACAATTATTATATCATTGGAAACTAGATTCAAAGATGAATCCATTTCTACCAAGTTCGACAAATAATATTTAAAATTTGCAGGGGTTTGGGCTTGCTAAAGTTGCAGGTTCCAAAAATATGCCAGATATTTTCACAGGTTTTGTTGACCATGAACTCTCGGCCGAAAAAACATCTTCCAAACTCCCAGCCAGAAGTTTAGTTCAAACTCTCATCCGAGAGTTTTTTTAAAAATACAGTGCAGTGATTGGTTCAAACTCTCGGCCTAGAGTTTTATTAAACTCTCGACCGAGAGTTTGAACTCTCACAAACTCTCGGCCTAGAGTTTGAGGTTGACTTTTTTTGGCGTGATCATCCGCGCGCACTAGTTTTTTTTCACTCTATTGTCATAAAAGTATTTCCCAACTTCGTGTTTTCACCCCCCTAAATTGTAATGAATCCCAAAATGAACTGTACTCTAGATATACTGATGTATCCTTTTTGTTCCTTTCCAATGAATTTCATGGGGCGTTTGCATATATTGGGAAAAAATACCAACAACAAAGGAAATATCAAGACAAGTATGAGTCAACTACAAAATACTGCCAACTAACTGATGATACAAGGTAGCATCTACTTCGAGTGTAGCACAAGTGGCAATGAGTTTGAATCTAGACTAGAAGGGAGAGGGATATGGTTTACAATAATCCAGGTGAAACCAATGAAGAAGGTCACAAGCATACTTAGAGTGAGAAAGAAACATTCCTTCTTTGGTTTGTAAAACTTGGAGGCCAAGAAAATAATGCAAATGTCCTAAGTATGTCATTTCAATTTATTCTTAAGGATGGAATTCACATGGGTTAAAAGATTATGTTCACTACCAATAAGAATAAGGTCATCAACATAAAGATAAAGGATGATGAGATGGTTTCCTATTTTCTCGGTATAGAAATTGGGGTTAGAATGGCATCTAGAAAAAGTCAAGGAGAAAGCTATACATTTTGGCATACCAATCTCAAGGAGATTTCTTAAGTCCATAGAGATATTTCTTAAGGTGAAAGACAAGGATAAAGTCATTCTGAACATAGCCAAGAGTTTGTTACATGTAAATTTATTCTTGGAATTTCTCATTTAAAAAGGCAGAATTGAAATCCATTTTAAGGACCTCCAATTTATGTGAAGTGGAAAGGGAAAGAATAAGGTGGATGGAGTTTATTTTGGCGATAGGGGAAAAGGTTTCATTATAGTCAATTCCTTCAACTTGGGTGATAATGGGATTCTTAATTATTTTATTTGAACATCATTATGAATATTAGTTTTACTTTCCTTTCTATATTCATAGTTAAGGTTGAGATCTAATGAAGGTCATTTTTTATAAATTAGTCTAAACTAGGTGTTTTGGTCTAAAACAATCAAAGTTTTTTTAAATGGTTTACAAGAATTTTATGAGAGAATTCCATCAACAATAAAATAATGTAGCGCACTTTCTTAGTATTAAATAAATGGAAATGGTAGTTTTTGTCAATAATTTGTATTGTGAAATTCCAAACTAAGTGCATTAACATTACTTGAGGGATACATTGTGTTTGAGGCCCCTGTCAATTTTTTTTTAAATGGAACATCCCGTCACACTTCCAACACTCATACATCATAATTCCAGCATAATTCCATACTAACAACAACATAATGCTCCCACTCAGGCCTGGAATTTTAGATTCCTTTGACCTGTCAAACAGAAATTTGATGACGGTTTTGCATTTATCATGCCTTTCATTTTACATTTTCTACAAATTTTCAAGTGTCAAAACCTAAAACTTAAAATAAATAAGTTAAACTATTATTAAAACATATATTACTATGGTAAATATTTGTGATATTCATCATTCTCAAATATTATTTTTTACCATAAAAAACTTTAAAAAATTAGCCTCCACACAAATGGGCTTATCCATTCATTGATCTCTTCTATGAATTCTTAGAAGCTTCCCCAACACCCATCATGTCATTTTATTGATAATGATGACCATGTCCAATACTTAATATAACATAGTATATAGTTAATATAACACAATATATAGTGTCATTTCAATATAATGCCCAGAAATTTAAACTCCACATTTTCCCGTTAATTGACAACATTCATACAAACACTTTATTTAGAAAATTTTAAAATCATCAATGTAAAAAAAGTACTTTATCGCAAGGCTAGGATTTATTTGAAATCATCAATACACAGAACTCCATCTTGAGACTATTGGGATTTATAATTTTTGTCGTAAAAAAAATTGAATGCATTTTAACTCTTAACTATGGAAGAGTTTTATCCACACATGCTATCAAAATACTACTAAGAGATGTCTAGATAATGGAATTCCAATTTCCAATTCACCACTGCTACAAACTTAGTGTTTTACAAGTATGTTGCTTTTATATTTACAATTTTGGAGAAGTCTTTCTACAGGAATTTTTAGACTCCTATCTTGAAGCCTACAGTGTTATATATGAAAGCCATTTAATTTGGTGTTAGAATTTGAGCTTAACCGTGGTATAAATGAAAACCGGGGTATTATATACTTTGTTCAAAATTGTTGGGAAATCGTTGGTTTTCTGGCTTAAAACTTTACTTAAAATTATCATTAAAATTAATTTTTACTGTACATATGTTTTCCACGTTCCAGAGACTGGGAATCCTCTCCTATACCTCTACAAAAGGCATATTTTTTCCAGTTTCCAAAGATTGGGGCATCCTATCTTCAGCTGAATCCATTCAATATCCTTATAGTGGTATTCATGTATTATCCTATAAAGAAACATGCAATATCTAGAAATACCTCTCCAACCAGATCTGCCCAACATCTTTATGGCTATATTACTATCTTCTCCTATAAAGAAGCATGCAATATATAAAAATATATCTTTCTCATCGAGAGCATCATAGACAATTTAAGCCTACGTTGTATATCAGCTTAGGTGTTTTGGATATTTTGAGAGATTGTTCTTTCCAATGATTTAAATATTTTATTTCCAGCAAAAAACTGAAGATGGTGAAAATTAAATCTTTTATTTCTAGCAAGAAGCCCCCAAGAAATCAAGAGATGATGAAATTCCATGGTAACCTCGAGGCCAAATGCATGCAAACAAAAGCTATCTTTTGTGTTGTGGATATAGTCTTGTTAGACTATAAATGAGTGAATCTTCAATTCCCCATCTTCTAAGAATATTTTAATTGCAAGATGTATCTAAAATTAAGGACATCCTAAGATGACAAAATTAACGCATCCATTGTTGAATATGAATCACATGATCTTGTGAGCTTCTCTATACATTCATCGATGTTGTTTATTTAAACATTCGATTGAACCAAGTTATTGAGAAGCATACTTCTACAACGAATTTAAATATTTTCCCCTCTCATCAAAGAAAAACAACCAAGTCCCACAATTCCTATAACTCTAGTTTTCCCATTGTGATGCTGCTATAGCATTTCCCTTTCTATTTTGAAATCTTCTAATCCAAAGCAATTTCATATTTGGATACATTGAATTTTCTTCAAACTTTTTATATCAAATTTTCATCCAAATAACAAATTAAATACAAGGATAAAAGAGAAGGTTGGAGTACTTCTCACCCATTATAAGTTTCCATGTGGCATCATTTTATGTTTGGAACATCAGATAGAACCTGGGCCTCCATTTTCCAGTAATGTCAGGCTGGTATCGATGCTTCTCTTTTATTAGTTTGGGGAGTCGAACATACACTAAATTTTAACGAACAAAGGAGACACGCGAGTCCCATTTCAACGAGCAAAGGAGCATAGGAGTCCTAGTTCTTCCCTCCATCCACCGAAATTCTGAAGGCTGGAAATGGTAAAAGATCAAAATGATTGCTTCCCTTCACTGTTGCAATGGCACTACAAGCTCCTTCAAAAAGAGAGTTGATTCTGCATATCTATTTCAAAGGTTGAACTATCTCCCTCTTGCATTCCAGAAATACTTGTCATAGGGTTGGAAATTGGAATGAGTTGTCTGTCGAATGAATTCAAATTCACCTAATTCATTAATGAACACTGACAAAACTTCCCGCCCTGCCATGCGTAGCTAATTCATTAATGAACACCGACAACACTTCCCTCCCTGCCATGCGTAGCTACTTCAAGTTATAAAATATATTATGGGCTTGGTATAACTACTCCGGGTTATAAACCATAGTATGGACCTAGTATAGAAATACTTGTCATAGGGTTGGAAATTGGAATGAGTTGTCTGTCGAATGAATTCAAATTCACCTAATTCATTAATGAACACTGACAAAACTTCTCGCCCTGCCATGCGTAGCTAATTCATTAATGAACACCAACAACACTTCCCTCCCTGCCATGCATAGCTACTTCGAGTTATAAAATATATTATGGGCTTGGTATAACTACTCCGGGTTATAAACCATAGTATGGACCTGGTATAGAAATACTTGTCATAGGGTTGGATATTGGAATGAGTTGTCTGTCGAATGAATTCAAATTCACCTAATTCATTAATGAACACTGACAACACTTCCCGCCCTGCCATGCGTAGCTAATTCATTAATGAACACTGACAACACTTCCCTCCCTGCCATGCGTAGCTACTTCGAGTTATAAAATATATTATGGGCTTGGTATAACTACTCCGGGTTATAAACCATAGTATGGACCTAGTATAAGCTATAGATATAATAAAAAAATTATGACGTGTAACCTAAAAAACAGAACGTCAAATTGACGGTTTGGAAAATATTTAACATATTTAACCAGTAATGATTGACGTTCTAGTTTTGTATACACCTGTCAAATACGTTCTCAAATGGAAAATACGTCCTACAGACCGTCAAAATCTAGGCCTGCTCTCACTTCCCACAAAATTGTATCACGACAATGACATTATCATCGCAATTCCAACAATATTCAATCCCATTGTAGACAAAATTTCATCGCAACAATGATTTGATAATTGAAAAAGTTTCAATATAGTGAAAAATGTCCAACAAAGTATGTAAGATTCCATTACACATATGACCTTTCCTAGTCACCCTTACAATGAACGAGGAATTTTTGCAAATAGATTTTCCCTACCATGTGGCACTCCTATTGTCACAACGGTGATGTACTATCATCTCTATTACAACGATGACAATAGTTTTGCATATAAGTATTTCCATACACATGGAGTTATAATTTTCAGAAAGGTGACATTGTATCATCTCTATTATGACAAATTTGACATTTTTTAATTCAAGGATGGACTTCCACATGGAACTCATATTTTTGCAATTGTGTCATATGATCATATTTATTATGATGAAGATGTCTTTTTTCATACAAGTATTTGTATCCACATGGCAGTCACATTCGATCATAATTACAACAAAAGTTCTTTTCAAAATTCTAACAATTTTGATCCAATGGTTTGTGATCTTTGATTATGATGATTTTACGACAAATGACTATCATTGAAATGTTGAGTTTTGTAGTATATTATTATAGTGTACTATTAGCACCTAGTTTTCACATTGTAAATAATGGAGTATGATAAAAAAATGTTTGAACATTCTCTAATTTGATGAGAAAAATCCCCAAAAGGGTCTCTAGTTCCATGATTTTGTGGTTAAACAAAACATAAAATGGTAAATGGTGGTGCTAAAAAGAACAACAAAAGAAATTTCAAAAGAAAACATGCAAAGATCGACCAAAACAAGCAAAAGAATACCAAAAAACTATAGACCAAAAAGAAATATTACAAAGCACTAAATCAGGAGTAAGTTCGAGGCTGATCAGTCATTGGAAAATAGATCAACAACCCACATCTAAAATTCGCATCACCAAAAAGCGCGGAGGAGAAAGGTTGTAGGCGGTCGTGAAAGCAATACCGGTGGACAGGTGGCAGCTACAGGGTGCTCCGGTGGGGAGAAAGGTGGTATGATAAACCATTTTGACAGGATGTGAAACCACTATGGTGGAAGATATGTTGTTGAACTCAATGGATGAGATTAAATATGGAAGATCCGACGGTTCGGCATACACTCTTAACAATAGTGCAATGCTCAGATAATCAACGGCTCAGATTGCAGGTGAATTAAATCAAAGGTGATGAGTTTTAAAGGCGCGTGAAAGATAGGGACATGGAGCACACCAATGGGAAAGGTTGAAAGGTTAAACACTGTGCAAATCCCACCGTTGATGCATGGTAGATGGAAGATCAACGATCCTAGATGATTGACGCATCATGAAGATGCACAACAGATAGAAAAGGCAATGGATGCGAAAAGAAAATATGCTAGACATTTGGAGGCATCATATTAGTCTTTTTTTTATCAAGGCGGTTCCAAAAACCACTTTTCGGAGTTGCGAAAATGTATTTTGTGTGATTACCACTAAGATCCAATGATCAAGGTTTGAAAGATGAAAATGATCGGACAACAGGAATTAAATAGTTATCAAGTGGCAAAAGGACATGAAATCTGACGACCAAGATTACAGCATGTGAGATCAATGGCTGGGAAAAATGAACGCCCGAAAAGATGCCCGGAAGATAAAGAAAGTGGGTTATATATAGCAAAGAAACACGTGAAACTTGACATTTGTCTTTGCATTGTCAGCGCTAGAAGATTCCAGATGAGTGGGCACAACAGAAAGCGACAGAGCAGGCCAAAGTGCATGGTTGTCAGCGACAGGTAGGGCCTTATAACCCAAACTAATAGTATTTTAAAGCTTGTTTGTAAAAGGTAAAATGGAAACAGTCCATGATGTAGACGAAGCTAAGGTTAAAGATGCTTTGGAGGATAGAGATAGGGATATTTTTGATACCTCCATTAGGTTATCAGTGGCGGAAATTAAAATGAGATTGAAGAGTTTGTTAGAAGGAGGTCTGGACGTGCACAAAGTTAACTAGTTATCCCTCTTTTCATTTTTCCCTGACCAAATTTTCTCATTCCTAGAATTTGTGTCATGGTGTGCGTCAAATTACTCAGAAGTTGAGCGTGCTGTTATGAATGCCCCAAAAACTAAAATTGTTTGTCGAATAGAACCCTTGCTTGTAAGAGATTCCTTAGAAGTCCATGCGTCCGAAATGCCTGAACCAGAGGGTTTTTCCGAGAAGTCAATTATTGACCTATATCACCAGCGTCCCCTGAGAATAAGCAAATTTTCATGGCCTCTTGCCTTAAACCAGATTTGGAAGTCACTGAAACTCCCTATCCTTTAGATGTCAGTCTTTTCAATGAGAATACCCAACTCGTCATTTCCTTGTTGGCTTTTTTTTTAGGTCTTGATACAGATGCATGGGTAATTGAACTTCAATTAAGTTTGTTATTTAGAATGAACATTCGTTCACCTGAAGCGGAAGGTAGTCATATACCCCATCTTAAGTTTGAAGAAATTTTGGCTGAAAGGATTCATTTGCAGATGGAAAATTTTCATACCCTAAGACAGTTTAGGTTTCAATCCCATCTCATGAAGATGGTTATGTTTGCTAGTCGAGAAGAAATAATTTTCACAAATCCAGTGGAGGATAATATGTTTAATTATATGAATTACATGTTATCAGAGATATATAGCATGATTTTTGGAGAAACGTTACCCAGAGTGTTACCTGAAATGAAGACCCTGATGCAGTTGAGTACCAATTTGGCCGTGGGAGACTGGTTTTTGTCGAAAGACAATACTGTTCTTAGAATGTATGGTTTCAAACATCAGCGCTATATATTACCAGCATTTTTGACATTGAGGATCTTTGATCTTGAGTTTGTTAGACAAAAAATGATTGTGGAAGATAATCATTTTTTATTTTTTAAGAAAGCCACCGATATCAAGTATCCTTTTACAGTAGGTCTGTTTACTATAAAAAAATAAATATGCCATTCTGTACATAGAGAAATTGTTAGAAGAAATGAATTTTAAAAAGGAAGTGGCTATTGATTATGATCCCTTGCATGTCATATCGAAGAGGAGATAGACTAATCACACTAAAGATTTCGTTCATCAAGAAGTGGAAGGAATGTCAGAAAAGGAAAATTGGTTACAATATGAAAGTGAAGAGAATATAAGTTTGCAAGGAGGAGAATTGGTGTTGACAGATTGTATAGGAGAAGCAAAAACTTCAACGAGCACTGTAGTTATTAGAGGAAAAAGAAGTTTTCAGGATGCAGTTGATTCAGAAGGTGGAGAACAAGAAAACGGGAAAAAATCTAAATTCGATGAAGAGCAAAATTTGTTGTTACTTACAGATGAGGAAGTACCAGAAGTCCGAATACAAGAGTATACATTTCAATAAGCTAAGGAAGCAGGAAATGTTAATAAATTTCAAACTAGAGCGGATATGTATAGCAAGTACATCCAAGACAAGCAAGCTTCATCTCAACAGACTTTCCAATTATTTTCGAAAGTCAGAAGCTTGGCTAAGTCAGATATTAATTTGGTCACTAGTCGAGATGTAAAATAAAATACATTAAATCTAGCAGTGTCATCAAACGACAAGGTTACAGAGATGAAATTCAATTTTAAGAAAATCACCACGCCTTACAAAATTCTTTTACATAGGCAGACAGGGGAGGTGACATATGCTGATTTTCTGGAAGCTACCTTGGAAGTTGACAAATTGAGAACTATTGTAGATAAGTTGAATAATCAATTAAAGCAAGAAAAAATGGAAAATAAAGCTCGCCAACAACAAATCAATAAGTTGCAAATTGATTTGGTTGGAACTGGAACTGAAGGGAATGCAGGGAAAAATTTGTTAAAAGAAAATGAAAAATTGATCCAAGAGTTGAGTAAAAAGTTGAAAATCCTGGAGACTCAGCTTATTCAAGGACCTGAATTGACTACATTGGAGCAAGAAAAAGAAGAGTTATCTAAAGAGGTGAATGATGTCACATCTAAATTATTAAAAATGGTCGAAAAGGAAGCTAGTTGGGAGAAGGAAAAAACAAGTTTAAAAAATCAAGTTGAAGATTTGAAAAATACATTGTCAAATCTAGCACAACAACAAACAGGTACCAATTAGATTAAAGATGGAAATAGTGCAGATAGTATTCTACAGGCTTTGTCTCAAGTGAGTTTGAGGAAACAACACAAAACGCAATTACCTTTTTGAATAGTTTAACAAAGGAATATCTAAGGATCTTGGGTATTAAGAATAGGATTGCAGTCATTACATGGGCAAGAAGAATTTTAGGAAAGCATGCACACGTCGAGAATGTTGAAGCCAAAGTTGGAGCTATGAGGAAACAAGTAACAGGATTCAAAAAACAGTTTGAGAAGTTGATTGAAAAAGGTTTACCTGCATTCTGGGATGAAAATCAGGAGTTGATTCCCCAAGATGAATAGAAGAAATTATTGTTCGATATAAGAATGGATCATGGGAAATTTCAGCATTTAAACCATTTACTTACATGGAAAATTTTAATGGAAAAGATTGCAAAAGATTTTGAATTCCTAAATAAGATGGTTTCGATTAGTGAAAGAATTCCATAGATTTCCCTTGCATATCATGTTGAAATAAGAGTTATGGTAAAAGAAATGACACGCTACGATCATCCAATTGCTGATCAGTGGACGAACGTAGAGAAGTACGGGAAAATGAAGTACACACTTCGTGCTTGAAAGTCTCCATTTGATCTTACATCAAATGGAGACTTAGAAATATTTTTATTCAAAAATAAATTTGTAATATTTTTATGATTTTGACTCAAATGACATTTGGCAAGTTTGGTTAAGTTATTTCAGTTTTTAGTTAAAAGAAGCAGTTAGGTTTTGCTTCACATAAATTTTGTATAAAAGACAATGTAAATTATTTTGAAGGGGTTGGAAACCTTTTTTGAGGACAATATTTTTGTATCGAGTTGATATTTTTGACATAAAAAAGCCATACCAAGAATAACAGTTTTTTACAATATCAGAGATTCATGTGTCAATCAGAATTAGAGTCCGTGTTTTCTTTCCTTATATGTGCATGTTTACTTTCCTTCATTATACTTTCCATTGTGTCATATCTTCTATGCTCATATGAGAGTTTATAATAAATTGAGATTCATATGTCTTATTCATTGATTTATCGGATCTGAGTATCGATTATTTCTCTAAAGTTGATAGTGGATTCATCTCTTGGTGCCCATTATTGATGGACTGTCTACATTTCTTTCTAAATCACCTGCAAAAAGCTCTTTGAATGTGATGTGATGACTACCTTGCCTCTATGAAAATATTTATTGTTGTTTATCTGCTGGTATATAAATTTCATAGTTTTTTACTCCATGCCCAATGATTCTTTTGTGAATTTCAACCACATACTTATTTTGAAAAAACCCCAGTTATTATCTTTATCCATTTACGTATTTTGAGAGAGCCCTCTCTGGTAGGGAAAAAGGATAATCTCCCTCCTAAAGGTTCGTTTGAAACAGTTACCTTAGGTTTATCCTTCCACAACCAAAGGGTAAAATCTGAGTGCTAACATTTTGGCATCGTTTCTGGGGAACGAAGGTTTCATTTTCCTTGGGAAGAACGACATTGCAGTCAAATTTCAATGGGAAAAGAAGTTTGATATTTTTAGTTGGTTGTATCTTTCCTTGGCGATTTCATGTTCAAATTTTTTAGTTTTAAAAAGGAGACTCCAAGAAAAGACATTGTGGCTTTCAGAAGAATCCCTACGAGGGGAAATCCAAATTCACAGTTATTCTCCGGTGTAGAAAGTCCAGAAAGACTCCTGAAAAAAAATAAAGGAAAAGAAAAAGAAGGTACTTCTCAAATACGAAATCTTTTTTCTTTTCAAGAAGAGTTATTAAGTAATGAAAATGTTGATATAAGTGAAAGACCTTTGTTTAGAACTAAATCAGAATTAGATTTGAAAGAAACTGAGGTTGATCAAGATATTTTTTGGAAGTATTCTTTGCAGTCAGTTTGGGAAGGTTTACAAAAATATGAAAGAGCTGAGTCTAAAAAAACTAAATCCCAGAGAATACCAATAAGAAATCAGAATGCCATACCACAAAATCCACCTTTAATACCACAAAATCCTCCTAGACCAATGGCTACTAGGTTTGCTCCTCTTGTCTTATCAGCTGCTCTGCATGACCTTCCCCAGAATTATGGACAGAGGATTATACAGTTTGATGGGGAGGGAGATATTACAGCCCAACAACATATTGATAAATTCAGTGACTTTATTGATCTTGAAGAGGTAGACTATGATGATGCAAAAATGCGACTGTTAGCCCAAAGTCTTTCAGGAGAAGTCAAAAAATGGTTTAGGAATTTACCTGCAGGATCTATTCCTATATACAATGACTTTGTGACCCTTTTTATTGAGAGGTGGGAAGATAAGAAAAATCCTTCACAAATATTAACACGGTACAATAATTTGAAAAAGGGGGGTTTTGAAACAGTCCAAGAATTTTCTGCTAGATTCAATAGGGTTTATAATTCAATTCCTGTTGATTTTAAACCTTTTGTAGGGGCTGCCAAGTTACATTATGCAGACGCATTTGAAGGTGATTTTTCTTGTACATTAAGAGAAAGAAGGTCAGCTACTTTATTAGATATGATGAGAGATGCAGTGGAAGTGGAAGCAAATATGATGGCTTCTGGAAAGATAAAACAAAAAGTTGACATGGATAGAAGAAAGATTAAAGAAGATAATCAGCCTTCAACCTCTTCTTCTTCTACTGTTGCAAAATTTGAGGTCATGATGAGAAATATGGAGAAATTACTAGATATATTGGAATTGGATAATAGAGTTCAAAATAGAGAACAACCAGAACCACCCACTAGAAACCCAAATTCCAGAAGGCCAATTCCCCCACAAATTAGACAAAGAGATCAAAGGAATCAAAGAAATGCAGAGGAAAATCCAGTGAGACCTCGGTTTCCTTAAAATTATGTGGATGAAGGGAATGAGACAGAGTTAATGGAGAGTGAAATACATCATTTTGGAGATCTAGATTCAGAGGTATATTTAACCAAGATGGAACATGATATGTTTTCTATAGATGGGGAATGCAACATTTTGGAATCAGAAACTGAGCAGTACCAGATTGGATATCAAAATTCCATAAATGATATCCAAAAGAAAATTAGTCTCAGAAATATAAATGTAGTGGTGGAAAAAGGAAAAGGTCCAATGGATAAACCTTCAACCAGTAATAATAGAAAAAAGTAAAGAAAATGAAGATGTAGCGAAAAAGATCCCAGAGAAAAAAGAGTTGACTAGAGATGGTGATAAAAGTGTGGTTCCTTTTAGTTTGCAGAATGAAATAGCCAAGATCAAAATTTACATACCTTTCAATGAAATCTTGAAAAACACTGAATATAAAGAAAAAAATTCTATAATGGTTGGAGGTCAAATGCAAATGGAACCAGACACATTATAATTGAATGATGATACTCCAACTATTCATATGGGTTCAAAGATGGAAGACAATAGTGTGGATGTTGTACCACCTTTCTATGTAAACCTGAATATTCATGATAAGGTTTTGCATAATTGTATGCTTGATTCAGGTGCCTCACATAATTTGATACCTAAAGTTTTGGTAGAAAGTTTGGGTTTAGAGATAACAAGACCATATAAATATTTATTTTCTTTTGATTCGAAGAAAGTAAAATGCTTGGGATTAATCAAAGATTTGGTGGTGAATCTTACTAAAATGCCAGTTAAAGGAGTTTTTATGGATGTGGTTGTTGCTGATATTCCACCAAAGTTTGGCATGTTGTTATCCAGATCATGGGCATCAAAAATCAAAGGAAATTTGCAGATGGATATGTCCTTCGCTACTATTCCAGTTCTCAGGGAGCAAAGGAGGTTATATTCTGAAAAAAGGCTTCATTATGTGGTAAGTGATAGAGATGAACCTGGAACTCATTCTATATTTGCAGTAGATACAGATTTGGGATATTCAATTTTTTACAATGATATTCAATCTGAAGAAAAAATAGATCTGATTAAACTAAAATAAGATAATTTTCTAAGTGAAGAAAAGTTGCTAAAAGAAAAAGTGAGAAAAGAAGGGACGTGGATTATGCATTTTGATGGGTCGATGAGTAAAGAAGGAGTTGGTGCAGGGGTATGGATCATCACTCCAGATCATGAATTTTTGATGTATTCTTTTAAGTTGGATTTTGAATGTACAAATAATGTTGCAGAATATGAGGCACTAATTTTGGGGTTGAATCTGTTAAAAGATATAAAAGCAAAGAAAATTGAAGTGTTTGGAGATTTAGAATTGGTGATAAATCAGGTGAAAGCAATCTATCAAGCAATGCATCCAAGGTTGAGATCTTATAGAAATGAAGTTTGGGATTTGTTAGAAAATTTCTTTGATGAACATGATGTGGTCACAATACCAAGAGTTGGTAATTCAATAGTAGATTCTTTGGCTACTACTGCTGCAGCTTTCAAGGTACCCAGTTTTTCCAAGAAGAAATATGATATTGAGGTTGTGAATAGACCTTTTATTCCTGATAATATCAAACATTTGCAAGTATTTGAAGATGATCAACATATCAAAAGGTTTTTAGAAATGACAAATGATTTTACTCACAGATCTATTGACACTGAAGATGCTGAAGATTTTCATGATATGAATGAATTTTCTGAAGAACCAAAAAGGTTTAAAGAAAAGATTGGAGGTAAGGACATAATTCAGTTGAAAAATAATGTCATCCCTAGAGGCCTTGTCCCATTAGAGAAGTTATTTGACAAGAATGATGTAGCTAAGAATCTGAAGGTAGAACCCAAGGAGGGAGATGTCAAAGATTGTAACATTGGAACCACAGAGAATCCCAAAATAGTGAACATCTCAAATAAAATTCCAGAAGAAGAAGAAAAGAAATATGTTGAATTGATGAGAGGGTTCATAGATGTTTTTGCATGGAGTTATGAAGACTTAAAAGAATATGATACTTCCATAATTCAACATACAATTCCAATTAAGCCAAATGAAAAGCCTTTCAAATAGAAATTGAGAAGAATAAATCCCAAGTTACTTCCAGTTATTGAAAAAGAAGTCAAAAAGTTGTTTGACGCCAAAATTATTGTGTCTCTGATATTTTCTAGATGGGTGGCAAATCTAGTACCAGTAAGGAAGAAAAATGGAGAGATACGGTTGTCTGTGGATTTTAGAAATTTGAATAAAGTATCTTTGAAAGATAATTATCCACTTCCCAAAATGGATCATATTTTACAAAAAGTTGTTGGAGCAGAGAGAATTTCCATGTTGGATGGATTCTATGGATACAATCAGATTAAAGTTCATCCAAAAGATCGGGAGAAGACAGCTTTTACCACTCCATGGGGAACATTTATGTATGCTAAAATTCCATTTGGGATAATGGATGCAGGAGTTATGTTTCAAAGGGCTATGGACATTGCCTTTGCGGAAGAAAAGGATAAGTTTGTGGTAGTGTACATGGATGACATAACTATATACTCAAAATCTATTGCAGGTCATTTAAAACACTTGGAGAAAGTTTTCTTAAAATCCAGAAAGTTTGGCATCTCGTTGAATCCAGAAAAGTCTCATTTTGCTATGGAGGAAGGAAAATTGTTGGGACATATCATATCAAAAGATGGCATCAAAATTGATCTAGAAAGAGTGTCAGCAATACAGAAGATTGGGATACCTAGAAGTAAAAAAGAGGTACAATCCTTCATTGGTAGGGTGAATTTTTCAAGAAGGTTTGTTCCAAGTTTTGCATAAATCTTAAGACATATATCTAAATGTTAAGGAAAAATAATGAAATTAAATGGACATCTGAAGCCAGACAATCCTTCAATGATATTAAGAAATCCTTAACTGAAGCTCCGGTTTTAATCAATCCTGATTTTTCAAAGGATTTTATTATATTTTCTTATGGCGCATCACAACATACTTTGGCTGGGGTTTTATTGCCAAAGAATCAAGAAGGTATGAACAACCAATTGCCTTTTTTAGTAAGATTTTGAGATATGGAGAGCTGAAATATAATATCATGGATAAACAGGGTTATGCATTGGTAAAGGCATTAAAGGATTTTAGAGTTTATATATTGCATTCACATACTGTTGCATATATTCCTTCTGCAATGGTAAAAGATATTCTTACTCAGCCTGATCAAGAAGGAAAAAGAGCAAAGTGGATTGCTGTTTTGTTGGAATATGATTTGGATATTAAGCCAACAAAGTTGATAAAAGGACAAGGCTTAGCAAAAATGATGATTGAGTCCAATTGTGAAACTTTGGATATAAATTTCATTTCAGAAATGTCGACAGAAGTAGTCCCTGAATGCCAAGTAGTTGAATATTTTTCCTTGTCACCATGGTATGCAGATATTGTATATGTTTTGGAAAATTTGCAAGCACCTCCAGGGATGGATAAAACCAGATCAAGATCACTGAAGATGAAAGCAACAAAGTTTGGTATATTAAATAAGTATTTGTATTGGAAAGATCTAGGTGGGGTTTTGTTGAATTGTTTATTGGGAAATGAAGTGCAACATATCATGGGAGAATTTCATAAGGGGATGTGTGGAGGACATCAATCTTGGAAGGCTACAGTTAATAAAATCCTAAGATCATGTTTTTATTGGCCAATTGTTTTTTCAGATGTATATAAAGAAATATCCAAGTGTCACGAGTGCCATATATTTGATGGAAAAAGGGAACTTCTGCCCTTACCCTTAAAGCAAATTTCAATAGAAGCACCATTCCAGCAATGGGGGTTGGATTTCATTGGGAAAATCAATCTGAATTCTTTAGGACAACACAGGTGGATCCTCACTACAACAGATTATTTCACAAAATGGATCGAAGCTATCCCAACTAGAAATGAAAATGAAACAACGATTATGAAGTTTTTGGAGGAAAATATTTTATCAAGATTTGGTTTCCCTAAAAGAATAGTAACAGATAATGCTCCAGCTTTCAAGTCAAAGAAGATGATAAATTTTTCCATAAATACCACATTCATTTAAATCATTAGACTACATATTATCCCCAAGGAAATGGATTGGCAGAATCTTCAAATAAGAGTTTGGTAAGGATTATAAAGAAACTGTTGGAAGAGAATAAAAGAGCATGGCATATCAAAATCAAATATGCATTGTGGGCAGACAGAATTAGCACAAAGAGTGCTATTGGTGCTTCTCCTTTCCAATTGGTTTATGGCACATAAGTGATATTTCTGTTTTATTTGGGATTTCCACTTATGAAATTATTACAGGAAGTTGCAGAAGAACCCAATCATATGCAACGAAGAATAAACCAAATGATATAAGTGCATGAACTAAGAGAAAAAGATTACAACAGAACTCAAGTGCATCAAGAAAAAATGAAGAAAACTTTTGATAGAAAAATCAAGGAGAGGGATTTTCAAATGGATGATTTAGTTCTGAAATGGGATTCCAGGAGAGAAGATAAGCATGGTAAATTTGAACATTTGTGGAAAGGTCCTTATATAATAGAAGGATTTCAGGGAGAAAATGCATTTATTCTTCAAGACCAGAATGGAGAGTTTCTTACAGGAGGACCGGTGAATGGGCAACATCTCAAGCATGATCTTTCTTAAAGATAAAAAAAGAGAAACTTCTGTATATTGTAAATACAATTTTATTTTGAAGTACTTTAAGGTTTTGTTCATAACTAAAATTGCTTGATAAAGATACTTCTAGCAATGTACAGTTTCATTTAAAAAAAAAAAAAACAGATGAATTTTCATTTTAAGTGGTGCAGAAAAATGTTTTCAGTTTTCAGAGAATGAATAAGGAATAGGTTCCAAATTGCAAGTTGTTATATGGATTTAAGAAAATTTGGGAATGACCCAATGGACCAGGCACTTGGTCTACGAGGTTCTTTGCTACCTCACAGGGAGGATAACACCCCTAGTTGGAGCCAGTTGTTAGCACCTAGTTTTCACAATGTAAATAATGGAGTATGATAAAAAAATGTTTGAACATTCTCTAATTTGATGAGAAAAATTGTCACCTACCCAAATTTCTGAAAATTATTATTTTATTTGCAAAATACTTTATGTTAAATTTAATTACAATTTTTTGTAAATATGATCAGTTTTGATCAAGGATGAATGTAATTATTGAATATTATTATTTAAATAAATTAATTAGGAGACAAACACCCAAGGGGATTGTTAAATTAGTGTTCACTGACCCACTAGGAGGAATGGAAGCTGTTGGAAGGTATGGGACAGATGGCAGCAATTGCATCACACCACTAGTTGTTGGTTATGGGACAACTACCCCTAAAATGTGGCATTATCCCCCAGGTGGAGGGAGTGAGCAGGAAGCTCATTTAATGACCCAGTAACATCTGAAAAGGCCTAGGAAGCCTACTTAAGGCAAATTCGAATTGGGCAGGTAGCCCTTACACAATATTTTTGCAGAATATTTTCCTCATGTGCATCAAGTGATCACTGAGAGATTCGAATAGGGAGGCTAGATGTGAGTGCAATCATAAGTCTGTATTTTGCTAAGAAGAACCAAAGGTGCTGGAGTAGGTCCTTTGGACTGCTATCTATTGAAGATTCAGAAGTTAGTTGCTACTGCAAGAAGAGATCCTAAATTCCTAAGTTTCTTCCTCCTGGTGGTTCAGTGAACAGGCTCAGGGGTCCTAAGGCAAGTTCTTGACTGTCTTCAGGAATTGGTTGGGTGGAACAGTCTTCTTGGGATATTTGTTGCCCTACAGAACTATTCCAGGTTTCACTATCTCCTATTTTAATTCATTTATTAATCTCTGTTTTGAAGAAGAAATGTATTATGATTCTATTTTGAAAGTCTGCATGTTAAGTTTCAATGATGATTAAATTGATAAACCAGTATCTACATTTTTCCACATGCTGTTTTATGCATCGTACTCTAGTATAGATATGCAAATTAAGAATAGATGAAAGATAGGCAATTGCCATTGATTCGATAGATAAATAGTAATCTGTATGTTTATAAGTTTCTATTCTATAGTTAAATAACAGTAGAAATTACAGTATAGTATTTAAAAATAATTTAGAATAATTCATGGTTTAAAGAAAACAAATAATGGTTATTTCCAGTACAGACATCTTGTATTTATTTTCTTATCTCTATTGTATATATTGGAAGTAGATGGAATTCAAGTTCCCATACTTCATCTTATGTCTGCATTTTAAATGAGTATTGCTATAAATAAGTACATGTACATGTAAAATTAGTCACATCAGATCTAATGAACAAGTAAATCAATCACAACAGATGAACATAGAAAATATGGTGCAAAACTGTGCAAAACATGCAGCAGTGCTCTCTATCCCAGAAAGGGTGAATGAATTACAATAGAATACAATACGACAATGAGCAATTCGAATTGACTAAGTAGGCCATTCGAATCACTGAATAGAGTAGCTTGACTCTATCTAGGAGTCCTCATCAATCATCGGTGGTGCTCATCAATCACAATAACCAGTCATCCAGGTGTCAAACTGAGTCTAACTGAGTGTAATAAATGTAAATGAAGTGTGTAGCACTGATATAGGATCTGGAGGCTCAGTGGGGGCGCATGGGAGGCTAACTGAAGTCAGAACAAGTCACCTAATCAAACTGGAGGTCAAACGGAAGTGATACAGTCAGTCGGGAGTGAAACTAGCCTCAAATCAGGGAGAATCGGAGCTAACTGAATGTAACTGAAGTGGAACTGCAGTGGTAGGTGAACAAGTGCGCCCTTCTCTGGCAGTAGGTGAGAAGTGTGCGCCTTTCAGCTTAGGAGGGCTAAAACTCTGTGGTAGGTGGCTCCCGGGTGCTAGAAGAAGGTGGATAAGGTGTTGGAGGCATCAAACTGGTGACTGGGATGCATGCCTGTGCATGCAGAATCCTGAAATAGATCATATCCTGAAATAGGAATCCTGAAATAGATAATATCCTGAAATAGATCATGCAAGATCCTGAAATAGATGATGTATCCCGAAATAGATGATGTGGATATCCGAACACCCCCCCTCAAGCTAGACTATGATGTGCCAACTAAAAATAATGTGGGGCCCTGGTAACTAAGACCAAAGGTCACCCCAATACAATAATAATCCAAACTAATAACAGTGAATAAACCGAGGAAATGGGGAAAACCTCATGGGAAAAATACCCCCCCTCAAAATGAACTGTAACACACCAAAAGATTTAACTGCTCCAAACTCAAATAGATATGTCTGGAGGTATCTTACTCTTGGGAGTAAATGGATTATGCTCCAAAAACATGTGCTTGAATTCTCCATCAGTGGATGCAAACGAATGTGGAGACTTTATGAACTTGCTCTTCATACCAAAAAAGGTGAGAACAAATCTGAAAATATGAGGATGATCCTGGAACCTGTGATTCGAACCAAGTGAGGTAGGAATAGCTCCAACTAGATCAAATAGATCTTGAAACTTGAACTTCTTATCAATATAAATTAAATCAGCTCCAAAAATAGATGAATGGTTTCTTGAGATCTCCTTTGAACCAACAAGGGTGAGATCAAAACCAAAATCAGCAAAAAGTGCATGAGAATTGAACTCAAGCGAATGGTAGTGCTCTTCATCTTCATTAAAAATCTGAGAAACTTTGCAAATGATAGAACATAAGTCTATAGGAGGCATGCAATCAAGGAGGGCGAATTCTTCACCTCCAAAATCAGATTTTACCTCCAAAACTTCAAGTAGATCATTATTCTGCATGCCGGCAAACTCATGTGAAAGAGAGGATTCAAGAACCTCTTCGGAATCTAGAGTATGAGCTGGTTTATCTTGCTCAGAATTCGAAATAGAAGACTTTGAGAGAGTGAGTTTTGAATCTACAGTTTCTTCTTCATCTTGAACAATTGTTGAGGCCAAGATATGATCGGAAAGAACACATAAGGAGATCTCACTGGGCTTTTTCTCCAAAAGGCTAGCATGATCCTCTTCTTCCTGCTTTCCAAATTCTCTGTCAAGTTGGACCCATAGATCACTTGGATTTTCAGCAGTCTTACTGAGGTAGCGCATACAAGGAGACATAGAAAGACATATTGCTCCAAAAGCTCTATCACAATCATTAAGCCAATCATTCTCCTCTTCATCGGAATCAAAATCTCTTGTATTACCAATGCACATATCAAAAAGACATTGTCTCTTCAAGAATGCAATCATCTTTGGTTTCCATTCATCATAGTTGAATGGAGTAAGAATATTTTGTGAAGAAGAAGTCTCCATCTTTGCATTAGCGAATGCACATGGAGGAAGTAAGAAACCTGCAAATCACACACAAACAAACACTATGTTTTCAGCCTTGCATGCACATGAGCGAATGCACATGAGATTTTGCATGTTGCTGCTGAAATATATTGGTGAGCAAAGATTGCTCTCTCTTCATGTAGAACACCTGTAGAAAAGAAATATTGTCCCTGTCATGGCTCTGATACCATGTAAAATTAGTCACAGCAGATCTAATGAACAAGTAAATCAATCACAACAGATGAACATAGAAAATATGGTGCAAAACTGTGCAAAACATGCAGCAGTGCTCTCTATCCCAGAAAGGGTGAATGAATTACAATAGAATACAATACGACAATGAGCAATTCGAATTGACTAAGTAGGCCATTCGAATCACTGAATAGAGTAGCTTGACTCTATCTAGGAGTCCTCATCAATCATCGGTGGTGCTCATCAATCACAATAACCAGTCATCCAGGTGTCAAACTGAGTCTAACTGAGTGTAATAAATGTAACTGAAGTGTGTAGCACTGATATAGGATCTGGAGGCTCAGTGGGGGCGCATGGGAGGCTAACTGAAGTCAGAACAAGTCACCTAATCAAACTGGAGGTCAAACGGAAGTGATACAGTCAGTCGGGAGTGAAACTAGCCTCAAATCAGGGAGAATCGGAGCTAACTGAATGTAACTGAAGTGGAACTGCAGTGGTAGGTGAACAAGTGCGCCCTTCTCTGGCAGTAGGTGAGAAGTGTGCGCCTTTCAGCTTAGGAGGGCTAAAACTCTGTGGTAGGTGGCTCCCGGGTGCTAGAAGAAGGTGGATAAGGTGTTGGAGGCATCAAACTGGTGACTGGGATGCATGCCTGTGCATGCAGAATCCTGAAATAGATCATATCCTGAAATAGGAATCCTGAAATAGATAATATCCTGAAATAGATCATGCAAGATCCTGAAATAGATGATGTATCCCGAAATAGATGATGTGGATATCCGAACAGTACATGTTCACACACACACTGTGTTTTTCATTTCAAACTTATTGATAGAACGATTTCCTATAATCATATCAGTGTTATCAAAACTGTAAACAAAAGGAATGTAAAACCTATAATGTTTACACTTATCATTTAACTTTATAAATTGCTTGTATTTCTTCCAATCTGAGTGTTGTAGTTTCTATTATTTTACAAACTGTAGATAATACAAAACATAGAATCACATCAACTGTAAAAACCCTAGATCACATTTCCAAGGTTTCCATTATCAACAGTAACATGAACATGATTTTCACATCTACATTTAAATTATAGTACAAACCCTAGCTATAATTAAGGGTTACACTGAAGTCACATATTTCTTTCTATTTTCGAAGACAAAACTAGAATCTGGGCATGACCCTATTCTTTTTCTTTCTTAAACATTAAATTATATTCAGAGACGAGACTCGAACTAGGGTATGGCCCTGTTCATTTTCCATTACAAACGAATTGAATACCATTTAAAACATCACATATGACAGAGTTATCATCCACAACGAGCTTTTAGACTCTGATGGTCACGATAGCAACATATAGAAGTCAAGGTACAACACAGACATTCAAAACAGAACGAAACAGGAAATTTATTATCATTGCCGAAAGTAACTTTGAAACCACAGTTGATGAGCCTTGGCTCCACTTATCTTTCTCAAACTTTAAACTAAATAGGTCGTGACATAAACTAGTACAAATTCCATTCTTAAGAAAACGAAATTGATGTTATCAGAAACAAAATTTACAACATGTTTTTCCCAAAACAAAATCATACAGGGTTTATTCCCAAGTTCAACATTTGAAAACGACTCCATACAACCCTCTGCACTAATGAGATTATAACTCCCAGTTCGACGAAGATAGGTATCATTGCATGAAACCTTGTATCAAATTCAAACAAACGTTCGAATAACAAAAGGTACTTCGAAGTTCTTCAACTAAGAAACAACGACGAAGCATGGCAAAGACCTGTTACTCATTCCTTGAAACCACATCGACCTCATACGAAGGGCACCTATGAGGGTTTGACACCCAGTCTTACCAGGAATGGAAGCTCGCTTTCCCTTTCCAAACCCTTGCTAAAAAAAACGGTCCTCGAACCCTGCAACTGACCAAAAACATCAGCTTAGAATTTGACAACGGTATTGTTTATATTTCAACTGAAAATCAAAAATTCAACAAAAGATTTACTATATGTTCAAGAAAGCTTACCTTCAAAATGGAGGCCAAGTTCTTTGCATTCTCCAGAAAGACGATGAAGTCTCTGCTGTAAACGAGATGAGAGAACTTCCATCTTTTTACAACTCGGTGAGTTTTCATACAGACTCAAAAAAAGCGAAGAGCTTGAAATAACCGACTCAATAACAATTCAAAACCAGAGACCCGGAATTCTAATACAACGCCATTGCAGCAGAATAGAACCTGCAACTTAAATCCTACCTATAGGTCTCGGGGTCGAACTCCTTACAAGTTTTCTAACCCTAAATTTCGGTAGCCTGTCGGCCACACAGACCGGAGCAATAGAAAAATAAACATAATTCAAATCTCTTAAACAAAAACAATGATAAAGGTTAGGGTTGTATCCAATGATCCACGTTCATCACATCCAACGTTCCTGAGAGTGCCAGCGATGTTGCACTGGGTCAAACAACCCATGCATTTATTGCTATATCTTTTCACATATACGGCCATGCCACTTAGGCACACGGAGGATCAAACAACATCCAATTCGGAGATGTTTCACAACACATAACCTTTACAGAGTGACAATTGCAGAAACAATTACATCAAATTCATATTACGTGGATTGGCAACAATCCCAGTCATGCTGAGTTGTGAACCGAGTTATTAATGCAGGATTGAGACACAATCTTCATAACAGCTCGAGGCTTTGCCATTTAATAAACCACCAACTCGCTAACCTGTCATTATAAATGCATGTCAGTGCTTCTAAATAAACGTTATAACTTATTCAGGGTATTAGAATTTCAAACAAAACCTTATGATAATAATCATATAGTGAATAATAGTTCTCACACTATAGCTACGACTTCGACTTAGTGTATCTAGGTTTAAGTTTAGCCTTATATATTAAATTTCGATTTGCATATTATTTTAATATGGTGTATTGTAATATGATTTCAATATTATAAACTTTGACATATAATGTGAATAGTTTAAAAATGTCAAAGTAATGCTTAGGATAGAAATCTATAAGATTTATATGGTTAACTTGTTTTTCATAAGTTTTCATTCTTGTAGCTATTAAAAGAGATAAGAGTATGTAATTGTTATTTTTCAACAAGACCATGATTTATAACTAGTATAAAATGTATGCTATGGCTATGGACTTCTTGTCCTATCTTTTATCACAATGCATACGATGATTTACAAAACATTTATGACTTTAGTAGTGTACAAGTACTTATCATCTTAAGATGACTACAGAGCTAACCTCTACAACGACGATGATACGAACCACTATTCTATCAGCCCGATGATGTTAATAAATGACATTTGAAAATCATAGTGGAGATGTAAGACAACGTTGAAAGACCAGTAAGCAGCACTAGACATTCATACCTGAAGATTTTGTTTCCGCAAAAGATTTCACGACATAACTATTTGACGTTGAATTGAATTACACTCGTACTTTTAAACTTTGCAGCCATGAAACTTCTTACCTGTCCTCTGCACATAGAACATTGATTTTGCTTTAGCATTGTAGCTAAGTAAGCTCCAAGGTCCCTCGTAGGACACCCTTTTCATGAAAAGTCAAACTGTCAGTGTCTTGTCAATATTACAAATTTCCAATCATAATTCTGACCTGTCCATACATTTAATTACATTAATCGGATTCACAAACGTGTGTTAAAGTCGTCATTATCATAATGCTGCTAATACAGAAATTAAATGAGGTTTAGTACTAAAAAATTTTCATTTAATGCTGTCATAATCATAAATTATTATTTCCGCAATTATAATTATCGTACTTAATGTTAATTTCAAAAGTTTTAAATTTTTATGAAAATTCGGGATGTTACATGTGGTATCAGAGCTCATTTTCGAACTCTAGGCCTGAATGAGGTCCAAAAACTTGCAGCATAAAATTATATACAGCAAAAAATTGTACTAATTTGAAATTTTAATTATTATGTTATCCAGAAATTATTTTCAGTTACAGGTATGGAGAACTCAGCTGAACAATTAGACAATAGATTTCAGCCAAACAGTCACAGCTCGGGACAACACTATGTAGCAGAAGATCATGGTGAACTAAATAATAGTACGACAGAACTGTTACGTGCTTTTCATGAATTAAAAGCAAAAATCAGATCTGTGAAACAAGACAATGAAAGAATTCTGCAAGCACAAGAACAATTAAACCAAGTGATGTTTGAACAGTGCCCAACTGAGGAGCAAGAGAAGGATAATGAAGATATTTCCAAAGTTGAGGATCTGCCTCATGCTGATAAAAACAAGAGAATGAAAACCAGTAAGGTGAACAACAGTTCAAGCTCATCAGGAGATGCTATTGAAACACGCAGAAAGAAACGTAACTGCACTAGTGATAGCAGTGAAGGAGATTTCAAACCCAGAAGGAAAAATCATAAGGAATATGAGCAGATTTCTGGGAGTTCAAAAAGATTAGACCTCCAAATTTCAATGGAGAAACTGAGAAGGGAGAGACAGCTGAAGCTTGGCTGTTTGGTGTGAAGAAATACTTCCATATTTATAACTATTCAGAGTCTTTGAAGGCAAAAATGGCTATATATAACTTGACCGGAAAAGCGGATATTTGGTGGCAGGACATCAAAAGAGTAAAGGGCATCAAAGATAAAGATGTAAGCTGGAGTACCTTTAAACGATACTTTAAAAAGAAGTATTTGTCTGAACAGTACTATGAAGAAAAATCCAAAGAGTTCTACAATTTGAAGCTAGGAGGTATGAACATGAAGGAAATGAACAGTAAGTTTCTGAACTTACCAAGATATGTACCATACCTCATAGAAGAGAAACCGAAAATTCAAAGATACTTAAGCTATCTACCTTTCAATATTAAGGACAAAATCGAGTATGACAGTCCTAAGACCTTGGAAGAGGCAATGAGAAAGGCAGTTTTATGTTATGACACAAATCAGAAAAGAGAAGGAATGTCAAATTGGAAGAGTCATAAGCCCAGCAACTTTGAGCAAAAATGGAAAAATTTCAGGTTTAGCGAAAATTCCGGGTTTCAAAAGAAAAATTTTCAGAATCAGAATTATCAAGGGAACAACTCCAGAAACAATTCACAGTAGAATTCTATAGCACCCAGGAATGCACCTAATAATACCAGAACCAGTGAGCCAAAGGCACCTATCAAATGTTTTGAATGTCAAGGCCCCCATTACGCATCAGAATGTCCCTTGAGGAAGCGGAAAGCAAACAACATCAACTCTATACAGACTGAATCTACGGTTGGAGATGCAGCGAGGGAAATGCCCAGAATCAATGCAGCACTTGACAACAGGCAAGCATATTATCAAATCTCCATGGTATAGATTGAAGGTATGCTACATGATTATCCTGTTACTATTTTAATTGATCCAGGTGCTAGCTTAAGTTATATATCACCAGACATTGTGGAAAGTCTTAAACTAAAAACTGAAAAGTTTAGTAAATCTTGGCTAGTTAGACTAGCAACTGGAACAAAGAGAAAAGTATCAGATTTTATAGAAAACTGTGTTTTGTCCATGAATCATTTACAAACACAAATCAAGTTGAATATTCTACCTTTAGGATCTTATGATATTATAGTTGGGATGGACTGGTTAGAAGCCCATCATGTCATTCTAGAATGTTATGGAAAAAGTTTTACATGTTTAAATGACGAAGGGAAAACTGTAGAAATAAAAGGCATCCCAAGGAAGTTAACCCTTAGACAGATTTCAGCCATGCAAGTTAAGAGGGTAGTTAGGAAAGGATGCCAGATGTTTGTAGTAAACGTAGTAAATGATGAGTTTATTAGTAAAGAGGAAAAATTGAAATTAGAGGACATACCTGTCCTAAAGGATTTTAAGGATGTATTTCCTAAGGAGATTCCAGGATTACCTCCTAAAAGAGATTTAGATTTTACCATCGAATTAATACCAGGAGCAGTACCAAATTCAAAAGCTCCATATAGAATGAACATACTGGAATTAAACGAATTAAAATCACAGCTGAAGGAGCTTATTGATAAGAAGTATATTAGACTCAGTGTGTCTCCTTGGGGAGCACCTGTCATCTTTGTTAAGAAGAAAGATGGAACCCTAAGACTGCGTATAGATTATCATCAGCTTAATAAGATGACGATCAAGAATCGGTATCCGTTGCCCCGCATAGATGATCTATTTGATCAGCTGCGTGGGGCAACGATATTTTCGAAGATTGATCTAAGATCAGGATATCATCAAGTATGGGTTAATGATGAAGATATTTTCAAGACAGCTTTTCGAACTTGGCATGGACATTACGAGTTCGTAGTCATGCCATTTGGCTTGACTAATGCCCGGGTTGTATTTATGTGTCTGATGAATAATATTCTACATAAATACTTAGACAAGTTTTCTATTGTGTTTATAGACGACATTTTAGTGTATTCAAAAAGTAAAGAAGAGCATGATGAGCATTTACGGATTATCTTACAACTTCTAAGAGATCATCAACTATACGCCAAGTTTAGTAAGTGCGACTTCCACAAAGACAAAATTCAGTACCTAGGACATATAATTTCGGCAGAAGGAATCTCGGTTGACCTCGACAAGATAAGGGCCATTAATGAATGGCCGGTTCCTAAAGATGTGTCGGATGTAAGATCATTTATGGGCATTACTGGGTATTACAGAAAGTTTATAGAAAATTTTTCAAAGATTGCCAACCCCATAACTTCCTTGCAGAAGAAAGGGAAGAAATTTGTGTGGGATCAGAAATGTTCTGACAGTTTTAAGAAATTAAAGGAGTTATTGATGACAACACCTATCTTGAGGATAGCAGACCCCAACAAGGATTTTATAGTTTGTACAGACGCATGCAATGACGAACTCGATGGAGTCCTAACACAGGAAGGGCATGCGGTGGCATATGAATCTAGAAAGTTGAAAGTACATGAAAAGAACTACTCTACCTATGATTTAGAGTTATTGGCAGTTATTTATGCTTTGAAAATGTGGCGTCATCACCTCATTGGCAGAAAATTTACGTTATTGACAGATAATATCGGTCTGAAATATTTATTAGACCAGACAAATCTAAACGCTAGACAAGCTAGATGGTTAACATTCTTAAGTGAGTATGATTTCAAAATTCAGCATATTAAAGGAAAGGAGAACAAGGTTGCAGATGCCTTGATTCATAAGGCAAAAGAAAATTTTATTTCAGCAATCAGTACTTATTCAACTGATTTGGAAAATCAGATTCTTGAAAAGAGTGAAACGGATGAAGAATACAGGAAAATACAGCAAACAACAGTTTTGAAAATTGTATGGCAGAGTACAGCATGAAGGATAATGGATTACTACTGTATAAAAATAGATTGTATGTACCAGACATATGAGAAATAAAATTTCTGATATTAAATGAGATGCATAAAAGTCATTATTCTGGTCATCCAGGTTATCAAAAGACCATTACTATGTTAAGAAAAGAATACTATTGGCCCAGAATGAAGGATGAAGTAGCATAGTACATAGCTAAATGTTTGGATTGTCAGAAAGTGAAGGTTGAACACCAACATCCTGCTGGATTGTTGCAACCATTACCGATACCAAGTTGGAAATGGGAAGTGATCAGCATAGACTTTATTACTAGATTACCTAAAATACAGAAACAACATGATTCTATCATGGTGGTAGTGGACAAACTCAGCAAGGCAGCACATTTCATACTTGTTAAGACTACTCATAAAGCTCTAGACATTGCAGAAATCTTTATGAAACAGATTTTTTGGCTACATGGGATACCTAAAGTAATAATTTCATATCGTGACTCTAAGTTTACTAGGAACTTCTGGAGGTCACTATTTAAGGGGTTCAATACAACCTTAAATTTCATTACAGCATTTCATCCACAAACGGATGGACAGACAGAAAGGGTAAATCAAGTTTTAGAAGATTTATTAAGAACGTATGTTAAGGATCAGCCTGGTAAGTGGGAAGACTACTTACACTTAGCAGAATTTTCTTATAATAATCATTATCATGCATCGGCCAGACTGAGTCCTTTTGAAATTCTTTATGGTAGGAAATGTAATACACCTGTTTCGTGGAATGATCGAGTAAATAGAATTGTTTTAGGACCTGAATTATTGCAGGAGTTAGAGCTAATTGTGAAACAGGTGCAAGGACATTTAAAAGCTACCCAAGATAGGAAAAAGAGTCAAGCAGATTCAAAAAGAACTCATAAAGAGTTCCAGGTTGGTGAACATGTATTCCTCAAGGTAAGACCAAAAAAGAGTTCACTGAAATTGGGGAGTTGTGCCAAGTTGGCACCCAGGTATTGTGGTCCTTTTGAAATATTGTCTAAGGTTGGAGCAGTAGCATACCAATTGGCTTTGCCACCAAACTTAAAAATACATAATGTTTTTCATATATCATTTTTAAAGAAATATGTACACGATACTACTCATGTTGTAAACTAGAATGATGTACAGGTGGGACAAGACGGATATTTTCCGGTGGAACCAGACTGTATCCTCGGAAGGAGGGAAACTATTATCCGGAATCGCAACATTGGGCAAGTGAAGGTGCAATGGAAGCACCTTAGCCCATAAGAGGCAACCTGGGAGTTGGAGAGTAGTATGCAGGAAGCATCCCCAACTCTGTTTCAGGAACACTCAAGTAGTGATTAGCCAACATCAAGGACGATGTTGAGACTTAAGGGGGGGTGTATGTCACCTACCCAAATTTCTTAAAATTATTATTTTATTTGCAAAATACTTTATGTTAAAATTAATTACAAAGTTTTGTAATTATGATCAGTTTTGATCAACGATGAATGTAATTACTGAATATTATTATTTAAATAGATTAATTAGGAGACAAACACCCAAGGGGACTATTAAATGAGTGTTCACTGACCCACTAGGAGGAATGGAAGCTGTTGGAAGGTATGGGACAGATGGCAGCAATTGCATCACACCACTAGTTGTTGGTTATGGGACAACTACCCCTAAAAATGTGGCATTATCCCCCAGGTGGAGGGAGTGAGCAGGCAGCTCATTTAATGACCCAGTAACATCTGAAAAGGCCTAGGAAACCTACTTAAGGCAAATTCGAATTGGGCAGGCAGCCCTTACACAATATTTTTGCAGAATATTTTCCTCATGTGCATCAGGTGATCACTGAGAGATTCGAATAGGGAGGCTAGCTGTGAGTGCAATCATAAGTCTATATTTTTCTAAGAAGAACTAGAGGTGCCGGAGTAGGTCCTTTGGACTGCTATCTATTGAAGATTCAGAATTTAGTTGCTACTGCAAGAAGAGATCCTAAATTTCTAAGTTTCTTCCTCCTGGTGGTTCAATGAACAGGCTCGGGGGTCCTAAGGCAAGTTCTTGACCGTGTTTAGGAATTGGTTGGGTGGAACAGTCTTCTTGGGATGTTTGTTTCCCTACAGAACTATTCCAGGTTTCACTATCTCCTATTTTAATTCATTTATTAATCTCTGTTTCGAAGAAGAAATGTATTCTGATTCTATTTTAAAAGTCTACATGTTAAGTTTCAATGATGATTGAATTGATAAACCAGTATCTACATTTTTCCACATGTTGTTTTATGCATCGTACTCTAGTATAGATACGCAAATTAAGAATAGATGAAAGATAGACAATTGCCATTGATTTGATAGATAAATAGTAATCTGTATGTTTATCAGTTTCTGTTCTATAGTTAAATAACAATAGAAATTACAGTATAGTATTTAAAAATAATCTAGAATAATTCATGGTTTAAAGAAAACAAATAATGGTTATTTCCAGTACAGACACCTTGTATTTGTATTCCTATCTCTATTGTATATATTGGAAGTAGATGGAATTCAAGTTCCCATACTTCATCTTATGTCTGCATTTTAAATGAGTATTGCTATAAATAAATACATGTACATGCTCACACACACACTGTGTTTTTCATTTCAAACTTATTGATAGAACGATTTCCTATAATCGTATAAGTGTCATCAAAACTGTAAACAAAAGGAATGTAAAACCTATAGTGTTTACACTTATCATTTAACTTTATAAATTGCTTGTATTTCTTCCAATCTGAGTGTTGTAGTTTCTATTATTTTACAAATAGTAGATAATACAAAACATAGAATCACATCAGCTATAAAAAACCTAGATCACATTTCCCAGGTTTCCATTATCAATAGTAACATGAACATGATTTTCACATCTACATTTAAATTATAGTACAAACCCTAGCTACAATTAAGGGTTACACTGAAGTCACATATTTCTTTCTATTTTCGAAGACAAAACTAGAATCTGGGCATGACCCTATTCTTTTTCTTTCTTAAACATTAAATTATATTCAGAGACGAGACTCGAACTAGGGTATGGTCCTGTTCGTTTTCCATTACAAACGAATTGAATACCATTTCAAACATCACATATGACAGAGTTATCATCCACGACAAGCTTTTAGACTCTGACAGTCACGATAGTAACATACAGAAGTCAAGGTACAACACAGACATTCAAAACAGAACGAAACATGAAATTTATTATCATTGCTGAAAGAAACTTTGAAACCACAGTTGACGAGCCTCGGCTCCACTTATCTTTCTCAAACTTTAAACTAAACATGTCATGACATAAACCAATACAAATTCCATTCTCAAGAAAATGAAATTGATGTTATCAGAAACAAAATTTACAACATGTTTTTCCCAAAACAAAATCGTACAGGGTTTATTCCCAAGTTCAACATTTGAAAATGACTCCATACAACCCTCTGCACTAATGAGATTATAACTCCCAATTCAACGAAGATAGGTATCATTGCATAAAACCTTGTATCACATTCAAACAAACATTTGAATAACAAAAGGTGCTTCGAAGTTCTTCAACTAACAAACAATGACGAAGCATGGCAAAGACCTGTTACTCATTCCTTGAAACCACATCGACCTCATACGAAGGGAACCTACGAGGTTTTGAGACCCAGGTTTACCAGGAATGGAAGCTCGCTTTCCCTTTCCAAACCCTTGCTAAAAAAAAACGGTCCTCGAACCCTGCAACTGACGAAAAACAACAGCTTAGAATTTGACAACGGTATTGTTTATATTTCAACTGAAAATCGAAAATTCAACAAAAGATTTACTATACGTTCAAGAAATCTTACCTTCACAAACGAAGGCCAAGTTCTTTGCATTCTCTAGAAAGACGATGAAGTCTCTGCTGTAAACGAGACAAGAGAACTTCCATCTTTTTACAACTCGATGAGTTTTCATATAGACTCAAAAAAAATGAAGAGCTTGAAACCACCGACTCAATAACAATTCAAAACCAGAGACCCAGACTTCTAATACAACACCACTGCAATAGAATAGAACCTGCAACTTAAATCCTACCTACAGGTCTCGGGGTCGAACTCCTTACAAGTTTGCTAACCCTAAATTTCGGCAGCCTGTCGGCCACACAGACCGGAGCCATAGAACAATAAACATCATTCAAATCTCTTAAACCAAAACAACGATAAAGGTTAGGGTTGTATCCAATGATCCACGTTCATCACATACAATGTTCCTGAGAGTGCCAGTGATGTTGCATTGGGTCCAACAACCCATGCATTTATTGCTATATCTTTTCACATATACGGCCATGCCACTTAGGCACACAGAGGATCAAACAACATCCAGTTCGGAGATGTTTCACAACACATAAACTTTACACAGTGACAATTGTAGAAACAATTACATCGAATTCATATTACGTGGATTGGAAACAATCCCATTCATGCCGAGTTGTCAACCGAGTTATTAATGCAGGATTGAGACGCAATCTTCACAACAGCTCGAGGCTTTTCCATTTAATAAACCACCAACTTGCTATCCTGTCATTATAAATGCATGTCAATGCTTCGAAATAAATGTTATAACTTATTCAAGGTATTAGAATTTCAAACAAAACCTTATGATAATAATCATATAGTGAATAATAGTTCTCACACTATAGCTACGACTTCGACTTAGTGTATCTTGGTTTAAGTTTAGCCTTATATATTAAATTTCGATTTGCATATTATTTTAATATGTTGTATTGTAATATGAAATCAATATTATAAACTTTGACATATAATGTGAATAGTTTAAAAATGTCAAAGTAATGCTTAGGATAGAAATCTATAAGATTTATATGGTTAACATGTTTTTCATAAGTTTTCATTCTTGTAGCTATTAAAAGAGATAAGAGTATGAAATTGTTATTTTTCAACAAGACCATGATTTATAACTAGTATAAAATCTATGCTATGGCTATGAACTTCATGTCCTATCTTTTATCACAATGCATACGATGATTTACAAAACATTTATGACTTTAGTAGTGTACAAGTACTTATCATCTTAAGACGACGACAGAGCTAACCTCTACAACGACGATGATACCAGCAACTATTCTACTAGCCTGATGATGTTAATAAATGACATTTGAAAATCATAGTGGAGATGTAAGACAACGTTGAAAGACCAGTAAGCAGTACTAGACATTCATACCTGAAGATATTGTTTCCGCAAAAGATTTCACAACATATCTATTTGACGTTGAATTGAATTACACTCGTACTTTTAAACTTTGCATCCATGAAACTTATTACTTGTCGTCTGCACATAGAACATTCATTTTGCTTTATCATTGCAGCTAAGTAAGCTCCAGGGTCCCTCGTAGGACACCCTTTTCATCAAAAGTCAAACTGTCAGTGTCTTGTCAATATTACAAATTTCACATCATAATTCTGACCTGTCCATACATTTAATTACATTAATCAGATTCACAAATGTGTGTTAAAGTCGTCATTATCATAATGCTGCTAATACAGAAATTAAATGAGGTTTAGTACTAACAACTTTTCATTTAATGTTGTCATAATCAGAAATTATTATTTCCGCAATTATAATTATCGTATTTAATGTTAATTTCAAAAGTTTTAAATTTTTATGAAAATTCGGGATGTTGCAAAAATCCCCAAAAGGGTCTCTAGTTCTATGATTTTATGGTTAAACAAAACATAAAATGGTAAATGGTGGTGCTAAAAAGAAAAACAAAGGAAATTTCAAAAGAAAAACATGAAAAGATCGACCAAAACAAGCAAAAGAACACCAAAAACCTATAGTCCAAAAAGAAATATTACTAGGCACTAAATCAAGAGCAAGTTCGAGGTTGATTAGTCATTGTAAAATAGATCAATGATCCACATCTAAAATTCACATCACTAAAAAAGCGCAGAGGAGAAATGTTGTAGGCGGTCGCGAAAGCAATACCTGTGGACAGGTGGCAGCTACAGGGTGCTCCGTTGGGGAGAAAGGTGGTATGATAAACCATTTTGACAGGATACGAAACCACTACGGCGGAAGATATGTCGTTGAACTCAATTGCTGAGATTAAAGATGGAAGATCTGATGGTTCGACATACTCTCTTAACAATAGTGCAAATCTCAGATAATCAATGGCTCAGATTGCAGGTGAATTAAATCAAAGGTGATGAGTTTTAAAGGCGCATGAAAGATAGCGACATGGAGCCCACCAACGGGAAAGGTTGAAACATTAAACATTGTGCAATTCCCACCATTGATGCATGGTAGATGGAAGATCAACAATCCTAGATGATTGACGCATCGTGAAGATGCACGATAGATAGAAAAGGCATTGGATGCAAAAAGAGAAATTGCTAGACGTGTGGAGGCATCAGATTAGTCCATTTTTTATCAAGGCGGTTCCAGAAACCACTTTCCGGAGTTGCGAAACTGTATTTTGTGTGATTACCACTAAGATCCAACGGTCGAGGTTTGAAAGATGAAAATGATTAGACGACAGGAATTAAATAGTTATCAAGTGGAAAAAGGACATGAAATATGACTATCCAGATTACAGACGTGAGATCAACGGCTGGGAAAAATGAACGCCCGAAAAGATGCCTGGAAGATAAAGAAAGTGGGTTATATATAGCAAAGAAACACGTGAAACTTGACATTTGTCTTTGCATTATTAGCGCTAGAAGGTTCCAGATGAGTGGGCACAGCAGAAGGCGACAGAGCAGGACAAAGTGCATGGTTGTCAGCAACAGGTAGGGCCTTATAACCCAAACTAATAGTATTTTAAAGCTTGTTTGTAAAAGGTAAATTGGAAACAGTCCATGATGTAGATGAAGCTAAGGTTAAAAATGCTTTGGAGGATAGAGATAGGGATATTTTTTATACCTCCATTAGGTTATCAGTGGCAGAAATTAAAATGAGATTAAGGAGTTTGTTAGAAGGAGGTCTGGACGTGCACATAGTTAACCAATCATCCCTCTTTTCATTTTTCCCCGACGAAATTGTCTCATTCCCATAGTTTGTTTCATGGTGTGCGTCAAATTACTCAGAAGCTGAGCGAGCTGTTATGAATGCCCCGAAAACTATAATTGTTTGTTGGATATAACCCTTGCTTGTAAGAGATGCCTTAGAATTCCCTACGTCCAAAATGCCTGAACCAGAGGATTTTTCTGAGAAGTCAATTATTGACCTATATAACTAGTCATCCCCTGAGACTAAGCAAATTTTCATGGCCTCTTGCCTTAAACCAGATTTGGAAGTCACTGAAACTCCCTATCCTTTAGACGTCAGTCTTTTCAATGAGAATACCCAACTTGTCCTTTCCTTGTTGGCTTTGTTTTTAGGTCTTCATATAGATGCATGGGTGACTGAACTTCAATTAAGTTTGTTATTTAGAATGAACATCGGTTCACCTAAAGCGGAAGGTAGTCAGATACCACGTCTTAAGTTTGAAGAATTTTTGGCTAAAAGGATTCATTTGCAGATAGAAAATTTTCATACCCTAAGACAGTTTAGGTTTCAATCCCATCTCATGAAGATGGTTATGTTCGCTAGTCGAGAAGAAATAATTTTTCCAAAAATAATTTTCACAAATCCAGTGGAGGATAATATGTTTAATTATATGAATTACATGTTATCAAAGATATATAGCATGATTTTTGGAGAAACTTTACCCAGATTGTTTCCTGAAATGAAGACCCTGATGCAGTTGAGTACCGATTTGGATGTGGGAGACTCGTTTTTTTCGAAAGACAATACTGTTCTTAGATTATATGGTTTCAAACATCAGCCCTATATATTACCAACATTTTTGACATTGAGGATCTTTTCTCTTGAGTTTGTTAGACAAAAACTGATTGTGGAAGATAATCATTTTTTATTTTTAAAGAACGCCACCGATATCAAGTATCTTTTTACAGTAGGCCCGTTTACTGTAAAAAATAAATATGCCATTCTGTACATAGAGAAATTGTTAGAAGAAATGAATTTTAAAAAGGAAGTGGCTATTGATTATGATCCCCTACATGTCATATCGAAGAGGAGACAGACTAATCACACTAAAGCTTTCGTTCATTAAGAAGTGGAAGGAATGTCAGAAAAGGAAAACTGGTTACAATATGAAAGTGAAGATATTATAAGTTTACAAGGAGGAGAATTGGTGTTGACAGATTGTACAGGAGAAGCAAAAACTTCAACGAGCACTGTATTTATTGAAGGAAAAAGAAGTTTCCAGGATGCAGTTGATTCAGAAGGTGGAGAATAAGAAAAAGGGAAAAAATCTAAATTGCATGAAGAGCAACATTTGTTGGTACTTACAGATGAGGAAGTACCAGAAGTCCAAATACAAGAGTATACATTTCAATAAGCTAAGGAAGCAGGAAATGTTAATAAAGTTCAAACTAGAGCAGATATGTATAGCAATTACAGCCAAGACAAGCAGGCTTCATCTCAACAGACTTTCCAATTATTTCCGAAAGTCAGAAGCTTGGCTAAGTCAAATATTAATATGGTCACTAGTCAAGATGTAAAAGAGAATGCATTAAATATGGCAGTGTCATCAAACGACAAGGTTATAGAGATGAAATTCTATTTGAAGAAAATCACCGTGCCTGACAAAATTCTTTTACACATGAAGACAAGGGAGGTGATATATGTTGATTTTCTGGAAGCTACCTTGGAAGTTGACAAATTGAGAACTATTGTAGATAAGTTGAATAATCAATTAAAGAAAGAAAAAATGGAAAATAAAGCTCGCAAACAACAAATCAATAAGTTGCAAATTGATTTGGTTGGAACTGGCACTGAAGGGAATGCGGGGAAAATTTGTTAAAAGAAAAAGAAAAATTGATCCAAGAGTTGAGGAAAAAGTTGAAAATCCCAGAGACTCAACTTATTCAAGGACCTGAATTGAAAAAAATGGAGCAAGAAAAAGAAGAGTTATCTAAAGAGGTGAATTATGTCACAGCTAAATTATTAAAAATGGTCGAAAAGGAAGCTAGTTGGGAGAAGGAAAAACAAGTTTAAAAAATCAAGTTGAAGATTTGAAAAATAAATTGTCAAATCTAGCCCAGCAAGAAACATGTACCAATCAGATTGAAGATGGAAATTGTGCAGATAGTCTTCTTCAGGCCATGTCTCAAGTGAGTCTGAAATATGTCGAGATTAAAGAATTAAAAGAAGAAACTTAGAGGTTAAAAGAAGAAAGGGATAAGAAAGATGAAGAAATGAAATCTTTGCAAGAAAAGTACAAAGAATTGATTGAAACAAATAAAAGATTGACAAACCATGCGACGGGGCAAGTAGCTATGTAAGTATGTAAGCACATGGTGTGGGATTTAATCATTAAAGAAGCTGAAAATTTTAGACCATATTTGGATTTCGTAAGAGTAAAGGAAAAAGTTATTAAAGATGCTTTAACAAGTTGTACTACAATAAGAGAGAATCTGAATAGGAAACCCAAGGAGACAACACGAAACGTAATTACTTTTTTGAATAGTTTAACAGAGGAAGATCTAAGGATATTGGGTATTAAGAACAAGATTGCAGTCATTACATGGGCAAGAAGAATTTTAGGAAAGCATGCACACGTCGAGAATGTTGAAGCCAAAGCTGGAGCTATGAGGAAACAAGTAACGGGATTCAAAAACCAGTTTGAGAAGTTGATTGAAAAAGGTTTACATGCATTCTAGGGTGAAAATCAGGAGTTGATTCCCCAAGATGAATATAAGAAATTATTGTTCGATATAAGAATGAATCATGAGAAATTTCAGCATTTAAACCATTTACTTACAGGGAAAATTTTAATGGAAAACATTGCAGAAGATTTTGAATTCCTAAATAAGATGGTTTCGATTGGTGAAAGACTTCCACAGATTTCCCTTGCAGATCATGTTGAAATAAGAGTTATGGTAAAAGAAATGACAAGCTATGATCTTCCAAATGTTGATCAGTGGATGAACGTAGAGAAGTATGGGAAAATGAAGTACACACTTCGTGCTTGAAAGTATCCGTTGGATCTTACATCAAATGGAGACTTAGAAATATTTTTATTCAAAAAGATATTTGTAATATTTTTATGACTTTGACTCAAATTACATTTGGCAAGTTTAGTTAAGTTATTTTAGTTTTTAGTTAAAAGAAGCAGTTAGGTTTTGCTTCGCATAAATTTTGTATAAAAGACAATGTAAATTATTTTGAAGGGGTTGGAAACCTTTTTTGAGGAAAAGAGTTTTGTATCGAGTTGATATTTTTTATATAAAAATCCATACAGAGAATAACATATTTTTACAGAATCAGAGATAAAAATTCCATTACTCATTTGACATAAACATCTTTGCACAGAAAAATATAAGAACATTCATCACATAGAAGCAATTCACAGTAGAAAAAAATGATCTCACAGTAATATGTAGATGACACAAGAATAATCCATCAAACATTTAACACATCCTTCAGGAAAAAATGCTCCCAGAGCTTCCACATGTCTCTTTTCCCTAAATCCTTTAATTTTCTTTTAAATGCCTTTCACAAAAATGGAATAATTTGTGGCAACTTTTCATACAAAGACAAAAAGAAGACAGTTGTCCCTCTAACTTCACGACTTGACAATAGAAAGAGAAATTCTCAACATAATGTGGCTGCTAAATCAACTTTCAGGTGGCGCTTCTACCTCAACTTGAGCCTTTGTCCCAGATGGTGTCCCTTTCTCGATCGATGCCTTTTCTACTGCCTGTTTATCAGCTTCTGCTATGTAGCTGAACCAGATGCCTGTGTCTCTTATAACAACATTGTCAGGGGCAGGGAGCATGATTTTTTTGGAAATCACATGCTTGTCTGGCTCTACTTCAATGTCCCGCATGTCTGCCACTATAGTCTGGAGAGCCTCGTGGAGTAGGTGGGCATGAATGGAAGGTAATACGATACACTAATGGAGATCATCGGTTTTTAGCACATCTATTCTCCTTACATATTCCATTTGGGGGTTCAACTCATATAGGCGTTGCTCTTTACTCAAAAAATATTCAAGAGTCTGGGGAATTGCTACTTTGCACCTCTCATGAACTTCTTGAACCTTCTGATAGAGGTTTTTGCACTTTCCAACAGTTACCTAGATCACAGATATCAATTTTACACTGCAGCTCTTACAAAACTCCATGAGGCCAATGTCTTCTTTAAAATCAACCACAGATTTGAAAGGGAGGTGCTTGGGGAAATCCTCCTTTCCTTCTCTCCATTCCATCTGTTTTATTATATCCTCCTTTACCCGTGTGTACTTTTTCTTGATCCTAATAGCTTTGGATTTAATCTCCTTCATTCTATCCACCATGGCCTTTAGCTTGCAAATCTCTTCTTTAAGCAGTTCCTGTGACTCATGCATTTGCTTAAGTATGTCATAGGATTGTTCATGAAAGGGAGTCATGTCCATTGTTCTGCTATTTGCTTGTTCCAGCTGCTCGGCGATCAACTCCTTCCCCTCTTCCAGTTGAATGATCTTGGCTTCGAAGTCATTCTTTTTTGCTTCCACTATCATCATTTGGACTACCAAGTGTTCCTTTTCTTCCTCCAGGTGCTGAAATTTATCTGACAATTCCTTTTGATCTAACAAAAGGCGATTATATTTCTTCACCACGAGGTCCCTATAGGCCTTCTCGTTAGCCATGGTGTGTTGGATCATACGAGCCCTTCTCTTGGTTGTCTCAAACTCCTTTACCATTTTGACTATGTTGTCTTCACTCGCTTTAGCTGCCGCTACAATAGCAGATACCATAGCCACAAGATCCTTTTGCGTGTTTTGCATAATAGTAGTTTCTCGCTGGGTAATGATGTCTGGTTGAAAAGGTTTCTTCAACCTTGTCTCTGACTTTAGCACAATGGACTTCCTTTTCTTATTATAAACAAATTTATCCCACTGGGACACAGTATGATCTTCCAATGGAGTGAAAGGGATCAGTGGAAGATTATCTATAGGGATGTTTTCTTGCGTGGGTGGGGTCTGAACCATCTGGGATGAGTCTATATCCATGTACCACATGTTAGAGCCCCCAGCTTGTGCATCTTCATTGGATTTATTTTCTTCTTCGGCCTTAAGTTGTCTTTCCTCTTCTTCGGCCCTTAGCTGGTTCTCAACCGCCTCTCTTTCTTCTTGTGCTTTAGTAGCTTCCTCCATTCTTATCTTTTCTAGCTCTTCGTCTCAGAGCCTCTAGGCTTCTTCATCCTGAAGCCTAAGAGCTTCTTCTTCTCAAATATTGTCCTCTTGCTCTGTTTTAATCTTGTTGGTAGCCTCCTTTTGGATCCTCTCAGCTTCCTCTTTAATCATTTGCTCTTTATTGGTCAGAGCTTCGGCTGCTTCTTTTTCTTTCTGTAGTTTGGCCTCTTGGGCATCTTGGGAAGCGATCAAGCTAGAACTGGCTCCACCTTTGAGGTTACGGAAAATTTGGAGCTCAGTCATGTTACTGATTCCTCTATACACCTCTTCATCTTCATCATAGTAATGAGCATAATCGAAGTGAGCATGGATCTCTCTACAATGTTCTGCAGCCTTGTTCCGCCTGTCATTTCTATGGAAGACTAATTCCCTGAAGGGAAAACCTTTTAACTCTTGAACAAAATCTTCAATTGATGAAACCTTTGAGAAATTATAGGCTTCCACATAGAAAGGCAAAGGAGGAAAAGAATCCTTCTTCAATCTATTCAAAAATCCGCCAACTCCATCAAGAAAAACTTGCCTGACTGCCTCCTTGTGGATTATGTAATCAGTAGCATACCGGGGCAGGATATATGGCGGTTTGGAGCCTCCATACATTCTTATATAAGTACCCTTCTCTGAAAAATAGAAATCGCCATAGCTTTCCATGACCTCCATGGCATTCTCAGATAAATAATTGGGTTCTTCATTAAACATTAGCTCATACAAAGGTATGATGAATTCTTCACAAATGAGCTTGTACTGCATCCTGTAATTTTGGGCCCAGAGCATTTTATAGGCAGTGTATACTGGGGTGTTGGCTTGATCCCAAAAGAAGCCTAACTTTGGGAAAGGAAGCTTTTCCAGAATACAATCTATGAGATAGGATGACATGTAGAATTCTGACTTCTTTAGGATCATCCCTTCTTTTGCAGCGGCTATGACGGATGAAAGACTATCTGAGAGGATATCTACCCAATTAAAAATCGTTCCCTTGAATGGCACGCAGTGAATTATGGGGACCCATTGTATCCTATAAATAGTGCCATCAGCCATGCCAAAAATTATACTCAACATAAGGGCAATCATCCGAAAAGGGGCTCTCAGATTTTGGACTTCATACTCATCACTATCCTTTTTTCTTAGTTGTTTTCCCAATATTAACAGCTTTTTAGCCATTTCAAAATTATCCATCTTGAGCTGCCCCAACCATTCGTCGTTCAGCAGCTGCTGAGGACGTGGTAACTTGTAAGCTCCTGCAATATAGGATGGATGAAACGAGGAAAAAGCCTCTCCCTTGCTATCGGATAATACTCTTGTTTCAGCGTCTACATGTTCCAAGATCCATCCGATCACTTCTGAACAAGGGAAGAGCTCTGGGTGCGTGGAAGCTTTAGATATGCCAGAGCCTTTGATGTTTTGGTATAAGTATCCTTCTTTCAAGAGCGCTCCAGGGATATCTTGGTCTCTTAACATGTGGTATATATCTCCCCACTTGGCTTCAGGAGGAATGCCTGTAACAGACTTGGTGTCCTCGAATAAAGTTTCGACTCTTGCCTCCTCTGGTTCAGTCATCTTTGCCTTCTTTTTGCTACCCTTCGACATTGTGGCTTAACCCTATTCAATGACCATGCATGAGTATACATAAGATCGACCGAAACGCAAAATATTAAACATTAAACTAGCATAACAATATGGCTCAAGTACATTTCAGAGATATAGCAATAATAAACAATTTCAATAGCAATGTGTTTTACAATATATACAGGAAACTAAGAAATTGCATGAAGACGAGAGCATAATGCTTCCTTTTAAGATGATGCTGCTGAATTCGAAAAGCATGAGGGAGGAAATAGTTGAATGCGGCGGGGAAATGCTGAGTATGTAGGTTTAAAGGATTGGATCCGGGTTGTATGGGTCGACGACTACGAGCTCTAGTGCATGGGGATGGACACACAATTCTAACAGTTCGACTAAGGGACACACAACTAGTTGCGACAATGGTAATGCAGGGACTGGCTCAGTGAAAAAACAAATACAAAAGGAGACGTTAGATGACCACCTACCTAGTAGAGAGCGATTGGGCCTGACGAGGATTGAAGGTGCTGCACCTTGGCTGAGCTGGAGCAACTTGACGAGGCCTCGAACGGGGTTCTTAAAGAACAAAAATATACCAATAGAAACTCTAACTGTTGAAACCCTATATATAAAGGTCGACGCGTGTGGGCACATAATTCAGTGGGTGGAGCTTTTAAAACAGGGTTTAATGGCAAGTACGGTGGGGTATTTTCGGCACACTTAGCATTAAAAGCGACCGCCAAAATCGGTCGGTGTCAATGAGTTCGCCCGACGATTTGCGGCGAAAACTTGTGAGTTTCAAGCGGTGTTGCGGCGAAACTTGATGAGTTTGTTCGCCCGTTGCGGAGAAACTTCATGAGTTTGTCCGACGTTAAATGACTTAGGGCCTTAATAACATTCATTTGCCCGCCGTGGAGAAAATTCATGTGTTTGTTCGTCGTTGCAGTGGAACTAGCCGAGTTCATCCAACATTGCGGAGAAACCTGGCGAGTTCTCCTGGTGCGAAATGACTTTGTGCCTTAGTGAAATTTCTGCCCGCCCATAGCGGCAAACCTTCTGAGTTGTTCCGCCGTTGTGGCGAAACTCGATGAGTTCGTCCGTCCATTCTGAATGAACTTGGTGAGTTTGTCCGAAACTAGCGAGCTTAAAAGACTTAACGAAAAAGAGGCGCCCATTGCAGCAGAACTGGCTAAGTTCGTCCACCGTTGCGGATAAAAAGGCTGAGTTAACCGCCATTGCGGCCAAATTTGCTGAGTTTTACTTAAAAGGAAAAGACAAAAAAATAGACTCAAAGACTTGCATTTCTAAAAAAACTAAGTACATAAACCTTCTAGGAAGTGTTTAGTTCCTAAGTAAAATTTTTCTAAAAAAACAAGAAGGAGGGGCCCCAATATTTACAAAAAATTAGGGGGGATGTTGTAGCAACAACATATCTTTAGCCACTTACATATTTTGAGAGAGCCCTCTTTGGTAGGGAAAAATGCTAATTTCCCTCCTAAAGGTTGGTTTGAAACAGCTAGCTTAGATTTATCCTTCCACAACCAAAGGGTAAAATCTGAGTGCTAACATGTACAATGCGTGATTTTATTTTAATGATGTTTTGTAGAAGGTATCCTGAAGATATGTTTTTAGTAAAATATTTGTAGATGGAAGAAGATTCACTAAATGTGGTAATATGACATTGTTCCACAGGAATTTTTCTATGGACCTCACATACCCTAAATTGACAGATATAACTATCACACATAGGTGATATGAGATGTTACTATGAACATGTCCTCTTCTTTGGGTGTAACCTCTAGTATAATTGACTTCCTTGAGGATGATATCCCTATTTCATAATTCATGGAAAATTTTCAAAACCAAATTTATAAATATATCATACACTCTCATAGGTCCAGGTGGCAAGCTTCCAAATTCAGAAAGTCTCATGAGTTATTTGATCCAAACAAAATATTATCAATGGTATAGTCTCTCTAAAATTACACATTTTAGCCCTAGAAAGAGATACAAAGAAAGTACTATCATTCTGACCAGGTGTCTATATTGGTACACTTTTTATAGACATGCACAATGTTGGATATGTGTCATATTCTTTACATGTATGTGTAGGATTTGTTGTATGTACAACAACATCTGATGATTCGGGTTTTGGATGCTGTGAAATGCCTACATATTGTATTGTGAATGGTTAATAATCATAATTAGAAAGTGAGAGGTGTGGCTCTAAGTTTTGTTGCTTTTATTAGTTAAGGGTTTCCAGGGTAACTATATGTGTATTATGCATGAATGTCATAGTGTAATCTCTATTTTCCTTAAAAGAATATGTATGATTTGCTTCTCTGCACAAGTTTAAAACTTACATGGGGTATCAGAGCTTGATTATTGGCTTCAGGGGGATGCCTTTGTTGTCGAGGGTTTGACGTGGTTGATATATATTGGGTCTGTGATAAATCTGGGTTCAATGTGAGCTTCACAATGGTGATTTTTGCATTGAAAGAGATTGAAAGCAATTCGAGAATTGAGATCAAGAAATTTAATGGCCATAAATTTGAGCTATGAAATATCAAAAATGGAAGAGCTTCTTGTAGATAAGGAACATTGCAATATTGATGTGGATCTGGGAACACAACCCACTGGATCAACGAAAGACGATTGGGATAAATATGAGGAGTACAATTTGATTTTTCTTATCAAACTTTGTGTTGTTGAACATGTTTGGAGAAGATAGTGCGTTAAATCTTTGAATAATCTACAAAGTTTGTATCAATCAAAATCCCTAGTAAACAATTTGTTTCTGCAAAAGAATATGTATCACCTCAAAATAGAAAATAATAAAACGATGACATAGCATTTGAATGTCTAGAATACTCTGGTAATTCAAATAACCTCTGTTGGTATTACAATGGGTGAAGAAGATACATGTATTACATTATTGTGTTATTTTCTAGATCCTTGGGATAACTTAATTGTAGCAATAGGTAGTGCTAGTAAAGCGACCTTAAAATTTAATGAAATAGTAGAATCCTTGTTATCAGAAAGGATGAGGCAGAAAACCATGGATAATCATGCCATGGATGCCCTATCTGTGAGAAGTAGTCCCGAGGAAATAAATAAAAATAAGGGGTATGGGGGAGATCTAAATATAAAGGTAGATCTAAATCCTTAGGAAAATATTTGAGGAAGTGTTGGAAATGCAATAAATCTAGGAACTATAAAAAGTATTGTAGATCTAAGAATGTAGAAAAAGTGAAGGGATCTGATGATACCCCTTCCATAGAGGTGAATACCTCCTTAGAAGAAGGAGGGGATGTGTACCTAGCTTCCACAAGTACCCATTCATATTGTGATGTATGGATGATTGACTTAGGTGCATCTTTTCATATGACTCCTCATAGAGAGTGGTTTTGTGAATGTGAAAAGTACGATGGAGGAGATGTGTTCGTGGGAGATGATTCAATATCAAATATCATTGGACATGGAAGAGTTAAGTTGCAACTCAAGGATGGAAGGATTAGAACTCTCCATGGAGTACTACACATTCCAAATATAGCAAGAAACTTGATATCCATCGAAAAGATGGGTTATGCAAGCGTACAGACTATGTTTGCAAAAGAGACATGCAAAATAGTTCAAGAATCAATGATCTTGATGAGGGGAGTTTAGGATGGAACTCTATACAAACTACTTTGAAGCACCATTATCGATGAATGTAACAATTATGTTGTGCATGAGGGAGGATATAAAGAAGACAGAACCTTGACTACCTCTAGAGGAAAGTCAATTCTATGGCATCAAGTATTGGGGGATATCGGAGAAAAGGGACTTTGAGCATTATAAGGTAAAGGTATGGTTGAAGGTATGTTTGATTGCACACTAGATTTTGATTTATGTGAACATTGCATATATGGAAATAGAATCGAGTAAGATTTGCATCAGGTGGTACAAGAGTAAGATTTGCATCAGGTGCTACAAGAGCAAAGGGAATTTTAGAGTTAATACATACTGAAGTGTTTGGAATTTTACCTCTTCCATCATTAGGTAGATCTATCTATTATGTTTCATTAATAGATGATTTATCAAGGAATACCTGGATTTATTTCCTTCAAAAGAAATCTGAAGTATTTGTTAAATTTAAATAATTTAAGAATTTTTTAGAAAATCAGACAGAAGGAAAATAAATGTGTTGAGGACAAATAACGGTGGGGAGTTATGTGGGAATGCATTCGAATAATTATGTAAGAAGTGAATTATATAAAGGAAGGATACTACTCCATACAAACCTCAACAAAATGGAGTTGCAGAAATAATGAATAGGAAACTTATGGAAAAGGATAGGAGCATGCTCGACAGTGCCAGGATAGGACAAGAATTTCGGGAAGAAGCAGTGGATATTACATGTTACTTGGAAAATCGATCACCCACATCAACATTGGTTGACAAAAATCCACATGAGGTATGGCTTGGTGAGAAAACCTCTATTAAACATCTTAATTTTTTGGTTGTGATGCTCATGTACATGTTCCAAAGGATAAAAGGAGTAAGTTGGATAATAAAGCAAAAAAATGTATCTTTATATGTTATAAATATGGTGTAAAAGGTTTTAAGCTTTGGAATTCTGTAACTAAGAAGATTTTTTATAGTCGAGATGTTGTTTCTAGAGAGGTCAAAGATGTTCCCATATAGGAAATGACTCCAATTTAAAAGGAACCAGAGAAAATATAGTTTGAGTTAGAGGATGAAGAATATGACTCAATAGAAGATGAATAAGAAGAAGAAGAACCTCATACCCCAGTTTTGAGGAGATAATCTTGAGAATGAAGGAAAACATAAATATATTCCCCTCTTGATTTTCGGTCTAGTTTTGTTGTATCTATTTTTTATGGTGATCCTAGAAATATGAAGGACGTTGTTGATTCAGAGGATAGAGATCTCTAGAAGAATACCATGGTTGAATAAATGGATGCCTTGGACAAAAATGAAGCTTGGTATCTAGTTGAGTTACCAACTGGAAGAAAATCGATTGGTAGAAAATGGTTGTTTAAGAATATTCGGTTGAATGCAGAAGGTAAAGTGGAGAAGTATAAATCCCACTTAGTAGCAAAGGGATATTACTAGATAGAAGGAATTGATTTTGGTGAAATATTTTCTCCAGTTGCTAAATTAACTTCTATTATATTGATTCTTTCTATTGTTGTTGCTTTTGATCTTGAAGTAGAGTAGATGGATGTTAAGACAACATTCTTATATGGGTCTCTTGAAGAATAAATCTACATGAAACAACCAGAAGGGTTTATAGTAAAGGAAAGGAAAGAGCTAGTATGTATAATAAAGAAGTCTATGTATGGTCTAAAGAAATATCCAAGGATGTGGTACCAAAATTTCGACACATACATCCTTGGATTTGGGTTTGTGAGAAGCAAGGTTGATTATTGTGTATAATCCAAATAGGTTGGTGATCACTTCATTAATATAGTATTGTATGTTGATGACATGTTGTTGATTGGAAACAACAAGAATCTCATAAAGGAGGTGAAGTCAGAGCTATCCTCTAAATTTTACATGAAGGATCTCGGTGTTGCAAAGATGATAGTATAGATATTTAGTAGGTAGGAAAGTAAGATGAACAATGTACCCATTCATGTAGGAGTTAAATTATCTATATATTAGTGTCCCAAGACATAGGATGAGCAAGAATATATGTCGTGATTTCCATTTGCTAGTGTAGTTGGTAGTTTGATGTATGCAATGGTTTGTACCAAACCGGACATTTCTCATGCAATGGGAGTTTTGAGCATATATATGTCAAAATCAAGGAAGGATCATTGGACCATTGTAAAGAGGGTATTCATATTTTTGTGTGGCACCACAGATTATGGAATATGCTACTAAGGAAGACCTGGACCAAACAGAGAAATAGATGTACAAGGATTTGTTGGTGAATATTGGGCTGAAGATATTAATCAAAGAATATCTATGAGTGGGTCTGTGTTTAATATATTTGGGGGAGCTATCAGTTGGATGATAAAGACACAGGTTGCAGTTTCACTCTCGACTATAGAAGCTAAATACATGGTAGCCACCCATACAAGAAAATAAGTTGTATGGTTGCAAAGATTGTGTTCAGGTATTGGGTTTGTAGAGAAATCTATAAGGTTAGATTATGACACCAAAAGTGAAATCTTCCTTGAAAAGAACCCTACTTATCATGCCAAGACAAAGCATATTGATGTGCCATATCACTTTATGAGAGATATGGTTGAATACTGTTGGAATCGATTTAATACTGAGAGAGGGGGTGAATCAGTATTAGCGCAGTTATTAGCAGATTTTACCTTCTTTAAAAAAAATAGTCCTTACTTAAACTCTATATTATGCTATGCAACAGTAAATAAACATTCACACATATAAGCACCACATCATCAACACATAAGACACGGGATTTTTGTGTGGAAACCCAAACATGAGAAAATCCATAGAATGATTCTTTATAGTGAGAAAGAATACATTCAAGGAAGAACCATCTTCCTGTGTTTACCAACACCAACTGGAAGGAGGCACCAACCCCCTATGTTTTCTCCAGCACCAACTGGAAGGAATCATTGACCCCATGTCGCTTTGTTTCACAGGAACCAACTTGAAGGAAGCTATGGATCCCTGTCTTTTTGTTGTTTTACAAGCACCCACATGAAGGAAGCTTCAAATCCTTGTCTCATTTCCCCGTCTGACTGCCCTAATGTCCAATATATTTTATTTCCTTGCTGATATTCAACTTTGCACACTTATTCAATTATTCTGATGATGATTTTGTTGTTTTCTACCTTCGTATGTAGACTGTACTCTATCACTGCACTGCATACATCACTTGAATTCTCATTCCTTTCAACTCATGCTTATGTTGATGACTTACTTTTTGTATTATGTGCTCTACTGAATATGCAGTTTGCGCTTCTAATTTTTGTTATCTTCTACGTGACTACAAATATCAACTGATAGTGTGCTTTCTATTGATAGTTTGTTGTTCAAAGTGAAGCACCAGTAACAAATGGAACTACGCACATTCTAATATGTTCATTCTGATAAAGTGTTGCAGTTACTCAGATAATCTGTGACATCTTGTGCATCAAATAGTTGGTTCATTTAGTTTAAAGAAATTGTCTCAGATCATCTGCATTATTTTAAGGTACCAACCACGAATGGTGATACACTAACCCACTCCCCTACCAGACTCAATGAAAAACAATGGATTTTGGTGAGTAGTTTGATTTTAGGTAAGAAAATCAAAGTATTCTGGAAGGGATGAGGAATATACCAGCTAATAGAAACTTTGGACAAAGTATTGGGACCATTAATTTTTCAAAAATCATCCAGGATGAAGTCTACTCCAATGCTCCTAGGAACCCCAACATATGCAAACTAGAACAACAACTAAGTATTGACTGAGAACAACTATTGAAGGATTATGAATCAGGGAGGATAAATATCATCAAATATCAGTAAATGGAAATCCTATTTTTTATCCATCAAGCTTAGGAAGGTTCTGAGGAAGTATCACAAACATACAAGGAAAATTGTCTTCCAGGATTGCACAACTAGGCCAAATTCAAAATTTCCAAAACAATCAGGAAGGCTCACAAATTTATGATATTAATATTTTTGGGGTCATTTAACATATTAATTAACATCAAAAATATAAATCACTTCATTTGTACCACTACTCATTCATTTATCACACTAGTTCTGGAAACTAGCTCAATTTCATTGAAATCTAGACTAGGTGCAAGAAGAGGTACTGGAATCAAAATTTTATTCAGTATAATTTCAGAATTGATATCAGAGGTCCATTATTACAGTCATATCAGCCATCAGTATCTTATTCATACATCATATCATTCTCAATAATAAGATACATCAGGAACAAGCTCTTACATCAAGAAAGACTAAGAAATCACTCATAGATCTGCAAGAAGAGCTATCAAATATCTATTACAAGATCATACTCCTCTGATGAAGACTTCATGACCTTCAATAAAATCAATTATAATGTCTGAATACCTTCATCCTCTCATAGGAATCAGGGGCACATCTCCCAGCTTGGACTAGGGGCACATATCCCAAGTCTCTGAGGCACAATTGCACTCACTCCAATGCTCAAACGGTCAAAAGATGTCAAGGGGGTGCACTCTATTTATTTTACAGATGGAGGATGACTTGAGGAGAAAGTATCCTAAGATAATGTGCTCTCATGGATGGATAAGGAAAGCTGGCTTTCTTCCCTTTCTCCTTTTCTACTTTGCTATATGCTTTTACCTTTTCTGCTTTAGCTTTTCTATCCTGCTTTTTCTTTCTTTTCTTCCTTATCCTTCTTTTTTTCCTTGTCCCGGTTTTCTAATTTTCTCTTTCTTTCTACTTTTGTGCTGCTTTCTGCTTTATGCTACGTTTCCTTATTTTTTTGCTACATTTATGATTTGTACCATCTTTCTTTCCTTTTTCCTGATTTTCTATCTTTGGATGCTTTCTCCTAAATTCTCTTTCAAGTCATCTAATCAGTCAAACTTATCCACTAAGGTGCACTTGTGGAGCATTATCCTCTTTTATTCAAAAATAAAAATACTTATTTGATGAAAAATAATTATTCTCAAGTGCATAACAACTTTAAGAAAATTAATTCACACTTCCTAATTATTTAAATGGCTGAACTTTCAAAATTATCCCCAAGTAAATGAATTTGTCTCCTACACCCAATGGATTGGTTGGGTTAAGAACTTAATCTAGTGATCACTATTGAGGTGACATGACAATTGTGATGCGCCTGTCAAGTTCTGTTTTTTTTCTGTTGTTGTGCATCAGATGAAGTCTTCAGCTTCATACACTTTCACTTATGTTCTTATACATAAGCTAGATGTCTATGCAATATCTAATAAACATCGGTTCTATCTCTGCGCTTCTATATTTACAACATCTGAGACTATCGACGTGCTGATTGCATAACCATACTTTGAGATATCCAGCACTTGTGCATTCTTCACTATGTCTTCCTTTCGGTGTTTACGCAATTGTCACAGATCTACATCATCATTATGTGCACCATCAAAACTTCATTTTGTTGAATGTGTGCATTTGGCTCTTCGCTAGATCATCTATTCTGTCCACGATCTCCTTGATGTCCTAAAAAAAAACTGAAACTTTTACACAAAAACCCTTGTGTTCTTGCTTCCAAGCTTACATCAAATATTCCACTTGCATCTCTATTTATACATGTCTTGCACGGATTGTATGTTCACAAGTTGGTTGTGGCATCCCTTCTTCCATACTTCACAGATTTTTCATATTCCATGTGTCATCATCTACACTATTGATGTATCATCTTAGATGTATCAAGCGCCCACAAGGTCCTTCATTGCGGTCTTGATGTACCATTTCCTTATGGTGTGTGCACAATCTTCTACATTGTCCTGGTATGATCATGACTTGTGCTATACAAACACTTGTGATTAATGTTCCCTTGTGATATCAATGCTTTGCATAAAATGCACATTCTCTAGTTTTTGGTTAGTGAGATTATGACCCATGCTTCATCATTGCATTTGGGTGATGCACCCTTGGTGTATATATACTTTATAGAACCCGTACAGAATATAACTTCTATTTGGTAGAACTTTGACTTCTACCTTGTTAGCAATTGTTGGACTTGAGCACTTGTTGTTCATTGGTTGTAGAATTTGCGCATATATTAACTTTGACCGTTGTACCATTCTAGGAGTTTGTGCATGTTCCACTTACTGAAAGCATCGGCTATGTTTCCACACTTTCAGGATTGTCTAACCATCTATTTTTCATATATTCTTGCGCACTCCCAACCATCAACCAAGCAATGCTTAGTCTTGCTTGCATACTTGCACCATTTTTTCAACCAACTTCTTGGTTGTTTGACAATATGTACCATGGTCCAACCAACTCCTTCAATTTGATGTCATGAGGGAGTATGACTTGGTGGACTTGATTTCTGTGCAAGGGCCACATGATGTAGGATCCATTACCTTTTTTTCTTATTGAACTGGATCTTCATGAAGTATATTGTGGATCTGCATGATGTATCATTTTATGTACTTCTTGAAACTTGACCTGCAGGATGTATCCTTGATGCACTCTTATATATACTCCAAAGTTTCTTGAGTGTTGTATCCTTGATATACATCTTCAGACAAAATTCACTTTTATATATACTACAAAGTTGCATACCTATATGTCACCTTAATTATTTGCGCATATACTTCTGGTGTTCTTTATCATGCGCATATACTACCTCAAAGTGGGTTCTTCATACTAATGATGGAATGTTGTATCCACTTTTACTTAGGATGACATCAATGATTCAAACTGAATCAATTTACATCCTCTTTGAAATTGGATGACAGTCAAACAATTGACATCAATGACAACCAATACTCAACAATCTCCTCACATTGAATGACATTCAAACACTTGACATCCTCTTCAATCAAACACTTGACATCAATGACCACCAATGCTCAACAATATCCATCTTTGGAATTGACGTTAACACCTTATGAAGTTGTGCCTGATATCCTCGAGCTCTATGCTTCATATGTGTTTGGTCGCATTGCTCCCCCTATGTATGTGCTCCCTCTTATTTCTTTTCTCTTTGGTCTACTGCACTCTTTTTCAATAGTTATGTCATCTCTGCTTGAATTGTGTTGCTTCCTTTCATATCTATGTAGACCCTGTCTTCAAGTGTTCTTCTTCACACTCTTTCATGTCTATTGTCATTTCATACTAATCCTTTGATGTCTACAATTATTCCTTTTTCATGTCGTCCTACTGACTTCATTCATATTGCATGCCTTAGCTTCATGTGTTTCTCGGCTTCGTCTTCCTATGATATCTCCAGCTTCATGTATCTCTCCTTAGCTTCATCAACTTCATGCATCTCTCCCCCTTTGAAATCAATGGAAAAGAGGTCCATTGCGCAATGTAAATTATTTTCTTTATGTTTTGCGCCTGAACTCATCCTGACTATTTTCTAGGATAACTCCCCCTATAACCACTTATACTATGAAACGAGAATTCGACACAGTTCTCGTTTTTCTCTCTCCTAATTCTACTAGCTATTTTTACCTCTGTTTCAAAAACCTTTGATACCAGTATCACATATTTTCATTTTGAGGCATTTTTTAAGGCTAGAGTTGAAAAGTGGTGCTACCGGTATCATTTGTTCTTTTTTCAGGGCTAAATTTACAACTATTTTGAAATCCCACCCACTTCCCTTGTAAGCAAAACCAAAATTAACCTCTAAATCGAAAGTTGGTGCTTCTAGTAGCACTTCTTTCCTTCGTCGGGTTACAAATGGGTTTTTAAATTTTTTTAAAAGAAAAAAAAATGAAAAACCATACAAATTGTGATTTAAAAAAAAAAAACTAAAAAACACAAAAACAAACATAGCAAAATGTTTAAAATGTTTCAAGAAACGAAAAAACAAAAGATAAAATAAATTAAAATTTGAAAAAAATAAAAAAAATGAAAAAATATTTAGAAACCTAAAAAAAAAACTATTAAAAATATCAAGCCACTTTACAAAAAATAATAATAAATAACAAAAAAAACAAAACACCAAAAAAAAAACACAAAAAAAACACAAAAAAAAAACCCAAAGCAAACCAAAACACCAAAAAAAAACCGAAAAAAAAACAAAAAAAACAAAAAAACCAAAAAACACCCATTTAATGGTCACGGGGTGGGTTGTTGGGCAATGCCCAACATCAAGCTTGATGCCTGGCATCGAGTTCGATGCCCGGCATCGAGCTTGATGCTCGGCATCGAGCTCGATGCCCGACTTTGAGCTTGATGCCCGGCATCGAGCTTGATGCTAGACATCGAGCTCGATGTCGGGCATCGAGCCTGATGCTGGGCATCCAGCTCGATGCCGGGCATCGATCTTGATTCCCAGCATCGAGCTTGATGCCTGGCATCAAGCTTGATTCCCAGCATCAAGCTCGATGCCCAGCATCAAGCTCGATGCCCAGCATCAAGCTTGATGCCAGGCATCAAGCTCGATGTCCGACATCAAGCTCGATGTCGGGCATCAAGGCATCGATCTTGATGCGCGACATCGAGCTTGATGCCCGAAATCAAGCTCGATTCCTAACATCGAGCTGGATGCCCGACATCAAGATTGATGCCCGTCATCGAGCTTGATGCTCGGCATCAAGCTGGATGTTGGGCATCAAGCTCGATGCAAGCTCGATTCCCAACATCAAGCTTGATGACGAGCATCGAACTCGATGCCCAGAAGCTCGATGTCGGGCATCAAGTTCGATGCTGGGAATCGAGCTTGATGCCCAGCATCCAGCTTGATGACGAGCATCAAGCTCGATGCCCGGCATGGAGCTTGATGCCCGGCATCAAGCTCGATGCCCATCATCGAGCTTGATGCTTGTCATCAAGTTGGATGCTGGGCATCAAGCTCGATGCAAGATCGATTCCTATCATCGAGCTTGATGACGAGCATCGAGCTTGATGCCCGAAAGTTCGATGCCGGGCATCAAGCTCGATGCCCAAGATTGATGCCGGGCATCAACCTCGATACAAGCTCGATTCCCGGCATCGAGCTCGATGCTCGATGCCCGGCATCGAGTTGGATGCCCGGCATCAAGCTGGATGCCCGACTTCGAGCTGGATGCCCGGCTTCGAGCTTGATGCCCATCTTCGAGCTTGATGCCAGGCATCAAGCTTGATTCCCAGCATCGAGCTTGATGCCCGGCATCGAGCTGGATGCTGGAGCTTGCATCAAGCTTGATGCCCAGCATCCACCTCGATGCCGGGCATCTAGCTCGATGCTGGGAATCAAGCTTGATGCCTGGCATCAAGCTCAAAGCCAAGCATAAAGCTCGATGCCCGGCATCAAGCTTGATGCCGGGAATCAAGCTCGAAGCCGAGCATAAAGCTCGATGCCCGGCATCGATCTTGATGCCGGGCATCGAGCTGGATGCCCGGCATCGAGCTAGATGCCCAGCATCGAGCTCGATGCCGAGCATCAAGCTCGATGCCCAGCATCGAGCTTGATTCCCGACATCAAGGTCGATGCCCGGCATCGAGCTTGATGCCCGGTATCAAGTTCGATGCCCGGCATCGAGCTTGATGCCGACCATCAATCTCGATTCCCGGCATCGAGCTTGATTCAAGCACGCAGCTTGATGCCTAGCATCAAGCTCGAAGCCGGGCATCGAGCTTGATGCTCAACATCGAGCTCGATGCCCCACTTCAAGCTTGATGCCCGGCATCGAGCTCGATTCCCAGCATCGAGCTTGATGCCCGACATCGATCTTGATGCTGGGAATCAAGCTTGATGCCCAGCATCGAGCTTACATCGAGCTTGATGCTAGGCATCGAACTCGATGCTGGGCATCAAGGCATCGAGCTTGATCCCCAGCATCGAGCTTGATTCCCGGCATCGAGCTTGATGCTGGGCATCAAGCTCGATGCCCGTCATTGAGCTTGATGCCCGACATCAAGCTGGATGCCCAACATTGAGCTTGATTCCCGACATCGATCTTGATTCACGGCATCGAGCTTGATGCTCGGCATCAAGCTGGATGCCCAGCATCGAGCTCGATGCCCGGCATCAAGCTCAATGATGCCCGGAATCGAGCTCGATGCCCAGCGTCGAGCTTGATGCCCGTCATCTAGCTCGATGCGAGCTCGATGCCCGGCATCGTGATGCCCAACATCACGCCAGCATTCGAAAAATCCATTTAATGGTCATGGGGTGGGTTGTTGGGCGATGCCCGATATCGAGGCCCATCATCAAGTGCGATGCCCAGCATCGTGCCAGCACTCGATGCCTGTCATCAAGCGCGATTGTTTTTTATATAGATTTTTTTTAATTTTGTTTTTTTTTATATAGATTTTTTTAAATTTTGTTTTTTTTAATTAGATTTGTATTTTTTAATATTTTGTTTGGTTTTTTAATTCTTTTTTTTATAAATTTTGTTTTTTTATATAGATTTTTTTTTAATTTTCTTTTTTAATTAGATTTGTATTTTTTAATAGTTTGTTTGGTTTTTACTTTTTTTTTTTATAAATTTTGTTTTTTGAAAGGGTTTTTTTTTTTCTATTATTTTAATTGTGTTTTATTGTGTATTTCCTTGTATTTTTTTTAATTGTTTGTTTTCTTCTAAATATTCATTTTTTTTTTCAAATATGTTTTTTCTAGATTTTATTAGAGGTTTATTTATTATTTATTTATTTTTAGGAAATGGTTTCGAAACGGTGTAATTACAATCGAAGAGGAAAACAAGGTGACATTGCTAGCACCTCTTTTGGATTTAGGGCTTGATTTTGGTATTTTCGTTGCAACGATGCTAGTTGTTTATGCCACAATGTCATAAAAGCTGTAATTTTAGGGTTTTGATTGCAACGACACTGCTTGGGTTACCCAAAAGTTGTAATTTTAACCTCGAAACAAAAAAGGTTGATACCAGTATCATCACTTTTCGTTTTGGGGTTGTTTTTTCGTGTTTTTGACGTCAAAAAGTGATTTTTTATGGCTAGAGTTCTCGTTCATAGTATATAGTTCTCGTTTCATAGTATAAGTGGTTCTATCTTTATACCTCCTTAGTTTGCAGAGTTTCTGACTGGACTGTAGACATTAGATTATGTAACCTTGTTCTTGTACAAGAAACCTTTTATTTTAGTTATTTTTCCTTGTTTATTAGAATTTTTTGTACCTGTTCAAAGACAAGTTTGAGCCCTTCTATGCCATTGTTGATTACCTCTTTTATTTCATCTTGCAGTTTTAGAAAGTACTCTGTGAGGATATATGCTTCTTCCTGAAGTGGTCTAAACTTTTCACTCAGACTTTTTTTTCCTCTCTGAGCATGTTGATTTCAGGCTGCAGTTTTCTAAACTCTTGCATTTTCTCATGTTTCTCATTGCCTAGCAAATTAACCAGTCTATCAAGAATTTTCTGTTCAAATTCTTGATCGATGTGTAACTTCTTATTCACTTCTTTTAGCCGCTCGTTTTAAAATATATTAGTCCATGTCTGGGTACTCTCTTCATGCAACTCTGTTCATTTTAGATTCAACACATTGATGTTCTTGAATGCAATATTAACCCTTTCAAATGCTTTTTCTTGTTCTTCCCTGATTTTTGGAGGTGTGGTAGCTTCTTGTGATATCTCTGCTACTTTTTCCTGCAACCCTTGGATAATTTCACTTACTTTCGACAATTCCCTTCTAGAAAAGTGTCTTCAATTTCCTGTATTTCTGGGAGTGAAAGGAACACCTCCACTACTGCTTTCTATAATTTTGAGGCACCTTGTTTTGCCTCTTCTACTTCCTGTCTTAGAGTATAACTTCATGTGACGACTTCTTTTGCTTTTATTTCCATATTTGTTGCCTTTTGTACTTCCTTTTCTTGTTCGTCCTTCAGTTTCAGACATTCATCTTTCAAGACTTCTTTTTCATTCTATATTTTGTGCAAGTCTAATGCAGTGACTTTGTATCTTCTTCTGATCTCTTGTGCAGTAGATATGTGAAGCTCATGTAATTCATTTGCATATAAAAAGGCTAGGGATAACTCAATATGACTTATTGAGTCTTGTGTTTCTTGGGTGGAAATTCCTAATGTTGCACATGGAATTTTCAAGCCTTGATGTGGTGGTGTTCCCTGCATATCTGAATGCAAATATGAGCCATTTGAATGAGATTTTCTATCCTTTCCTTTTCTGACAGCTTGTATCTGATGGCACAGATCTACAAACTTGTCATATGTATTCAGCATGATCTCTACTTGTTTTGATGCGAGATATTCAACTTTAGTTTTTGTGGCCACACGTTCTATGGCTTCTTCTGTGGAATTTTTTTATTTCTATGCCTATTCTGTCCAAATCATTTGTAGTAAGGATACTAGTTGGATTAGTATTAGAGTATTTTCTTTTCTTTCTTGCCAATCCTTCTGCGTGATCAGTCTCTTTTCTCTTTTCAGTAGGCATGTTCTATCGGGTGGACTTGGAGTGATTTTCAGTGGGGTTTTCTTCCACAATGGGAGTTTCATCAAAGCATTCTCTTCTTCTTCTATCAATGGTATCCTCCATTCATGATCCCATTCCTGCACTATCTGCACAATATCACTCTTGGAACACATGAACTTAGTGTCCAACCATCATTTTTTTGGGTCTCTATTGTCCTGAACAAAAGTATAGTGCAGTCCAAGCTTGAAGCGCATTATGCCCTTGTATTCGTCAAATATACAGAGCCATATACAAGGAGTTTCTTGCAGAGCATGCTTAATTTCTTTGCAGTAAACATAGAAATTCATGTCACTCATCTCATGTCTTCACTTATTTGAGGGTTCCCACATGTTTGAAAAAATGGCTCCTAGGAAGGGTCTTCGATTTCTATCAAAGAATTGGCTACCTTCTAGCTCCTTCCAACCAAAAAATGCAATGCAAATCAAAAGTGAAAAGTAATGAAAAGGATTATCTTTTTCTTGATATTCCATGCAGTCTTCAAGGAAATCATTCTGCAAGAAGGTAGATCAATTCATTTGAGAACCTTCTACACATTTCTATGTCGTTGCGATGATTGTTGTTGATACTTGATCTTGGCGCCCCTTTCGAAATTGCTTGCAGGTGAGTATTTTGATAGCAAATTTCACAGTTGGGCTATTGATCTGATCAACAACAAAACCTCTGTTTCCCCTTTGAGTTCCATATTTTTCAGTCATTCTCTTCCCAAGTCCCTGTTTATCAAAGAGGAGGCTTACATCTTATCTGGAGGCAAGTAGACTAGTTATTTATTCAATCAGTGCAACATCAATGGGTATTTCTCTGTTGAGCCACACGTATCTGATATGTGTTGGAATATTCTCACCATCATTTTTTATATTTTCATGTATGCATGCATCCAGTCATCATGCATGCATCTGCATGCAATTGCATGCATCCAGTCATCAGTATGGTAGTCTCCCAACACCTAGTCCTTATTTTGCAGCCCCTAGGGGCCCGTTTCTGCTCAACTTTATCCCTCCTAGACACTGATGCACCCTTGTTTTCATCACTAGAGTACAAATGGGCCCTCTTCCACCTATTTAGGATATTCTTCAGTTATTTCTATGATTAGTGGATCTATTCCTTGGTTTGAGGAATGATTACTAGTTTAACTGACTGAACCACTTAGATAGACCTCCAGAGAGACTATATCATCTATACTAACTATTGATAGCTCCTCATTCACCCTCATTGGAGTCTCCTTCCCTATATTAGTGCCCATTCACTCAATTAGACTCAGTTAGACTCATTTGACTGACTATTTGACTATTGTGACTACTGCCACTGGTTTGGATGATGTCTCCAATTCTATCCAAGCCACACATTGAGTAGATTTCGAATGACCTCAGTGGCATTCGAATCCATTTGATTGCATTTAGTTATTATTCACTATTCAGAGTGCCAGCTCACATCTGATGTATGATACAATAGTTTTTGTCATTTCTTGTGTATGAGTGATTATTGAATCAACACTTCTTCTTCTTCTTTTTTCACTTCGTGAGTGATTTTTAGTGAGGTATGCTACAACTGAGTGATCCTACTTCTAAAATATCACATGGTATCAGAGTTGACAATATCTATTCAAATTGCAGCAGTAGAAGTTGCGGTAGTTGCATCAATTCCTTGAGAAGTTGTCTTTCATTGAGCACCAGAAGCCTTTGGGTTTCCACAGCAAATCCTAGTGCTATTTCCTTGAATTCACTGGAGCAATCTAGTGAGGTCTATCTAGGTGTGAAGGACCCAGTCACATGTGTTCAATGTCCTAAGGAAGTGTTCAATTCAAATTGCAGCAGATCTCCATTTCATAATTCTCATTGTTTTGCAGGTTATCTCCATCATTTGAATTCCTCTTCAACTTTGAATTCTTCAATATCATGGATATCAAGTTGAATTCATTACACTAATTTGAATGGAAGGAAAAGATGGACATCTTCTTGAATTCTAAGATCCTTCATAGAGTGGTGAATGGATCTGCAGTTGAGCCCACTGGTGCAGTAGAGAAATCCAAGTACTTAGACAAGCTTGATGAAGCAGTAGGACTTCTGCTACTTAGCATTTCTAAAGACCTAAACTTTCATGTTATTGATCTGAAGACTCCAAAGGAGGTTTGGAACAAGCTCGAATATATTATTGGTCAAAAGGATGACTTGAAGGGTCATCAACTAGAAAATGAGCTCATCTCCTTGAGCCCAAGCAGTTTTGAAACTATCACTAAGTTTCTCAATAAATTCAAGAACTTGATTTCACAATTGAAGAGGTATGGGATTGAGAAGGAATAAAAACAACTCATCCTTTCCATTCTGTCAAATCTAGGCCCTGATTATTTAGTGTTTGTTTTGACTTCTAGTCAGAAAAGTTGTCCATTCCAAGATGGAAATTCCCTTCACTTGAAGACTTCATCCATTCTCTCACACTTGAGGAGGATAAGCTAGTGCACATGGGAGTGATAAAAACCAAATTGGATTCAGATCTTGCAGCCATTGAGATGAGAAGAGCGAATGGTAAAGGAAAACATAAAATTTCTGACAGGAAGTCGAATGACCGAAAGTAGAAGGAGGCTCCAAACCAAGCAAAAGGATCTTCGAATCCTAGGAAGGGAAAGAAAACTCAAAAGGGAAAATACAAGTGCACATACTGCAATAGAGGATATCACCCTAAGAGTTCATGTATGAAGAATACCATAGATCTCATGGCTTCACTTCTTGAGAAAAATAATCTTCTAGTACCTGCAGGTGCTAGAAAGAAAGAGAGTGAACCATCTAGATCTGAGAACAAAGAGAGATGCCATTCCCTCATGGCAAGTGCATCAACACAATATTCCTTCATCATAGATTCTGTAGCATGAAGACACATGTCTTCCTCCAAGGATCTCTTCATTGGTTTCGAAGCTACTGTTGGACCATCCATCATGTTGGGGAATGATTTTGAGGTCTCCTCTGAGGGGATTGGAAGAATCAAACTTGATCATGGGTACTTCTCAGATGTGCTCTATGTCCCCACACTCACTGCAAATCTACTTTCAGTATATCAGATGACCCATACAAGAGAGCCCAAGAGGCTGATCTTCTCTCCAAATGATGTTGAAATTCAATACATGGTATCAGGTTCTACCATTGCAAACGGTGTTGCAAATCATAATTCGAAACTCTACGAGTTCTCCCATTTACTACCTCTCTCTAAACAGTCTGGTCTTCACACTCATGCAAATGAAGAGAGTAGGCTATGGCATGAAATATTTGGGCATATCAACTATAAATACTTGCAAGACATGCATGCTCAAGAGATGGTTGAAGGGCTTCCCAAGATCAAGTTTGCTAAGGGAAACTGTCATGGTTGTTTGATGGGAAAGCATCCTGAAAAGAAATTTGAGAAGGGGAATGCAAGGAGAGCCTCTCAACCTATAGATCTGATTCACAGTGATGTTGCAGGGCCATTTCCAGATATATCTTTGAACAAGGTAAGGTATATTCTTACTTTTATTGATTAATATTCAAGATTTACTTGGGTGTATTTCTTAGATTAAAGTCAGAAGTATTTGGATTCTTTAATTTTTTCAAGTCTTATGTAGAAAAATTTTCAAATAGAAATATCAAGTCCATTCGCACTAATAATGTCACGTCCCCATCTTGACCCTATTGCATTAAAATGTAAATGATGTAATATTGTTATTAAAATCATGGTGAGGATCTCAAGGCCAAGGCCCCGCCATCGATTTATTGATGCATATGATTTACGTGTTAGCCAGGCAAAATGAAAATTCGAATGTCATGTAAATATGCATTTTACTAAAATACCCACAACTAGCTATGCAATGCAACAAGAGATGGGGGCATGATTTTACAAGGAATTGGGAGGGAAATATTCAAACCCTTGGAGCCAATCAAGTCAAGCCAAATGTCAATGAGATAACCCATCAAACCCTCAACTACCCATATTGACTTTTGTACCCAATCATTCATTCTCCCAAGAGTTGGTCGAGGTAGTTAATGCCTTGGGAATGGAGAGGTATGGCTGTCCAAATTCGAGTATGGGAAAGCCACCCTGCATGGAAAATCATGTTTGGCTTCCTTGGCAAGAAAAGAGCCATGAATTGATCCCCAAGCCATTAACCATCAACCAGTTTTGTCTCTCTCACGAGTTAGGAGCTTGCTGGGTGTTTTTTCCCATCGAACTTATGTGTTTTCCTTCATTCTCAGCTGGGAGAAGGGTGTTTTTGTGTTGTATACCAATTGGGAAGAAGGAGAATCGAACTAGGGTTCCATAGAGATCGTTTGGTTGCTGAATGCTCAATTAGTTGGGGAAGAAATCGTTTTCCTCCCTGTGATTTTTTTTCCCCATCCCATAATCCATTTTTTGCTAGAAACGAATTGGGGAAAACCCATGACAATCCTATTGTAAATCCCATTGTTAAATGTGTATCCCTGCCCAATGATTGTGCTTGTTGTGTGAGAAAAGAGTATGTTGGGGTATGGGTTATGGATCTCCATTGCTTTGGCTTGAGCTTGAGTGCAAGCATCCAGGGTTCAGATTTAGCCTGATTAACCCAGCTGTGGACTGGCTTGGCTCAGATGAAATGATTAATTGGCTGAGAATGAGCTTGAATGTCCCATTTTCCTTTCCTTGTAAGAATCATGCCCAGCTCGGGGGTGGCAGTTGTGTTGAGATAATTGATGAACAAAAACTGGCCTATGGTTGGGTGGAACGCTGCAGCAACATAGCTAGTTGCTTGGGACAATTTCACAATGAAGATAAGTAATCTCTATGTGTATTTACTTTTGAAATGTTTAATTTGATGGTTATTTTGATATGCTGGATGAACATGAATTGTGTGTGGATGTTGTTTTAATTCCACTGTGCATACTTTCTTGATTTGCATCTGCACACTCTTGTTTTAATGGTAAGAATCTAATGAATGGGTTGAGTTTATGTCAAAGCCCCACAGATTGGCATCCTGTTCCCTTTCTTGAGTTGGGTCAATAGAAGGGTACGCGATAGAATGGTATCAGAGCAGCATTGGGCCTTCATGGGATACCTATCACAATTGCAAAGGTAAGTATACTTGCTGCTCAGCAGTGATCACTGTGAAAAATTTCAAATTTTCAAAAAAAATTCTAAGTGTTTCTAAGTTTTCCACCAAGGCTGTGTCGGTGAAACTTGCGGAGTTGCGCTGAAATGGTCGATGAAACTCGCTGAGTTGTGCCAAAATGGTCGGTGAAAATCATTGAGGTGCACCGACAAATTTTGCGGAATTTAAAAAATTTTCTAAGTATTTTTGAAAAAAATTTCTAAGATTTTTTTGAGCCGACACGTTTCAGCGAGTCTCATGGAGTTGAGCTGATATGTTTCGGCGAAACTCGCTGAGTGGAGACGAAACAGTCAACGAAATTGGCTGAGTTGCGCTGACAAAGTTGCGGAAGTGCCAGGGAAAGGAAAAAAAAATTCAAAATTTTTCTAAGTGTTTTCAGCGGCAGAACTCGGCAAGTTGGCCCGAAACGATGGAAGAACTCGGCAAGTTGGTCCGAATGGTGGAAGAACTTGGCAAGTTGGTTCGAAATGGCGAAAGATTTTTCTAAGTGTTTTCGATGGAAGAACTCGGTGAGTTGGTCCGAAACGGCGGCAGAATTCGGCGAGTTGGCCCGAAACAGGTCGGAAGAGATAGATGAGTTGACCCTTCGGCAAAACTTGGTGAGTTGCTTCAAAATAGGGAATTTCAGTTGTTTTCCAGGGAGATTTTTCAGGTGTCAAAAGTTGAAAAATGCCATGGAACTTATGCGCCAGATGGCGTGAAATGGAAAGATTTATAAAAGAAAACAAAAAAACGAGGGTGCTGCCCTCGACTAGCCCTGGAGTGGCGCAGGGAAGCCAAAAGGGGGCAAGCCCCCTTGACCCCCGTCGTCCCTCGGAGACAGTCGTTGAAAGTGTGAAATGCATTCTCTATGCTTGGGATGAGAAGTAAGGATTGCATAGAAGGTTGTGGAGGCCTTATTAAGAGTAATTGGCTGTAATATGCATTGAGAAAGAGCAATGGGAGTAGCAAGGCAACGTCAATAAGAGGGAGATTCCTCACCTTAAACTATTTCTGTTTATAGCATAAGAATTGCATGTTTGGGAAATATCAAAAATGAATGTTATACACGTATGTATATATTGAATTGCTAATTCGTGGGAAGATCATAGCTAATGATTTCGTGTATGCTTTGTAGGGAAGCCAAGAAAAGGATCAGCTATGATGTGGAGGAGGAACTCCATGTCATGAGGGGGAATTGGAAAGGGATAATTCCTTAACTCCTCTCTTGCTATTGTACTTATATTCCCAAGTTTTATATACTGAAAATTATGGCATAGGAATGCTGGAAATGCAAGAGAATAATGCATATGAATTAGTGAGCATGATTAGAGAGTCATTGCATAATGCATGTGAATTGCTTATGCATGAGCATGATGTTGCATATTGATAAAATAGTGAAGTTACACATGCAATAGCCCACTAATGGTATTGCCTATGGTTGATGACAACTAATGTTGTAGGAACCAGATCATAGAAGCATGATTGAAAATGCAAGAGATTGGATAAATGAGATGAATATGCACTAGATGGCATATAAATAAACATTGCACAGTGCATGTGAAAATGTTTGTGCATGTATATGATATTGCATATTGATAAAATCGTAAGGTTTTACATATGCAATGAACCACTTAAGATAATTATTGTGGTTTCTAATAAATAGTTGTGTTTGCATTGGTTGTAGGACCAAAGAAAACTGAAGCATGGCTAAAGATGTGAATGGTGATTATTGCATATGACCGACAACCTTATGAGGAAAAGATGGTGCAACAAATCTGTGAACATGAGGTTGGAAAAAGGATGGTGAAGCCTTGGTAAGAGGCCAATTGATCAGGTAACATCAAGCGATGTTAATGACAGCCACACATGTAATGGTATTTGTGCTTAATTGCATGAATGTGGAAAGAGGGTTTGGTAAGATCCCTTCCACTATGTTTAAACTATGTTGATTTGGTTGCATGTGGTATTGAGTGCTTGAATGTGAATGTCAACCTACCGAGTATGATGAGGTGCGGGTAAGAAAAGGCAAGGAGCCTTACACCCTATAGTTTCTTAGAAACCTCAATGCATTCATATGAAAATTATATCATGCCATTTGTGTATAATGGTTGTGATTTTAACAACCAAAGAAAGTAAAGCCTTATAGTCATGTTGTGGCAGTACATGCCATTTGAGGAAGCCATGGTTAGGCCATAATATGATGTAATGCATAGTATTCATGGATTAATGCAAGGTTGTATTGAGGGGTTATGCATTAAGTGAATGCACATCAAAATATTATGTAAATGTCGTGAATATGCATGCATATGTGTGGGTGCACATGTTGAGATGCATTGTGTGAATGCGTGGGTGTGACATATAAATGTTTCAATGCAGTTAGATAATAGATGAAATGGTGGACTATTGTTAATCCTGAGACCATTTCATGAGATGTTATGAATGCAGGAGAAACACTGCATGAAGAAGGTAGACATGTGATGGGATACCAGAGCACTATGTTGGAAGGACAGAGTTGCATAGAATGTGAAGTAATGAGTATTTACAGTTTATTTAAATTGCATGGATAGTGTGACTGTGTCTTGCAATTTCATTGTGATAATGATGCATATATAGAAATGTATATATTTCATTGCATTTCAAATGTTAACAGCTGAAGGTGTTTAAATTATTGAGTGTTATAATTCTGAGATCACTTCAGTGACTGTTGTGGCAATGAAAGGATTATATGCATAGATACTCACAACGTGTTTGGCTGATTGAAGTTTCAGCCTTCAGGTAGAAAAGTCTTGCGAATGGTGATGAGGATAAGTCCATAGTAAAGACCAAGATCTACCATGTGCAGAAGCCAAAGGTTATGAGAAGGTTCTCATGGTTGTAACTTATGCATGAAACAAATCTGAAAATTGTCTGATTTAAGTTATGAGAATAATCTCATGATTGCAAATCTAATTTCTTTAGGAAAACAGATTTACAAACTTTAGATTTGAGATTTTGTTAATAATTGCTAATGACTATTTGGCTTATATAAAATTGTGTCAAGAGGACATGTTGTAGGTGGATGTTCATGTATGGTAGCAAGTGTAAAACCATAATGGACAGAGTGATACCACTTACGAGAGCTAAACAATATGGGGATGGCCTCATAGTTAAACCAATCCATTTCTGTAGGAGAACAGAATTGTAAATTCATGTTTGAATTTAATTATTAATGCCATTGATTGGTTATGAAACAATCAGATTTGAAGTTATTGTTAAATGTTGCTGACTATTTGGCTATTTGATAAGTGTGTCAGGATGACACATTGTAGGAAGACCATGTGTGATGGCTTTCAGAAGCCAAACTAGATGGGAAGGACCCCATCTTTTGGAAATGGGTTTCGGGTGAAACGCCATAGTAAGTTTGTTAATATCCCAGTTGCACTGCATGTTGGGAAGCCATGTGAGTGAAATGGCAAAATTATGCCAAGAAGGCATGTGTGGGTTATGGAACGTGAAAATATTGGGGTGGCAAACCGAAGGATTGTTGACTCAGAGAAGGGATCCTCCATTCTTCACAAATGAAGGAAAGATACATTTTAAAAGGGATAAGTATTCGGTAACCCTAACTTAGAATATACATGTCTGGTTATTAGATTTAATATGTAGAGCATGTTTTATTATTTCATTATTATTCCAGACTACTTGAGTATGATTAGGGCTTACATGACTCACATCCAAAAGGGAGTGCACACCTTTCTGGTGTTGGGTTATGATAGGGTTGTCGATATTGACTACACCCTAAGGGAATGGACGAATTCCTAGTGTTTCAATACTTGATAGTGAATGTTATGAATTATGCTTCAATTTTAGAGCAGCAATACTAAGGAGTTTGCTTATCCATCTTGTGTTATCAGCTAAAACAGATGCAATTTGGTGCTGCACACGGAAAAAGAATAATGAATGGTTGTTGTGGAGGTACTGATGAAGGGTTGTTGCATGCCTAATAAACCCAGTCGATGCACTGGTTTGGCATTATTTGCTTGGATGTTGTGGGTATTGTGGGGCCATTTTGTCCTACAGTCAAGGAAGTCACCTATATAGTTCCTAAAGGGAACCGTTGGTTTTCCTGGGAGAAGGAGTGTCATCCTTGTGTGGATGAAGAATTGTTATGTGCATGAAGGGTTGTGACACATGTGAAAGGCTGATGCAAGAATAAGGCATAGTGGTAGAGCCTTGACCTATAATGGTCGGTGGTGCAGTTTCCTTCCATTGGCTGATGACCCAGACGGATGTGCTAGCTCGGTAATGGAGAGGGCCAACCAGGTATGGGACTGGTTGGGCACCACAAATGCTTGGTAAATCCAGTCGGCATGAAGGTGTATTGGTTGGGCATTAAATATTTGATGTTGTGGAATAGCATGTGTGCTGGCCAGACATCCAAGTCCATAGGCGATCCCAAGGCTTGCAAAGCGAAACAGGATCCTGTGGACTAGAAAGGAAATGAACAATACAGATAAGTATTCATTTTCATTTATTTCCTATTTGGAATAATGAAGATTTCAGGTATAAGTCTTCTAACAGCTAAGCTGATGTTAGGAACCCATGTCTTTACTTTGTTAGTATGTTGTTATTGGACGCATATGCTTTGTAAGTCGTCCCGTAGTATTTGTTGATCAATAGTTGTGTTATTGTTATTGGCGCATATGCTTTGTAAGTCGCCCGTAGTATTGTTAATCCATAGTTTGTAACGGCCCATGGTTTCGACCCATAGTATTGGCGCCTCGAATTAGTATATAAGTGTGTGTTGAGACCTATGAAGGCACCGTGAAGTTATTGTATTGAGCTTGCTCAAAGGAGGTTGCCCCCTCGAAGTGGCCTGTGATCAATACAAAAGTGATTCTGAGTTCTGTCATTTCTGCTATTTTGCGCATTCTTGTTAATTAATTGTTGCAGGTGCCTCACATCTGGTATCAGAGCACTTTCTTGGGCTCGCTGGGTGAAATTTCTGCCAAATTTTTTTTCGCATCTGTTGCAGGTTCGGATTTGGGAATAATCCCTATCCGCTTAACTGTGGGAAGTACTTGGGCATAAGCCCTAAAACTCATTGTGAGGAGTGCCACAGGAACCCCGAAGTAGCTGGCCCATTGAGAGGACCTGCCGGCGAAAAGGGCAACGACCCCTACCTGATTGACTAGTTCCCACCCGTGAGGTAAACCAAGAGCTGTCGTTTGTGGCAAAGCGGTTATCAGTTTTACCTGAGCCGTGGAGTGAGGGGTACTGCCCCAATACGCAAGCCGTCAGACAGCATTGGTGGCCGAGTGAAAACCCTGAACTTTTAGGAAGCCGCACATACCTGGGGTCCATATCTACCTTCAGCTGAACTATTGTCGATCACTGCTGCGCCGTTTCAGATCCATTTTGCAAGCCGTTCCAGATCCATCCATTCGGCGTTGTTCCAGAATCCTTCAAACCGGAGATCCCATTCTGCAAGCAGAGCCGTAGCCGCTCCAGTCTGTAAAAATTCAGTTTTTTCTCCATATCTCCCTTGTTTTACCTCTGTTTTCCTTGAAAATTTCAGGGAACCCCTGTCATTCCATTCTGCATATTTCATCCCTGAGGACCCTATCCACAATTCCCCTTCCTACAACCCGAAATCTCACATTTGTCTATTTTTAGGGTTTGCCATAACTTCCTCAGATTTCACCCAATCACCTTCAATTTTTACCACAGAGTTCCTTTTTGAATTCTGCTTCTTTGTTCCCCTCTGCCAAATTTTCCCATCCTTTCACCCCGCTTCTGAAATCCTCATTTTTGCTTCCCTATCTATCCAACAGTGTCCAAAAAACGAGTCAAAGCCCAATTACCCTTCTGATTTTTTCCCAAATCCAAATTTTCCTTTACTGAAGTAGTTCCTGTTTTTGTTTTCCTACCCAGTCCAAAAAAAAAAAAAAAAAAAAAAAAAATCCCTGGTTATGGTTGTCACCCGTGCAGGAGCAAAAACCATGGAGGAAGCCCTTGCAGCCATCCAAGCCAAACTCCAGGATCTTGATGAAAAATTTCTTGGTCTCCATCTTGAACATTCAGCTATGAACAACAAACGGCAGTCCGAGTCTTCAGTAGACAATGGGTTCTCTTCTTCCAGCAATTTCCGTGGTCCGAAGCTTGATTTTCCTCGCTTCAATGGTACCGATCCAACTGGATGGATCTATCGGGCAGAACAGTATTTCAGTCTGCATAATACTTTTGATGTCAACAAAGTTCCGTTGGCATCCTTTCATTTGGAACAGGAAGCTCTTCAATGGTACCGTTGGTACATCAAGGCTCATCCAGAGCCCAACTGGCCAAACTTTTTCCAGCTCCTTTTGCAACGATTTGGTCCTAGTGCTTTTGATGACTTCACAGGAGCCCTCACTAAACTTCGCCAAACTGGCACTGTGAGAGAGTATCAAACCGAATTTGAGAATCTAGCCAACCACACCGAAGGATTGTCTGATGAATTTTACCGGAGTTGTTTTATCAGTGGTCTAAAGGATGCCATCCGCTCTGAGGTCAAAATGTTCTGTCCCAACACAATGATGGAAGCACTCGGGTTGGCTAAGTTGGCAGAAGACAAGATTGCAGCCCAACAACGCTCCAAGCCCACTTTTGTTCCCTTCCGAAATATGGGTTCTCAGCGACCACCTATACCGCAGGCTCCTCGACCGACTCCTATCAAGCGTTTGTCTGAAACAGAGATGCAAGCACGCAGAGAAAAGGGGATTTGCTATAATTGTGATGAGAAATTCACTCGGGGACATAGATGTGTTCAGCAAAAGCTCTATCTCCTGGATGTGGAGTCTCCGCCTGCCTCTGAAATGGGTGACGAAGATCCAGAAACACTGGATGCACCGGTCGACATTCAGGAACCGCCTAGTGACCCTCCGTCTCAAGATGACCAGCCAGAGATATCTCTCCATGCTTTAGCGGGAATCACCACCCCCCAAACAATGCGGGTCAGGGGTTACTTCAAGAAGCTTCCTCTTACAATCCTCATTGATTCTGGTAGCACGCATAATTTCATTGACCCTCGGATCGCCAAACAAGCTGATTGTTTTATCCATCCTTGCTCCAACTTTGAAGTCATGATTGCCAATGGGGGCACCTTACCTTGCAAAGGGAAGTGTCAAAATGTGCGTATCGCTATGGGAGATTATACTTTGCGCTCTGACATGTTTGCCTTGCCCTTAGGCAGATGTGATGTGGTTTTGGGCGCTCAATAGCTACGCACACTCGGCCCTATCTTATGGGATTTTGCCGAACTTTGGATGTAGTTTTCCGAGAATGGACACAAACACACATTGACAGGATTGCAACCAGGTTCTCTCAGCATCATCAGTTCACATCGCATGGAAAAACTCCTCAAGAAGAATTCACATGGTGTCATCGCTCAGATCCATTCCATCCAGATGCAACCAGCAGCAGTCTCCACTACTCCTTTGGATCTACAACAAATTATGGATCGGTATACAGGTGTCTTTGCTGAACCAATGGGCTTACCACCTTCCAGGCCAGAAGACCATCGTATTAAGCTCCTTCCTGGCAGCGTTCCTCCCAACATCAGACCCTATCGCTACCCATTTCATCAAAAAACGGAGATTGAAATGCTCGTTCGGGACTTATTGAAGCACGGTATTATTCGCCCAAGCACTAGTTCCTTCTCTTCTCCAGTTATTCTTGTTCGCAAAAAAGATGGGTCATGGCGCCTCTGCATTGACTTCCGAGCACTTAATCACCTCACCATCAAGGATAAGTTTCCAATTCCTATTGTTGATGAGCTTCTTGATGAGCTTCATGGGGCCCGCTTTTTCTCCAAGTTGGATCTTCGTTCTGGATATCATCAAATTCGGGTTCATGAGGATGATATTCCTAAAACAGCTTTCCGCACACATGATGGCCATTATGAGTTTTTGGTCATGCCCTTTGGCCTCACTAATGCCCCTTCCACATTCCAAGCCTTAATGAATAAAATATTTCGACCCTACTTGCGGAAATTCATTCTGGTATTCTTTGATGACATCCTCATCTACAGTAAAACATGGGATGAACATCTCCAGCATCTGGATCTTGTCATGCAACTTTTCTCTGACCATCATCTCCATGCCAAGCAGTCTAAATGTGTTTTTGGACAGAAGGAAGTTGAGTATCTCGGGCACATTATCTCAGCACAAGGGGTTCGCGTGGATCCTGCCAAAATCGATGCCATGACCAATTGGCCACATCCTCAGACTCTCAAGAGCCTTCATGGTTTTTTGGGGTTGACTGGCTACTACCGCAAATTTGTCAAGGATTATGGGAAGATTGCAGCTCCATTAACTGCGCTATTGAAAAAGGATGCTTTTACATGGACACCTACTGCTCAGTGTGCATTTGACCAACTAAAACAAGCCATGTGTACTACACCTGTGCTAGCGATGCCCAATTTTTCCAAGCCCTTCACTATTGAGAGTGATGCTTGCGGCAATGGACTTGGTGCTGTTCTCCTTCAAGATGAACACCCCATTGCGTTCACCAGCAAAGCCCTTTCAGGTAAGAATTTAGCTGCATCTACCTATGAAAAGGAAATGATGGCTATTTTGCATGCAGTACAGAAGTGGCGCCCATACCTATTAGGAAATCATTTCTGCATCAAGACTGATCACCAGAGTCTGAAATATTTCTTGGACCAGCGTGTCTCCTCCCCGGCACAACAGAAATGGGTTAGCAAACTCATGGGTTATGACTATGAGATCACTTACAAGAAGGGTAAAGATAATATTGTGGCAGATGCTCTTTCTCGCACATTTGAGGCCCAAGGTTCTCTTTCAGCTATTTCTATGCCTGTTCCAAATTGGTTGCAATCTGTTCAACAGGGTTATGTCAATGACTCTTCCTTATCGCAAATCATCCAACGCTTGACCAACAATCCTTCTGCTGTACCACATTACTCTTGGGATGGTGCTTCTCTACGATACAAGGGTCGTCTGGTGCTTCCCCAGAGCACAGATCGTCAACAGGCTGTCTTCTATGAACTCCATGCTTCTCCATCGGCAGGACACTCTGGGTTCCTCAAAACATATGAACGAGCACGGCGTAACTTCTTTTGGCAGGGCATGAAAAGGACAATTCAACAGATGGTGGCCGAATGTGATACTTGCCAGCGCAATAAGGGTGAAACAACACTCCTCCCAGGATTGCTTGAACCCTTGCCCATACCTACACGGATTTGGACAGATATTTCTATGGATTTCATTGAAGGGATCCCTAAATCTGGTGGGAAGACAGTGATTCTCGTTGTGGTTGATCGCCTCTCCAAATATAGTCATTTTTGTGCTCTCAGCCATCCCTATACAGCCTCCTCCGTCGCTCAAATTTTTCTGGACCAGATCTTTCGTCTTCATGGCATCCCTTCTTCCATTGTCTCGGATCGTGATGCAACTTTCACCAGTCATTTTTGGACAGAACTATTTCGCCACACGGGCACCAAACTGCAGATGAGTTCAGGGTATCACCCACAAACAGATGGTCAGACTGAAATTGTCAATAAATGCTTGGAAACTTATCTTCGTTGCTTCACCTCTGAACAACAACATCAGTGGGCAAAGTGGCTCCCTCTCACTGAATGGTGGTACAATACCTCTTACCACACTGCCTCTAAAATGACCCCATATGAAGCAGTCTATGGTCAGGCACCTCCAACTCTTCTTCCCTACACCCCCACCAGTTCACCAGTTCAGGAAGTTGACACGGTCCTTCGCAACCGCGATAAGATTCTTCGCATTTTGCGGGACAATCTTCACATGGCAAGAAATCGCATGAAGCAACAAGCTGATCAGCACCGTTCGGAGCGCACTTTTTCAAGTCGGCGATATGGTTTTTCTTCGTCTCCAGCCGTACAAACAATCCTCCTTGAAACTCAAAGGGCGTCATAAGCTCGCTCCAAAGTTCTATGGGCCGTATCGGATTCTTCAGAAGATTGGGTCCGTTGCTTATAAATTGGAACTTCCTCCTTCTTCCCGCATTCATCCAGTCTTTCATGTCTCTTGTCTGAAGAAAGTTCTTGGCACCAACATCAGCGGACAAACGATTTTACCTGAACTGGATAATGAAGGATCCATCCTTTTGGAGCCAGAGGCCATCCTCAATCGGCGCACGCGTCAGCTTCGCTCTCGCTCTATCTCAGAGGTCTTAATTCAGTGGCACGGCATGCAACCAGAGGACGCTACATGGGAACCACTCCTTCAGATTCAACAGCAATTTCCACATCTAAAGCTTTGAGGACAAAGCTTTTTTTTTAAGGGGGCGGGGATGTTAGGAACCCATGTCTTTACTTTGTTAGTATGTTGTTATTGGACGCATATGCTTTGTAAGTCGTCCCGTAGTATTTGTTGATCAATAGTTGTGTTATTGTTATTGGCGCATATGCTTTGTAAGTCGCCCGTAGTATTGTTAATCCATAGTTTGTAACGGCCCATGGTTTCGACCCATAGTATTGGCACCTCGAATTAGTATATAAGTGTGTGTTGAGACCTATGAAGGCACCGTGAAGTTATTGTATTGAGCTTGCTCAAAGGAGGTTTCCCCCTCGAAGTGGCCTGTGATCAATACAAAAGTGATTCTGAGTTCTGTCATTTCTGCTATTTTGCGCATTCTTGTTAATTAATTGTTGCAGGTGCCTCACAGCTGATACACTATTGTTTCTTTGTTGGAAACCTTGGTCATTGCAGGAAAGCAAGAAACTTGAAAGAACTAAAACATTCTTGGTAAATCCAGAGAGTAACTAGTTGGGCGCTAAAATTATTGGTAAATCCAAAGAGTAACTGGTTGGGTGCTAAAATTATTGGTAAATACAGAGAGTAACTGATGCTCGATAAATTTCGAGAATAGTTGGTGGGAACATCAACCACTTGATGTTGTGGAGCAGACGGCGTGCTGGCCAAACAATCCTTAATTAATTGATAAAACCCAGTCGGTGTACTGGCTTGGCATTTCCATTCAAATGATTGTGGAGTAGCCTGCGTGCTAGCCCAACATTCGTTATTGTATCCATGGGAAATCCAATGCTGGTAAAGCAAAGAAGGATCGTGTGGAATAAAGTGAAGACATCCAATACCGATAAGTATTTGGTTATCTTGCAGCTTCTTTCTTATTTAATATGAATATACGTGTGTATATGATTTGGTTATGATTTCCTAAACTATTGTTTGGAGATAAACCCTATGAAAATAAACTAAACATGTGAATTGATTCAATGTTTGAGTGTAGGTATTGCTAGAAGCAAGGACTATGAGGGCATCCTAGGGATGCATGTTGACATGTGACTGTCCTAAAAGAGTTCGGTATGAGCAAGATGAAAGATGGTGCTAGTGGACATGTGTGGGTCCTAGCAACAAGGGTTTTGTAGGAAACAATGGGGAAGGGTTCCCTGGTTGAAAATCCTTAGACAAACCTTAGACACTAAGTGTCATAGACAAGAAAGGGAAAGTCAAGAATTCACATTGAAGTGAAAGAGGCTAAGGAGCATAGAACCACAAGTGATGGTGTGGCTCCGGATTGGAACAAGACTAAGAGGGGGAAACTCTTACTCTTCTCTTCCCTTTTGACTAATGCATCTTAGAGACAAAAGATTGTTGAGTACATGTCATGGCTGAAAATAGATTGTGTTTAATTGCTTGAAATGAATTGTGAATGATAAAATAGTTATTTTCCTGCGAAAGGATGAACATGAATGAGTTCATGTGTATGTTGGGAAAGCATGAAATGTGGGGAAGTCTCATGAGTAACCATGGACGTTCCATGTCAATTGGGAAAATAATTGACTAATTTTAATATTGTGTTATGCTTGTCCTAACAAGAATTGCCATGATGAGTTTCATAGGTGAGAAATTGAAAGCCATTGATTGCAGATATTACTAGCCAATTGTTGTTGGTGAGAACAGTGAGAGCCAGTCGTGCACCATGATCATGGCAGCAGACCAAAAGCTATTTGATTTGGTTGAAAATCTTCCTCAAATAGTTTCCAGGACAACAAGAAAGATGGCATCCATGAAAATTCCAGACTTGTAGATCAACTGGAAGGTGAATAAAAGGAAGGGATTACTGTGGAGCAATGCCCACCTGCAGAGATGGAAGATCAAATCCTGCAGGAGCAGCTTGAGGAAGCCAAAGGACTTGATCCTGAAAGTTCAAATTCGAGAGATGAAACGCAGGACAAACCTGCCACCAGTTGTGAATTTTGAGGCATGTGTAAAGTGGGTATATATTCTAAAGTATCGGAACACCGAGGATGGTGTTATTCCAAGGGGAGGGGAATGTCACGTCCCCATCTTGAGCCTATTGCATTAAAATGTAAATGATGTAATATTGTTATAAAAATCATGGTGAGGAGCTTAAGGCCAAGGCCCCGCCATCGATTTATTGATGCATATGATTTACGTGCTAGCCAGGCACAATGAAATTTTAAATATCATGTAAATATGCATTTTAATAAAATACCCACAATTAGCTATGCAATGCAACAAGAGATGGGGGCATGATTTTACAAGGAATTGGGAGGGAAATATTCAAACGCTTGGAGCCAATCAGGTCAAGCCAAATGTCAATGAGATAACCCATCAAACCCTCAACTACCCATATTGACTTTTGTACCCAAGCATTCATTCTCCCAAGAGTTGGTTGAGGTAGTTAATGCCTTGGGAATGGAGAGGTATGGTTGTCCAAATTCGAGTATGGGAAAGCCACCCTACATGGAAAATTGTGTTTGGCTTCCTTGGCAAGAAAAGAGCCATGAATTGATCCCCAAGCCATTAACCATCAACTAGTTTTGTCTCTCTCACGAGTTAGGAGCTTGCTGGGTGTTTTTTCCCATCGAACTTATGTGTTTTCCTTCATTCTCAGCTGGGAGAAGGGCGTTTTTGTGTTGTATACCAGTTGGGAAGAAGGGGAATTGAACTGGGGTTCCATAGAGATCGTTTGGATACTGAATGCTCAGTTAGTTGGGGAAGAAATCATTTTCCTCCCTGTGATTTTCTTTCCCCATCCCATAATCTATTTTTGGCTAGAAACAAATTGGGGAAAACTCATGACCATCCTGTTGTAAATCCGATTGTTAAATGTGTATCCCTGCCCAATGATTGTGTTTGTTGTGTGAGAAAAGAGTATGTTGGGGTATGGTTTATGGATCTCCATTGCTTTGGCTTGAGCTTGAGTGCAAACATCCAGGGTTCATATTTAGCCTGATAAACCCAGCTGTGGACTGGCTTGGCTCAGATGAAATGATTAATTCGCTGAGAATGAGCTTGAATGTCCCCTTTTCCTTGTAAGAATCATGCCCAACTCGGGGGTGGAAGTTGTGTTGAGAGAATTGATGAACACAACTGGCCTATGGTTGGGTGTAACGCTGCAGTGACATAGCTAGTTGCTTGGGACAATTGCATAATGAAGATAAGTAATCTCTATGTGTATTTACTTCTGAAATATTTAATTTGATGGTTATTTTGATATGCTGGATGAACATGAATTGTGTGTGGATGTTGTTTTAATTCCGCTATGCATACTTGCTTGATTTGCATCTACACACTCTTATTTTAATGGTATGAATCTAATGAATGGGCTGAGTTTATGTCAAAGCCCCATAGATTGGCATCTTGTTCCCTTTCTTGAGTTGGGTCCACGGAAGGGTACATGACAGATAATGGAGGTGAGTACATCAAGGGTGACTTTCAAACCTTTTTTGCTGAAGAAGGCATTGAGATGCAACATACTGTTCCCTATATACCAAACCAACATGGTGTTGCTGAAAGGAAGAACAGAACATTGAAAGAGATGGCCACCTGAATGCTAAAGTCGAAAGGGATGCACCCTAGTCTTTGGGCAGAAGCCATCAACTATGCCACCTATCTTCAGAACAAAGTTCCTCACAAAGGACTCAAAGATATGACTCCTTTCAAAGCATGGATGGGATACAAACCTGATGTGTCTCATCTTAGAGTGTTTGGATCCAGAGCATGGGAAAGGATTCCAACTGAGAAAAGGAGAGCCCTAGATCCACAAATCAAAGAGTGTATTATGGTGGGTTATGCATTGAATGCAAAGTTCGACAAGCTTCTTGATCCTTCTACTATGAAAACATTCCTTGATAGGAGTGTACAATTTGAGGAATGGTCTCTACATGATGCTCATCCTGTTGAGCAAGAGAGCTTTCCTACCACACCTCCACTGCTTGGTGAGCTCCAAGAGAGAGAATCTTCATCACATGACATTTCAGATTCAGAGTATGAGAGGGAAGGTGATGAAGAGTGAATGCTAGATCCATATCCACAAGAACCTGAATATCTAGCACCTATTAGTGAAGGTGAGCGAATGGAATATTCAGATCCACAAGAACCTAATGGTGTTGCACTTGATGATCCTCCTCTTCTTAGATGGGCATCCACTTCTCTTAGATCTGCCAGAGATATTGTTGGATATCCACTTGATCCAAGGAAAACCAGATCTGATTTTCAGATTGGAAGGTTTCATCCTTCTCACATTATAGATCCATTTCTTGCTGATAGATATTTCTTCGGTGGAGATGTGCACTTACCATTTTGGGTGAGTGATGTACATCATTGATTATCCTACCATAGTCTATTTTGGGGCAGGCCTTTCTTCCCACTTGGTTTTCCCTCTTTTCTCATTTATTTATTTAGATTGTTGTACGGGGTGACCTTTGGTCTCAGTCACTAGGGATCTACCATTAGTTTTTTCAGTTATTCCTCATAGTATATCTTGCGGGGGGTGTTGGAATATTCTCACCATCATTTTTTATATTTGCATGCATGCATGCAAATATGCATGCATCCATTCATCAGTATGGTAGTCTCCCAGCACCTAGTCCTTATTTTGCAGCCCCTAGGATCTTGTTTTTGCTCAGTTTTAGCCCTCCTAGCCACTGATGCGCCCTTGTTTTCATCACTGGATTACAAGTGCGCCCTCTTCCACCTATTTAGGATATTCTTCAGTTAGTTCCATGATTAGTGGTTCTGTTCCTTGATCTGAGGACTGATTACTAGTTTAACTAACTGAACCACTTAGATAGACCTCTAGATAGACTATATCAGCTATACTGACTACTGACAGCCCCTCATGCACCCTCATTGGAGTCTCCTTCCCTAGATTAGTGCCCATGCACTCAGTTAGACTTAGTTAGACTCATTTGAATGACTATTCGACTATTGTGACTACTGCCATTGGTTTGGATGGTGTCTCCAATGGTATCCAAGCCACACATTGAGGAGAATTCGAATGACCTTAGTGGCATTCGAATCCATTTTATTGTATTCAATTATTATTCACTATTCATAGTGCCATCTCATAGCTGATGTATGATACAACAATTTTTGTCATTTCTTGTGTATGAGTGATTATTGAATCAACGCTTCTTCTTCTTCTTTCTACACTTCTTGAGTGAGTTTTAGTGAGGTCTGCTACAAATGAGTGATCCTACTTCTAAAATATCACAATATGGACTTGTGATAACAGTAACTTTGCACACATCTTTGCATAGTCATATTTTCCAATGTAGGGAATTTCCAGCAAGTTCAATATTCCCGACATGGATAATCCAATGGCCTAATCCTGGAGCATCATTTATCCTAACTCACACCGCTCTATATATCTCATTTTGGAGAGTTATGGAAATTTCCTGACATCGTATTCTGCAAACAGAACCTGGTCTATTGCACCAAATATGTTTTCTTCAACAGCAGCTCCTTTGGATTCTTTTCGATCATGCAGCTTCGAGATTTCCAGTTCAGATAAAACGAACATTGAAGCATTCAATTTTTGTGAGGGAATGTACTCACGATTGTCCTGATCAGGTGTTGATGTCTCCATATATTTGTTCTTCTATTGTCTCTGGAATGCCATGGTTATAGATTCTCAAGCTTTCACTGATAGTTTTCTTACAACAATCATTCTCAATAGGCTATAGGGTTCTAACTAGAGACATCCAGGGTTTTTGAAGGCCAGTTGTATCGATTGTCATTAATGATCTGTATATTTCCCTTGATTTGGTCCGACCTCAGGATGAAGGAAAGTTTCCTAGAAATTTAAGTTAGTCTCTCCAAATGCACTAAAATTCCCTCTATCATTTATGATGTTGATGTTTTTGTAATTAATTCCAGACGTAACACTGATCCACTAACTTATTGTCGCAGTTTATAATATAGCATGTGTGTCTTACTGCGACGGGTTCAACTAAAAATGAGTCAGTTTTGTGCTGATCTAGAGACATATGTGTCTCCCAGGTCCTTCCATTTATTGAGAGTTTATTTTGGTGCAGTATCAACATTCTCATTCTTTTTCCTCTAGACCTTTTTACAACAATGACTTTTTCTTTGAGATTCATCAATGTTTCCTTCAATTTTAAAATTTAGATGCTTTGTCAGTCTTCTTTATCCATCGTTTAATATTCTTCCCTGAATTTTCACAGTCCAATGCCTTGTGACCAATTTTTTTGCACTTATAATAGACCACATTGCTGTAGTATTTTCCAATATGTCCACTCATTTTTCATTTTCAACATTGAGAGGTTTTGTACAAATTGATTCCTTTTGTTTGCACAATATACAAGTTTTTCCTTCTTAATTACACAGGTTCCTCCACAGTATTTTCATGGTTGTCTTCGAATCCTATGCCATTTTTATTGTGAGAGGTTATTTGCTTGATAAGAATCTCATTTAGTACCTCCATGCTTTTAGCAAAGCTTTCTGTTATGATGACTTGGTCTTGTAACCTTTTTAGTTCCTCCTTCCTTTCCTGTAATGAGATTCATTGTTCATCAAGGAATTTCTCAAATTTCAAATTCTTTTCTTTGAGAGAGATAAACTCTAGATAACTTTCTTGAAGATGTTCTTGATTATCATGTTTTTTCTGAAGCTAATATTTTAGTGACATAAATTCTTTAGTATTTTCTTCCTTTTCTTCTGCATCCCTTCCTAACTCTTCTTTTATGAGGGTGATCTCATTTTCAAGATTTTGATTATTTGTACATAGCTTCTTCAACTTGGTTTCCAAGGTTTTGTTTCTTGATATTACATTTTTGTTGGTCTCATTAACTTCCTATACCCGGTCAGTGAGATATGTTACAAATTCCTTGGATTCTGCTTCTTTCTTCTTCAATAGATTTAATGTATCCATTTCTATCTTATTGACTTCTTCTATCATCTTTCTTTGTGTTCGGATAATATCCCTTGATTCTACGACAGAGATATTTTCTAAACAGTTGTTCTCCTATAACCATGGTGCTTTGCTTAGAGAACCTTCCTTTCTCATAACTGCACACTGATCTATCTTCCAGATGTTAATCTGCTACTGAAGAAACCCACTCCAATTGTTGGAATTGATTTAATATTGAGAGGAGGGGTGAATCAGTATTAGCTTAGTTATTAGAATACTTTACCTTCTTTAAACATATTAGTTATTACTTCAAATTTATCTTATGTTATGCATCAGTAAATAAACATTCACACATATAAGCACTACATCATCAACAAATAAGGAACATGATTTTTATGTGGAAACCCAAATGGGAGAAAAACCATGGAATGCTTCTTTATAATGAGAAAGAATACATTCAAGGAAGCACCAATTTCATGTGTTTACTAGCACCAAGTGGAAGGAGGCACATACCCCCTGTTTTTTCTCCAGCACCAACTAGAAGGAGGCATCGACCCCTTGTCCCTTTGTTTCACAGGCATCAACCTAAAGGAAGTTGTGAATCCCTATCTCCTTATTGTTTTACAGGAACCAACCTGAACGAAGCTCAAACTCCATGTCTCCTTTCCCCATCTAACCTCCCTAATGTCCAATATATTTTACTTCCTTTTTTATCTTCAACTCTGTCTCCTTCTTCAGGTATTTTGATGATGATTTTAATGTGCGCTACCTTTGTGTGCAGAATTTACTCTGTCACTACATTGCATACATCACTTGAATTCTCATTCCTTTCAACTCACACATCCGTTGATGACTTAATTCTTGTATTATGTGCTCTGTTGAATCTGTAGTCTGCGCTGTTGATTTTCGTTCTCTTCTATGTGACTACGAAGATCAACTGATACTGTGCTTTCTATTGATAGTTTGCTGGTCAAAGCGCAGCACCAGTAACATATGGAACTGCGCACATTCTGATGTGTCTGTTATGATAAAGTGTTGCAGTTACTTAGATAATATGCGACATCATGTGCATCAAATACTTGGTTCATTCAGTTTAACGCACTTGTATCATATCATCTCATGATGCGCTTGTAAGGTTCTGTTGTTTTTCTATTGTTGTGCATCACATGAAGTCTTCAACTTCACACACTTTCACTTATGTTCTTATACATCAGCTAGACATCTACGCAATATCTGATAAAAATTGGTTTTGTCTCTATGCTTTTGTCTTTACAACATATGTGACTATCGACGTGTTGATTTCATAACCATCCTTTGATATATCCATCAATTGCGCATTCATTAGTATGTCTTCCTTTCAGTGTTTGCACAATTGTCACAGATCTACAACATCATTATGTGCACCATCAAAACTTTATTCTACTGCATGTGCCCATTATGCTCTTCTCTAGATCATTTATTATGTCCACAAGCCCCTTGATGCCCCGAAAAAAATAAGAAACTTTTACACAAAAACCCTTGTGTTCTTCCTTCCAAGATTAAATCAAATCTTCAACTTGCATCTCTATTTATACATGTCCTTCACAAATTGTATGTTCACAAGTTGGTCGTGGCATCTCTTATTCCATACTTCACGGATTGTGCATATGCCACATGTCATCATCTGTGTTATTGATGTGTCATCTTAGATGTATCAAGTGCCCTCAAGGTCCTTCATTGCACCCTTGATGTACCATTTCCTTATGGTGTGTGCACAATCTTCTACATCGTCTTGGTGTAATCATGACTTGTGCTATAACACCACTTGTGGGCAATGTGCCCTTGTGATATCAATTATTTGCATAAATTATGTTTTCTCCAGCTTCTACTTAGTGAGATTACGACCTGTGCTTCATCATTGCATTTAGGTGATGTGCCCTTGGTGTATATATAGTTTACAAAACTTGCACATACTATGACTTCTATTTGGTAGAACTTTTACTTCTTCCTTGTCATCACTTGTGGGACTTGCGCACTTGTTGTTCGTTAGTTGTGGAATTTTTGCATATATTAAATTTGACCATTGTACCATTCTAGGATTGTGTGCACGTTCCACTTACTGAAAGCATTGGCTATGCTTGCGCACTTTCAAGATTGTCCGACCATCTGTTGTTCCTATCTTCCTGTGCACTCCCAACCATCAACCAAGCAATGCTTAGTCTTTCTTGCATACTTGGACCATTTGTTCAACCAACTTATTGGTTGTTTGAGCATATGTACCATGGTACAAACAACTCCTTCAATTTGATGGTATGAGAGAGTATGACTTGGTGGACTTGATTTATACACAAGGGCCACATGATGTAGGATCCATTACTTGTGTTTCTTCCTGAGATGTATCTTCATGAAGTATCTTCTAGATCTGCATGATGTATCATTTTATGTACTTATTGAAACTTGAACTGCATGATGTATCATTTTATGTACTTATTGAAACTTTAAGTGCATGATGTATCCTTGATGCACTCTTAGATATACTCCAAAGTTGCTTGATTGTTGTATCCTGACATACATATTCATACATAATGCACTTTTAGATATACTCCAAATTTGCAAACATATATGTCACCTTCATTATTTGCGCCTAGACTTCTGTTGTTCTTTATCATGTGCATAGACTACCTCAAAGTGGCTTCTTCATACTACTGTTGGAATGTTGTATCCAGTTTAACTTAGGTTGACATCAATGACTCATACTGAATCAGTTGAAATCCTCTTTGACATTGGACGACAGTCAAACACTTGACATCAATGACAACTAATGATCAACAATCTGCTCACATTGAATGACAGTCAAACACTTGAAATCCTCTTCAGTTAAACACTTGACATCAATGAAAACCAATGATAGTGTAGTTGGTATTTTGATGTATGCAATGGTTTGTACCAAACCGGACATTTCTCATGCACTGAGAGTTTTGATCATATATATGTCAAAATCAAGGAAGGAGCATTGGAAAACTATAAAGAGGGTCTTCATATGTTTGTGTGGCACCACAGATTATGGAATATTCTACCAAGGAAGACCTAGACTAAACAGAGAAATAGATGTACAAGGATTTGTTGGTGTAGATTGAACTGGAATCTTAATCAAAGAAGATATATGAGTGGGTATGTATTTAATCTATTTGGAGGAGCTATCAGTTGGATGAGAAAGAGACAGGTTGTAGTTTCACTCTCAACTATAGAAGCTAAATACATGGTAGCCACCCATGCAAGCAAAGAAGTTGTATAGTTGCAAATATTGTGTTCAGGTATTGGGTTTGTATAGAAAGATATAAGGTTAGATTACAACACCAAAAGTGAAATATTCCTTGAAAAGAAACCTACTTATCATTCCAAGACAAAGAATATTGATGTGCAATATCACTTTATGAGAGATATGGTTGAAGACAAGAACATGCTGGAAAAGGTTGACACCTTGAAGAATGTTGCAGACGTATTGACGAACTCTGTCAATACTGACAAGTTCTCTTGGTGTAGAGAATCTATGGGCATTTATTCCTTGAACTTGTGAACCCATCAGTAATAGCCCATTTTTATGCAAATAAAAAAACAAGTGGGGGAATTTTGGGTATGTTTTACATTATTTGCATGTGTGTGTGGGTTTCGTCGTGTGTGGGTTTCGTCGTCTGTGGGCTTGTCATGTGGGATTTGTCATGGGTTTTTCCTAAAAAAATGTAGATTAATCGCAGTTAAGGGATTGCGGTCTATTTCTATTCTGGAATAATGGATTAGGGTTTTATATGCTACAACATACCTACATATTGTGTTGTGAGTTGTTAATAATCATAATGAGAAAAGGTGCGGCTCTAAGTTTTGTTGGTTTTCTCGGTTAAGTGTTTCCAGGGTGAATTTCTGTGTATTATGTGTGAATGTTATGGTGTAATCTCTATTTTTATAAAAATAATTTGTATGTTTTTCTTTTATGCACAAGTTTAAAACTTACACAAAAATGAGTGTTGATGATATGAATAGTACTACAAAATTGTTAATTTTTTAGCATTAATTCAATATACTCTAGGATCTTTACTGAGAGAATAACACGTACAACATATCAAGTATAACAATGCATATCAATCACACCAAGAAATCACATGAGACAATAGACACACAAAGTTTCACTGGGGAAAACCATAAAGGTGAAAAACCCCACAACTTCCTCAGAGATAGAAAGAGAAATGATACAACCAAAGTACAAGAGATAGTCTTCTACTAGCAACTAATCCTCCTCCTCAACTAGTACGCCACTTTCCGGTTGATGTGGGAGTGAATAGTGAGATGAACAAATAGAGATCTCCCGCTCTATATTTATACTTGTTCCGACTTGTCTAATACATTAGCAGGGCCGACTTCTCTAGAAGATTCTAATAACCCATGGTTACATTAATCTGGGCCGACCCCACACTTGGTGGTCTAATAACCCATCACATCAAGTTATGACACTTGCGACACTTGACAATACAAATGACGACACTTCCATATAGAGGAATAATAACATCTCTATAGGAGTACAATATAGATGGGTGAAATACATTCTGAAGTTACATATACATCAACACTCCCTCTTAACTAGGAAGGTATTTCTAGACACAGATCTGCTAGCACAAGTCTTCTTCTCTAGATCATCGTCAGTGAATCATCGTCCTCGAATCATTGTCATCGCCACTGCTGCTGCTATCTCAATCAATCTCCAATCTACTCGTCATAGGAAGTTCTACAGAGATAGCCCTTTTTCATGCTGGATGTAGTCCCACCACCTGTAGGTATTCATCATCATTGGCCATACTGTGGAATCCTCAAGACTGATTACGTGCATCAACAAAACCTCGAAAGAGCATCCCAGGATTGATTACGAGCTTACTGCTCAACCTATTGGATCTCCCAGGATCTTTTACATGTTGACCTTCACAAAACCTACTCAGAGCATCCCAAGATATTATGAGCACACCGCTCTACCTATCTAGATCTCGATAGAGCATCCGAGGCTGTTACGAACACACCGCTCTACCTGTCCGGATTTTAAAGGATATTTTCTATGTGAACTTTCGCAAAACCTACTCAGAGCATCCCAGGATGTTATGAGCACACTGCTCTACCTATCTGTATCTTGATAGAGCATCCCAGGATGTTACGAGCACACCGCTCTACCTGTCTGGATTTTAAAGGATCTTTTCTATGCGAAACCATAGCAAAACCTACTCAGAGCATCCCAGGATGTTGTGAGAACACCGCTCTACTTGTCTGGATCTCAATAGAGCATCCCAGGATGTTACGAGCACACCGCTCTACCTATCCAGATTTTAAAGGACCTTTTATATGCTATCTGTAGAAAAACCTACTTAGAGCATCCCAGGATGTTACGAGCACACCACTCTACCTATCTGGATCTCAATAGAACATCCCAGGCTGTTACGAGCACACTACTCTACCTATCCAGATTTTAAAGGGTCTTTTCTATGCTACCTGCACAACCTATCCACAGCCACAGAGTATCAACCCGATACTCACCATACATCATCTTGATGTACATCATCACATGATCAAACTGATCATCATCATAGCATCAACCTGATGCATATCATCTGGAGCAACATCCTGAAGCTCGTCATCTGTGATCATCATGATCATCATCATAGCATCAACTTTATGCATATCATCTGGAGCAACATCCTGAAGCTCGTCATCTGTGATCATCATGATCATCATCATAGCATCAACTTGATGCATATCATCTGGAGCAACATCCTGAAGCTCGTCATCTGTGATCATCCCGATCAAACAATATATCCATCTGATGCATACAAATAATCTACCTGATACATATCATCATACATGATCTACCTGATCATACAATGCATCCACCTGATATACATAATGCATCCACCTGATATACATAATGCATCCACTTGATACATACATAAGTACATGATCTACTTGATCATACAATGCATCCACCTGATACATACATAAGTACATGATCTACCTGATCATAAAATGCATCCACCTGATACATATACAAAATTACATGATCCACCTGATCATACAATGTATCCACCTAGTACATAAATACATGATCCACCTGATCATATCAAGCATCCAACATGATGCATATACAAATATATCAAGCATCCAACATGATTCATATACAAATACATGATCATACTGATCAAAGCATCCAACTGATGCATATACACAACAGTAACTGGAGCATAGTCCTGATGCTCATCAGCCAACGCTTACATCCATAGTCACGGGAAGGATCCTCCTCTCACCATTCTTGGAATGGCTCCTACAAATGTGTCCATCACTTCTTCCTCGAAGTGTCGTCAATCTGAAGAACACCAAGCCTCTATCTGAAGTATAACTCAAACTTCACTCTGGCTAGTGGTTTCATCAACACATCTGCAACCTACTCATTCGTCGCAACATATAGGAGCTTCACTGCTCCTCTCTGCACCATATACCTAATATAGTGATATTTGATCTCAATGTGCTTCGACCTGTCATGGAACATCGGGTTCTTAGACAGCTTCACACAACTCTAGTTGTCACAAAAGATACTAGTAGCATCCAACGGCAGATCAAATAACTCAGACAGTAGCTTCCTCAGCCATACTACCTCACAACTAGTCGAACAAGCTGCAACAAACTCTGCTTCAGTTGTACTCAGTGCTACACAGGATTGCTTCCTGCTAAACCAAGAGATCACACCTGATCCCATACTAAAGAAGCACCCATATGTGCTCTTTCTATCTGCAGCACTTCCTGCCCAGTCCAAATCAACATAACCCTGCAGGTTAAACTTTTGATTCGCATAATACTTGAGCCCATAATCAATTGTACCCTTCAGGTACCTCAGAATATGCTTTACAGCAACCAGGTGAACACCTCTGGGATCCATCAGGAACTGGCTCAATGTGTTCACCACAAGCAAATATCTGGTCTCGTGTTCATCAGGTACATCAAGGACCCAATCTTCTGACGATACACCCGTGACATCAACCGGATCAAATGAAGCATCACATAGAAGCTTCAGGTTCGATGCTATAGGTGTAGCCATGGCCTTGCAGTCCATCATCCCGAACCTCTTTAGGATCTCTACTGCATACTTCCCTTGTCCAAGGAAGATTCCATCTGCACTCTGCCACACCTCCATGCCTAGAAAATAGTGCATCATCCCCAATCCCTTCATCTCGAACTCGGCAGCAAGATTCCTCTTGGTATCGGCAATCAAACCATCCTCACCTGTTACAAACAGGTCATCCACATACATAAATAGTATCACAGGATTTCCTTTCTCAACCTTGTAGTAAGGTTGGAATCTGCTTTACTCTTGGTAAAGCCCAAACTGGATAGAAAGCTATCTATCCTACCATACCAAGTTCTAGGAGCTTGCTTCAATCCATACAAGGCTTTCTTCAACCTGCACACATATGACTCCATGTCATGTGTCTCAAAACCAAGTGGATGCTCTACATACACTTCCTCTTCGACTACACCATTCAAGAAAGTTGTCTTGACATCCATCTGGTGTATCTTCCATTTCATATCTGTAGCCAGGGAAAGTACCGATCTGATGGAAGTGTAACTGGCTACAGGAGCAAAAGTCTCTTCATAGTCTATCCCCTCTTTCTGGGAGAAGCCACGAGCTACAAATCTCGCTTTGTATTTCTCTATGCTACCATATGCAACATGCTTGATCTTTCATATCCATTTGAAAGTCACAACTGACTTCCCTTCAGGTCTTGGGACTACATCCCAAACATCATTCTTCATGATCGACTGGTATTCCTTGACCATGGCATCCTTCCATTCTTTCTTTTTTACTGCTTCTTCATAACTGGAAGGTTCTTTGTTCATAATATCACATAGTAGGGAAACATAACTGGTATGTGATCTAGTCCTCTTCATTTCTCTGTGTTCTTCTTCTGGAATGCCATATCTTTCTACATCTTGAATGAGCTCTCTAGCCCATGCAAGATTCCTCTTATGAGTGTTATTCTCATAGGGTGGATCTACAGGTATTTGCGGATCTTCAACTTCACGATCTGCTTCTAGAATTGCTTCATTCATGGTGGTGTCTTGAAATCTGGTTTCCTTTGGTTCTTCATGATCTTCAACAGGTTCCTTCTTTGATTTGATGTAAGCTAAGTCCTCATCAAATGTTACATCCCTGCTGACATCAATATTCTTGAACCCTGGAAAGTATATTCTATAAGCCTTTGAGCTTTCACTGTACCCCACAAAGATACCCTTCTTTCCTGAAGGATCTAGCTTTTTCCTCTTTTCCTTTGGAACATGTGTATATACAGGACAACCAAATATTCTGAGATGGTTGACTTCAGGTTTCTTATTAGAGAATGCCTCTTCTGGTGTCTTGTTGTCCAAAATCTTGTGAGGTTCTATGTTCTGCACATATACAGCTGTCCTAGTTGCTTCTGCCCATAGATGCATAGGCAGATCCTGGTCATGCAGCATTGCCCATGCTGCTTCCATGATTGTTCTATTCTTCCTTTCCGCAACTCCATTTTGTTGTGGATTGTAGGGAGCAGTCAACTCCCTCTTAATCCATGAATAACTGCATAACTTCTTGAAATCACCTGAAGTGAATTCTTCGCCATTGTCGGATCTGAATGTCTTCATCTTATTATCAGTTTGATTTTCCATCAAGGCTTTGAATTCCTTGAACTTATCAAACACTTCATGTTTGTTCTTCAAGAAATAAACCCAAGTCTTCGTAGAGAAATCATCAATTAAAGAGACATAGTATACATACCCACTCAGAGAACTGGATGACATCGGACCGCATACATCAGAGTGGATAATCTCCAAGATTCCTTTTGCTTTTCTTTCACTGCTTGGAAATGCCTTCTTAATGTTCTTTCCTTTTGCACATCCTTTTCCAACCCCTTCATGCTTTGTCTTGATTTCAGGAAGACCCTCTACATCTTTGCTTGCAATTGGTAGTGCTCTATAGTGCACATGTGCAAGCCTTCCATGCCAAAGTTCACTTGGCTCCATAGATTCATGTACCATGGCATGTTTAGGTTGTCCCTTCAATTTGTAAAATCCTCCCACTTGCTCTCCAATCACTACTGCATCATCTATGGTTTTACCCTTTGGCCACATTAGGACTTGGCCATCTACAAATGCAACCCTCATGCTTTTTGCATCCAATGCAGATATGGAGAGTAGGTTCTTTTTGAGCCCAGGTACATATAGAACATCTTCATCTTCAAGGACTTCCCAAAGTCTAGGTTGTAGGAGGCTTCACCACTTCCTTTGATAGGATATTGATAGTCATCCCCAAGTTTCACTTTATGGGGTGACTCATGTTCAGATAGATTTGCAAAAGATTCTTTAAACCCAGTCATGTGTTTGGAAGCCCCACTATCAATAAGCCAATCATTACATCCATGAGAGATAGTACCTATGAGAGAAGAGATCAGAACATATTCATCTTCACTTGATGAAGTATCACTTTCTGCCTTAGCCTTCTTCTTGGGAGGTTCATCATCCTCAGTAGCATGAGCATGAAACCTCTTCTTGTTGTACCTCTTCTTCTTATTGAATTTGTTGTTGTTATCTTTCTTCTTCTTGGGACAATTTGAAGCAAAGTGTCCTACTTCATTGCAATCAAAACATCGAACATAAGATAGATCTTTCTTCTTGTGATGAGAGTGAGAATGATTCTTGTTATGAGATCTCTCCCTCTTAAACTTGCTTCCCTTGGTGTGTGCTGTGATAGCTTGATCTTCATTCCCCATCTTTTCTTCTTGGGCCACAAGCCTTGCTTCTTCTTCTGAGCATTCCTCCCATAGTCTACTGAATGAGATCAACTTCCTTCTTGCACAGATTCCTTGGATGAAGGAGTCCCATGACCTAGGTAGGCCATTCAATGTGGTCATGACAACTTCACCATTGTCCACTACTTCATCCACAGCTTCAAGTTGTTCCTTGATCTGAGAGACCTTAGAGAAATAATATTGAATGGTCTCTCCATTCTGAAGCTTTACCCCTTTCAATTGGTTCCGCAAAGTCATCTTCTGATTTATGTTCTTCCCTTCAAATAGCTTGGTCAAGGAATCAAACATCTCCTTGGGTGTCTTTAGATATGACACATGTGGTATGAGATGGTCTTTGATAGAATCAACAATGGTCTTCTTTTCCTTGACCAAGTTCTTCTTATGTAAGGCCTTAGCCTCTTCTTCCTCTGGGACAGGGACCTCAGAACTTATGTAGGTGTCCTATTCATTATCTTCCAAAATTAACCCAATCCTATACTTCCATGTTCAGAAGTTATCAGCCCCTTCAAGCTTATCCTCAAGCTTGGTGTGGTGAGACATCTTAAATAGTACTTCAAATGGAAATAGAAAAGATTTAGGTCTTACCACTTGATTTGCAGATCTGGTGTTGGATTAGGGTTTGTCAGAGAAACCCTAAAAATTCAAAATGTGAATTTCAACTTTCTAAAAGGATAGAAATATGCGCCTTGATGAGTTGATCATCCTGGTATATTTAGAATTTGAAATATGCAAAGTTTCACCCTTCAGAAATGCTTTTTAGTCTTCTCAGATTCACTAGGGAGGACCCTGAATTAGGGTTTGAGTTTCCCGGAGCTTCACCCAACCAAAATATCGATCCAAATCTCTAAACTTTGATTTTTCTAAGGAGCTTCCATCTATGTCTTCAAATTTCAAAAATTCCTATTTTTGTGGAAACCCTAATTTTTAGGGCCAAAAATGAAAGTGCCCAGAATTGAATTCTGATTGGACAGAAAGATTCGCCTTGATAAGTAGAGTCAATCTACCTTGCTGCTTTTCCAAAATATGTGGAGAGAAACCCAATAAACAAGAAACCCTAGTTTCCGCCACTGCACAATGTCTTCTTCTCAGGTTAGCTCTGATACCATGTTAATTTTTGAGCATTAATTCAATATACTCTAGGATCTTTATTGAGAGAATAACATGTACAACATATCAAGTATAACAATTCATATCAATCACACCAAGCAATCACATGAGACAATAGACACACGGAGTTTCACTGGGGAAAACCATAAAGGTGAAAAACCCCACAACTTCCTCAGAGATAGAAAGAGCAATGATACAACCAAAGTACAAGAGAGAGTCTTCTACTAGCAACTACTCCTCCTCAACTAGTGCGCTACTTTCCGAGTGATGTAGGAGTGAATAATGAGATGAAAAAATAGAGATCTCCTGCTCTCTATTTATACTTGTTCCAACTTTCCTAATACACTAGTAGGGCCAACTTCTCTAGAAGAGTCTAATAACCCATGGTTTCATTAATCTGAGCCGACCCCACACTTGGTGGTATAGTAACCCATCACAGCAAGTTACGACACTTGCGATACTTGACAATACAAATGACGACACTTCCGTATAGAGGAATAATAACATCTCTATAGGAGTACAATATACATGGGTGAAATACATTCTGAAGTTACATATACATCAACAAAAATCATGTGATGTGATTAAGAAGTACAATTTTTATGTCAATGATGATCATGAGAATGACAATTTGTTTGTTCAACATTTCTTTAGTTTGATATGTGAAATGTTTAGAAATAACAAAATAAAATTTACAAACCACTTGATTTGGTCAAATGGGTATCTGGGGTAGTACTCACACAAACAAATCACAAATCAACACATCGATGTTTTACATGGTTAAAACCCTCAAAGAGGGAAATAGTCCATGACCCCAACCAAATAGATACTTGAGGCAATAGATCAAGGAAAAATATTTTACATATGAATTTTGCACCATCAATCATCAATAAAATGACCCTCCCTGCTCTTTAAATAGAGATTGGATCAATCAAGTGTTAAGCCACAGATCAATAGTCATTAAGATCAAGGTGAAGATGAATGCTTAGATCATTATATGTTTAGAACATATTGTTACCATCGGATTACATAAGTACAAATGCATACTAAAGAAACACACTTTACCTAAAGACACATTATACCAAGTTGATCTTAACTAACTCCTAAGTGTCTAAGTATCCTAACATCCCCCTTTAAGAACAACTTGGTATAGGAATAAAGGATTTAAAAAAGTGACACAATAAGAGAAGGAAGGAGTAATTAGATCATATCCCTCCTTAATGAAAATTTCATGAATTCCTAACATAGATAAAACTTTAGAAAACTTCATTTATGTAAGAGAATTTGTTTACATGTTTGCAACTTGATTATTTGTAGGGAAAAAGATCACTTCAAGATTGCAATCCTAAACAAGCTTTATGATAAAGTGCATCTATAGTTCAATGGGTTTGTTGTGATGATCTTGAATTGGATTTTTGATGATCTTTATAGAACTCTGATTGTCACACCAAAGGGTAGTTGGATGCTACTGCTTGAATCCAAACTCTAAAAGGACATATCGAATCCATAAGGCTTCCTAACTTGCATTAATGATGGATCGATACTTTGATTATATTGAAGAAAGCATAATATATTGTTGTTTCTTACAAGCCTAACTGATAGATCTGGAACCAATACTAAGAACATAACTTGTAGTAGACTTATGATCATTAGGGTCTTTATCCCATTCTGAGTTTGTGAAACCAACCAACAAAGGAGTCTCCCCTAAATTGTAATGAATCCTAAACTGAATTGTACCCTGGACTGTCAAAACCCAAAAATTTCGAAAAATTTAAAATTTTTAAATAGCAATTAATGTTATTAAATGCATTCCTTGATCTGTTTGTTTTAGTTAAGTGATCATAAATATGTCTGAATGATCTGTTGTTATACTTAGATTTTGATATGAGTTTCTTTACCGGTGCTGATTGTTTTCTGTTCTTCAATCACAAGGGGGAAATTACTATGATAGACTGGGCTTACTTAGCTTCCGAGCTAATGCAACAAGTTTCTTTCCCTTTACAGATATACAGGTAAGTTCGGGCCGCTGCCATTAAATCTTTTAAAGTGTTATAAGTCAATTAGCTGTACCAGAGCATTCAGTAAAAAGGCCTAACCTTGTTATCAAACTTTAAAAGGTAGCTCTCATCCTATGACTTACTTCTGATCTTACTGTTATAGAATTAGAATTACTAGAGAATAAGATAGCTATGTTTTCTTGAGATCAGATGGATTAACTAACTCTATGAGTATTTGTTCTGGTAATGCAATTGTACTTCATTTCTAGCACTGTATAAATACAACGGGTGACCATACCCAATTCAGTTTTTACTCAACCATAATTATTGTATCAAGCCCAGTTTTATGTCAGAATATATTTTTGATTCACACTTTCCATTATGCAAGAACTGAAATTATCCATAAATATACTTAGCTTGTTTCTAGCCTTTACAATGTATCCTGTCAGTTATAGGTCTCTTTTGACCTTTCAGGGTTTGTTTGGATTGAAAAATTATTCCTATTTCTATGATTGTCAAAGTATTAAGAACTATGAGTTACCCAACAGTGTCACCCTTATCTTAGAGACTTAGAGGAGATGCCATATCTGTTGTCTCTTCCCATGAGACTAGGGTAAGTGGAAATTATTGTTCTGAATCACTTATAACTTACATTACACCCTTATCCCTATAACTTTCATAATGCAAAACACTTTCTCTATGTCTAGAATATTTCAAGACTGAGTTTTGATCAATGGTTATATAACATGAATTATTAAATCAAGGTTAAATCTATACAATGTAAGATTTGAAGGTTTTATCCTATTGTTTTTATTGTTAAAAGGATAACATGGAAACTATGCTACTTCAACCTTTATGGATAACCATGAATAATTCTATTACTCATGCTATGATTTTTATTTCTCAATCAATGATGAAAGTCTCATCGTAACTTTGAACATTATGGATAATGCATAATTTTGTTGGTTGTAGGACAAAGTGATTATGTTCACTAGGCAAACTTTGAAGGCATTGTTTAACATGGATTATATAGTGGGTGATGAAATTATGGTGTCTCAACCATATTAGAATCTTCATGTTTGATTATCCTTTGATTGTAAAGTACCCACGCTATGATTTTAATCGAAACACCAATGATTTAAAACTCATCGTGGAACATTGATCCTTGACCCACTACATGGAAAAATATTTGGTGCTATGTGGTGACTTTTAGACCAAGTGTTGGTAATATATAATGTTGAATTAACCCTAGCTGGGCACTTCTCCCTCGCCTTCGGGCTCGGTCTCTCTGTGAACCCTCCTATCTAGTTTCGTCGAGGTTCTGGTGGTAGCAACTTCCATGCTGCTACAGTTTGCTTCGTGCTTGTTCATTTGCTTCGTTTGGGTACCATTCTATACCTTGCTGTTAGCCATTACGACTGTTATTTAAACATTTAGGGTTTTTACCTGTGCTACTGGTACTGTGTGCTTAGCAGTTTCTCAGCTGCTCCTAGCCTTCATGCTTACCCAATGTGTTGCTAGTGATCATTGTAATTTGTTGTTGGCAACTATCAGTTTGTTATGAGTTCAGGGTTTAACCTCTTTGTTACCCATCTTAACCTCTGTCACAGCGTGACTGTATCTGCTGAGTTGGTGCTTATCAAGCTTCCATCGTGGAAGGCACCTGTTGCTTCTACTATCTCATTCTTCCAGTGTCAAGGACAAGATTTTTGCACCTTCTCTGCTCGTGGTTGACAGAATAAATACTGTGTTTCGAACTTCTTTAGTTCGCTGGTAAGTTACTTGTAGTGCTCCTTGGTTTTTCAGTTAATAGAAAAGGATTTGTTCAAAATTTAGCTTTTAACTGGTGTTACTCTATCGCTGCAGGTCCTGGTCCCTATCGAAGGCATGGATAGCACCAAACTTTTGACGAATGGCATTCTGGGTAAGCCTGGTTTTCACCATGGCATTTTCTCCCTTGATGGTTGGTTAGAACGATTAGGGTTTGGACTTTGAAAGGTCAACTTCTGTGACTAAACCCGTTCTGTTGGGTCTTGTCACTGCGTGTTATCACAAATTTTCTTAGCAGGTGTAACCTTGTGATGTGAATGAAATATTATGGCTTCGGTCAAGGTTGTAATTTATTCTTCTCGTTTTTAATAGATAGGGTCTGCTACAGAAATTTTGATGTAAAAAAGGAGAGAAGACAAAGGCTATGAGCCTATTGTAAATGATGTTACGGCCGTGTTGTTTTAATACTGGCTTTTAAATTCATTCTGGGTTTTACCCAGGGTTTGTTTATATTACGACCTGCTATAGCTTTCTTCTGAAATTTTGAGCTCGTTAGTGTGCATTTTGTTGGGGCTTACCCAGGTACGAATGTAACTAGTGTACAACCTTTTTAAATTTATGATACCACTGTGAGTGGAAGCTTTGGCTCCATTAACAGCTTTCCTTTTACTCGTACTTACAGGTCTGTTATGGTTCTACCCAAATCTTACAGTTGAAGTGTAGTTTTAAAAGCTTGATCTTTTGTTATGTTTAAGACTCTGTCGAGAAAGAGAGTTTAGTGAAAGTTAATACTATATTGAATAAGTAATAGGTTCGATCCGAAAATTGCAGTTATGAAAGAATTTGGTTTATTGTTCTGTCATTTTGATTTTGATTCTGAGGCAGAAGATAAGTCGAGAGAACGATACTACTGTATTGTTTAAGCTCGATGTCGAGCTAGATATTGTTCTGATACTTCTTTTGTTTTTTAATACTATAACTAGTTTGTTGAACTATTAAATAAATCTGTGTGAAGAAGTTCTGTTAGGGTTTCTGCACAATTGTTTTATTTGGTAGGTGAAGAATGGATAATCTTTAGCTAGGGTTTGTGTTTGATTTAAATAATAGATTTTAAACTGATCAAACTTGATAAGGGTTTGTACCCTGTTAAACATAACCTGACTGTGGCTATCATTCTTCTGCAATATTAGTTATCAGAGTGTAAATACTGAAATTTTGATTGTTCAAAGTTTGCTATTGTTCCTATTATTATTTATTTAATTTTTATTTTAAACAGAGTACCATTACTTATATGCAAACTCTGCTATAAACTAGGTTTATAATTACAGCTCATAAATTATTACATAAAGTATGAATAGTTTTTCTGCATAAATTATAAATACATTAATAGTAATAAAACAGGGATATTAAATCATACTAACAATACAGAAAATCACAGTAACTTTTAACAATCTTACTACTGATATTCTGGGATATTCAATCTACTAACTAATTAATTACTACTCAGACATATTAACAATAAATACAACATGCATTCATTCATCCTTAATAAACATAAAGGAATAAATGGCAGAACCTGTCTTGATCTGTGGACAACAACAGCTATGGGAGGTTGTTCCTCCCTACCAACTCTTGGAGAGTGCCCAGACAGCACTTCTCAGGACCCCCGAACTTGCTCTGGTCTCCCTGGATGGAACTAGGTGCAGCAAATAATTCTCTCAGCCCAAACAGCTACAATGGAACCAAGTTATTGCAGCATTCCTCTCAAACAACTTCCTTACAGTAAATTTCCCTCTTCCTCAATGGGACTCCTGAATAACATCCACCTGAATGTATTCTCCCTCCAGAACAATTCGAACTCCCAGATCAGTTCATTGAGTACTATTTAAAAGATTGCCTAGGTCTTTGTTGGGTTAACTGTCATTAATGAGCCACTTGCTCAGATTCCACTTTCTTGGGGAATCATGACCCCAAATATAGGGAAGTTGCCACCTGCAACTTAGGAAGTGTTTGAGGATGTTGCCACTTGTCTTTTTCCTTTCCACCTAGTTCCATCCACCAGTTTGACCAGTAACCTCTTTTAACAGCTCTCCCATGCTGTTGTCTCCATAATTTATTTATTAATAATAAAATATTCTGATTTACATTCCATTTCTAGTGACTCTGCTGAGTCATCAATTCCTACTTAGCATTAAATTTAACATAATGTCTTAGGAATATAATAAAATAATTACATTATTTTTACAAAATTGGGGTATGTGACATTACCAAAGTATCATTTGTGTTGCTTTCCAATGGATTTCATTGGGTGTTTACATATGCCAAGAAACAAGAGAAACAAAAAAAAAATCAAGAAAAGTATTATTTAAGTACAAAACATGTCCATTTAACTGGAAATACAAGGTAGCATCTACTTCAGGTGTAATGCAAGTGGCAATAAGTTTGACTCTAGACTATTAGGGAGAGGGGGGAGGTTTACAATCATCCATGTGAAAGTGACGAAGAAGGTCACAAGCATACCTGGACTGAGAAATAAAAATTCCTTCTTTGGTTTGTAGAAATTAGAGCCCAAGAAAATAACAAAAATGTCCTAAGTCTATCATTTCAAATTTCTTCTTAAGGATGGATTTCACATGGGTTAAAAGGCAATGGTCACTACCACTAAGAATAAATTAATCAACATAAAGAACAAGGATGATGATATGGTTTCCTATTTTCTTGGTATATACATTGGGTTTAGAATGGCATCTAGAAAAAATAGTGTCAAGGAGAAAGCTATCCATTTTTGCATACCAATATCAAGGAGATTGCTTAAGTCCACAACAATGTTTCTTAAGGTGACAGACAAGGCTGGAGTCATTTTGAGCATATCCAGTATTGTGTTCCATTTAAATTTCTTCTTGCAAATTTGCATGCAAAAAGGTGGAATAGACATCCATTTGATGGACCTCCAATTTATGTGAAGCAGAAAGTGAAAGAACAAGGTATATGGAATTCATTTTGGCAACATGGGAAATCTTTCTATTATAGTAAATTACTTCAACTTGAGAAAATCCTTTGGAAACTAACCTTGACTTAAGTGTTTCAACACTTCAATTGGATGCATACTTAGTTCTATAGACCCATTTACATATGGAAATTTCTATCCTTTCAGAAGAGGTACAAGATTCCAAGCATCATTCACCATTATGGAATGATATTCTTAATTCATTGTTGCATCTAAATCTAGATAACTAGAAGATTCAAAAAATGTCTCTAGATCACAAGTCTCTTAAACTTGGTCCAAAAGAAAAGAGGCTCATTGTGAATGTGAACATGTTCGACGTTGAACTATGGGATCACTGGTAAGATCACCAGTTTCCTCACATGTTATACAAACCCATTCAAAAAGTGGTTGTGAAGGTGAAACTAAAAGAATATAAGCAAGTAGATATGTATTTTCATCCTCAATGGCATCATCATTGGTAGAATTCAACGTAGGAACAATATCAAAGAAGTTGGGAGTGGAAGGTGGCACAATAGCTAAAGATGCCTCATAGGCCAAAGATGGAACATACATTGTATTAGGCTCACGGGCCAAGATATTTTCATCAAATTTAACATATATTCTAATAATAATGTCACTAAATTTTTGTTGAAAAAGTCTATAACCTTTTACATATTCAAAATATCTCACAAATATGCACTTTTCACTCTTAGGCTATAATGCTTTTTGTTTTTCATCAGGAATGTGAGCCCATGCTTCAATGTCAAACACACAAACGTGGTTGATATCTAGTTTAATGCTACTCCGTGCTTATTCTGGTGATATATATTTTAGAGCCTTGGTGGGAGTGCAATTGACTATGTAATTGGCACAATTAATGGCTTCAGCCCAAAATTGAAGACTTAATGCCTTAGCTTGGATCATATAATTATCCATTTCTTTTAATGTGAGATTGTTTCTCTCAGCAACACCATTTTGTTATGGTGTGTATGGAACAATGTTGCATTTGAATTCCCTATGCAATGTAGTAATTTGTAAATTTATTGTTTACATATTCACCTCCATTATTTGTTCTTGACCTTTGTATTTGATGTCAATATTGTTTTTTCTACAACGGCCTTGTAGGCCAAGAACTTGTTAGAAAAATCACTCTTAAGTCTAAAGAAGTAAACCCAAGTGCATATGGAGAAGTCATCAATGAAAGTTAAGAAATACTTGAATTTGGGAAAATAAATAGAAGTAAGTAGACCACACAAATCACTATGAACAATCTGCAAGGGGGACGAGGTGTGCCAAGAGGCACATTTTTCAAAACTGTCCCAATGATTTTTGTTGAGAACATACCTAGGGAAAACACAATCTCTGCAAGTAACGAGAGGAAGATTGGTCACCATTTTATGATTACATAGTTTCCGCAATGAGCAATAGCTTAAATGACCTCGTGCAAAAAATTTCTCAATTCATCGTTGTGAGCAATAAAAATTGAGGGAAAAGGTGATGACCCAAAGTTTTTGAACATGTACAACCTAGTAATATCATCAACAATTCCAGTAGCTAGGACATTTGTAGGATCTTTGAAATCCTTGATTACACCTTGTGAGGTGTAAACTCTATAGTCTTAAATTCACCATAATGAGTGATTTGATAGACTGACAACAAATTGCAGGAAATTAGTGAAAAACATAATACATCATTGAACTGACCATTATCTAGTTGAATTGTTCCATATCCTACAACATTAAGAGATATATCAAAGTCACCAACAAATAAGTGTTTGGTGTTACATTCATTTAGAGAAAAAAAAATGGTTTTAACCTTATAAGTCATATAATAAGTTGCTCCAGAATAAATGAGCCACTCATTAGAAGAAGAGAAAAGTATGCATTGAAGGAAAAACCATAAGCAAAAAGTGAACGTCCATGAGAATTAGAGTTAGAATAAGAATCAAGGATAATGTTGTGCTTATTCATTGTTGCTTCCAAGGCTGTTGTCTTCTTGAAACACTTAGATTTTGCATTGCCATATTTCCTGCAAAAAATGCAATGGTGCTTAGTATTCTTACATTTTGATTCGGTTCATTTATCACCATTGGAAGCATTCAACTGGCTGAGAGGGTTTGGGTCTCTTTTTTTCTTGTCATTTCAAGGATGTTTTTGTTGATGTATTTGTAACTTTGGAATGTATTTCACTTGTATATTTTATATTGTCATTATACTTCCGACGGAGAGGTTTCATTCCTCCGATCAAGAAGGTTATCATTCTACTTGAGTGGGTTATTAGACTCCCCTAGTGGGGTCGGCACATAATTAGGGTATAATGGGTTATTAGACTCTCCTCAGAGAAGTTGACCCAGTTAGGGAAAAAATAAAGTGAAGTAAAGTATAAATAGAGAGTGTGACTCTCTCATTTATTCATTCACTCACTCACTCATTCATTTGCATAAGTGAGAGAGAGACAAGTTCGCACAAGTGGAGGAGGAGGAGCTGCTGGAGTCTATCTCTTTGTTTTGGGGTTTTGTACTATTGCTCATTCTATCTCTAAGGAATTTGCATGGTTTTCTCCTTTATGGTTTCCCTAGTGAAATGATTTGTGTCTATTGTCTCTTGTTATTGATTTCTTATGCTTGTTATTCTCTCAGATAAGATCCTAGATCATATTGAATTAAATGTTGAAAAACTAACATGATGTTAGAGCTAACCTAAGAAGAAGACACTATGCAGCTGTGGAAGCTAGGGATTCTTAATTTTTGGGTCTCTTTCCATAGATAATCAAAGGTAGGAGGCTAGGCTGACTCTCCTAAGGAAGGCACATCTTTATGTCGAAACATAATTTGATTCCGAGCATTTTCAGTTTTTGGCCTATCACTGCTGCGAGAAATTAGGGCTTTTGACCAAAGTCGAATTTTGGAGTTCTCTCAACATAGGATTGATCTCCTCAGCAAAATTGAAATTTAGAGACCAATATCGAACTTTTTGGTTGGGTGAATCTCCGGGAAAGTCAAACCCTAGTTTGGTTTTTGGACCAGAAAACCAGAAAACCAGAATTTGACAGAAGTTGTAGATTCGAAATTTGCAAATCACTTTTGAGGGGTCAATTTTTGGAGTTTTAAAAATCTAAGCACACCAGCTTGCTCGCCTCATTCAATTGCATCTCCCTATCCAGACAGAAGTTTGAAATTCCAAGTTTGGATTTTTAGGATTTCTCTGTCAAACCCTAGAAGCTCCAGATCTAGTTTCAACAAATCAAAGTGGTAAGACCTATAAATTTTTCTATTTCCATTTGAGTTTCTCATTAAGATGTCTCACCACACGAAGCTTGAGGATAAGCTTGAAGGGGATGATAACTTCCGAGCATGGAAGTATAAGATTGGGTTAATCTTAGAAGAGAATGAATTGGACACCTACATAAGTGAAGAGGTTCCAGTTCTAGAGGGAGATGAGGCTAAGGCCTTACATAAGAAGAACTTGGTCAAGGCCAAGAGTATTATTGAATATTCTATCAAATACCATCGCATACCTCATGTGTCTTCTCTAAAGACACCCAAGGAGATGTTTGATTCCTTGACCAAGCTATTTGAAGGGAAGAACATAAATCAAAAGATGACTTTGCAGAACCAATTGAAGAATGTCAAGGTAAAAATTGCAGATACCATGCAATCCTACTTCACAAGGGTCTCTCAGATAAAATAACAACTTGAAGTTGTGGGAGAAGATATAGAGAATGGAAAAATTGTGATGACCACCTTGAATGGTCTCCCTAGGTCACGGGATTCCTTCATTCAAGTAATTTGTCCTAGGAGGAAGCTCATCTCATTTAGTAGGTTGTGGGAGGAATGCTCACAAGAAGAAGCTCGAATTGTGGCTCGAGAAGAGAAGATGGGTAATGAAGACCAAGATCTCAGAGCACACTCCAAAAGGAATTATGAAAAAAGGGTGCACCACCACAAGAAAGAAAAGCACCACCACCAGAATCAGAGGGGTAACTTTAAACCCCAAAGAGATATGTCCACCATTCAATTGTATACATGTGATGAGAGGGAACACTACTCCAGGGATTGTCCCAGAAATAATAAAGGTGGCTCTCACAAGAAGAAGAGAAACAAAAGAAGGCATCATGCTCACACTGTAGAGGATGATGAACCTCCCAGGAAGAGAGCCAGAGAAGAAAGTAAAGATTCTTCAAGCGATGAAGACTATGTTTTGATTGTTTCCCTCACAGGAACTATTACTCATGGAAGCAATGATTGGCTTATAGATAGTGGGGCTTCCAAGCATATGAAAGGATTTAAGGAATACTTTATGAACCTATCTGAACATGAGTCACCCCACAAAGTGAAACTTGGGGATGACTACCAATATCCTATAAAAGGAAGTGATGAAGCCTCTTATAATCTAGACTCTGGAAATTCTATGAAGATGAAAGATGTTTTATTTGTTCCAGGACTCAAGAAGAACCTTCTCTCCATATCTGCATTGGATGCAAAAGGTATGAGGGTTGCATTTGTAGAAGGCCAAGTTCTTATGTGGCATAAGGGAAAGACCATAGATGATGCAGTAATGATTGGAGAGCAAGAGGGAGGCTTATACAAATTCAAGGGCCAACCAGAACAAGCCTTGGTCGATGACTCAGTAGAACCAAGTGAACTTTGGCATAGAAGGCTTACACATGAGCACTATAGAGCACTATCTCTTGCAAGCAAAGTTGTTGAAGGACTTCTAGAAATCTAGTCGAAGCAAAGAACGTTCATGCAAGGAAGCAAAGATTGAGAGGGAGTCCACCCAACAAACAAACAAAGATAAGTATTTGAATTGTCATTTCTTGTATATCTTATTATTTAAATAATATTGTTCAATGGTGTATATACTTATATTCCTAGATTTAGGCTATGTATTATATTGCATATTAGGATATTTGCATTAATGAACAGTATACTACTAATATGCATGTGATGGGTAAGTGGCCTATGGTACTGTACAACATTCCATTGCTACTTATATAGTATGAAACCTTTTTGCTAACATGTTGGGAGTAGTGCACACTCTTAACAATGTTCTGGTAGAGATGGAAGGCATCTAGAAATTTACGGGATATGGATGAATGTTGTATTGAAGCATTGGCTAAGATAATTGCATAACTGTATGACATATGTATTTATGTGTAAGAATTTGTTCTGAAAAACTATGAGATGTTTATAATCATGCAATTGAACTTGTCTTGTAGGAAATACCGTGTATCATCACCTACAAGAGATATTTGTTTCGAAGAACAAGAAATGAATATCCAAAAAGCTACTCGTTGAAGACATTGAAGAACCAAAAGTACCCAGGATCCGACATACAACAATGAATGAAGTAAATCCAGAAGATAATGAAGATCGTGAGATAGAAGATCCATAGGAACATATAGATCCACCCCGTGAGAAGAATTCTCACAAGAGGAAACTAGCATGGCTACGAGAGGTAATTCAAGAGGCAAAAAGTTACGGTGCTTCAGAGGGAGTGCATAGAGAAAGCAAGAGACTTGGGCCATACACTAGTTATGTAGCTCTGCTATGTGACATCATTGACAAGGAACCTGCCAACTATGAAGAAGTTGCAGAAAAGAAAGAATGGAAGGATGCCACAATCGAGGAGTATCAGTCGATCATGCAGAATGATGTCTGGGATGTGGTCTCGATACCAGAAGGGAAGTCTGTGGTGACTTCCAAGTGGATCTACAAGATCAAGCATGCTGCAGATGGCAGCATAGAGAAATACAAGGCAAGATTTGTGGCACGTGGCTTCTCCAAGAGAGAAGCGATAGACTATGAGGAGACATTTGCACCTGTAGCCAAGTACACTTCCATTAGATTAGTAATTTCTCTTGCTGCAGTGATGAAATGGAAGATACACTAGATAGTTGTCAAGACAACGTTCTTGAATGGTGTAGTGGAAGAGGAAGTGTATATGGAGCAGCCACTCGGGTTTGAGACACATGACAAGGAGTCTCATGTGTGTAAACTGGAGAAAGCCTTGTATGGTTTTAAACAAGCACACAAGACATGGTACGGCAGGATAGACAACCTCCTGACTAGTTTAGGCTTTACCAAGAGTAAAGCAGATTCCAACCTTTACTACAAGGTTAAGGAAGGCAATCCAGTGATACTCCTACTATATGTAGATGACCTGTTTGTTATAGGTGAGGATGGGTTGATTGCTGACATGAAGAGAAAGCTTACTGCCGAGTTCGAGATGAAGGACTTGGGTATGATGCACTATTTTCTAGGCATGGAGGTGTGGGAGAGTGCGGATGGAATCTTCCTTGGGCAAGGGAAGTATGTAGTAGAGATCCTGAAGAGGTTCGGGATAATGGAATGCAAGGCCATGGCCACACCTATGGCATCGAACCTGAAGCTATTGAGTGATTCTTCATCAGAGTCGGTTGATGCCATGATGTATCGTCAGATGATTTTGTCCTTGATGTACCTGACGAATACGAGACCAGATATTTGCTTCATTGTGAACACATTGATCCAGTTCCTGATGGATCCAAGACATGTTCACTTGATTGCTGCAAAGCATATTCTGAGGTACCTGAAGGGTACGGTTGATTATGGGCTCAAGTATGATGCGAATCAGAAGATTAACCTGGATGGTTATGTTGATTCGGATTGTGTAAGTAGTGTCATTGATAGGAAGAGCACTTTGGGGTGTTGCTTCAGTATGGGATCAAGTGTGATCTCTTGGTTTAGAAGGAAGCAGTCCTACGTGGCACTGAGTACAGCCGAAGCAGATTATGTCGTAGCGTGTTCGGCTAATTGTGAGGTAGTATGGATAAGGAAGCTACTATCTGATTTGTCTGATCTCCAGTTGGATGTGACTTGTATAAATTTTGACAACCAGAATTGTGTGAAGTTGTCTAAGAACCCGGTGTTCCATGACAAGTCGAAGCACATTGAGATCAAGTTCCACTATATCAGGGATATGGTGCAGAGAGGAGCAGTGAAGCTCCAGTATGTTGCGACGGACGAGCATATAGCCAATGTATTGACCAAGCCGTCGGCCAGAGTAAAGTTTGAATACTTCAGAGAGAATCTTGGTGTACTTCAAATCGAGGTTCCTTCCAAGGAGAAGCGATGAGTCCGGAAGACGCAGATCCACACGAGCCATTCTCACATAGTGGTAGGAAAGTACTCTTATGGTGGAGATGTAAGGGCTGGGTCATTCTCACATAGTGGTAGGAAAGTCCTCCTATGGTGCAGATGTAAGGGCTAGGCCATTCTCACATGGTGGTAGGAAAGTCCTCCCATGGTGCAAATGTAAGGGCTGGGTGAGGCTTTTCTGACATGGTCAGAGAAAAGTCCTTCCATGGTCGTTGATGTAATTTCTGAGCTTTTCCGACATGGTCAGAGGAAATTCCTTCCATGGTCGTTGATGTAATTGTTGAAGCTTTTCCGACATGGTTATAGGTTAGTCCTTCCATGGTCGTTTATGTAATTGCTGAGCCTTTCCTGGATGGTGCTAGGAAATTCCTTCCATTTCGGTGAGTGTAAGTGTTGTGTTGTGTGCATATGGGTTGTGCTTCGTTGATGATGAGATGATCTGAAGATGATGAGGTGACAGTAGGGTACACAGATTTTGCAGAGGCATATAATCAGTCCTGGGATGCTTTTTCAGGTTTTGCAGTGGCATATAATCAGTCCTGGGAGATCTTGCAGGTTTTGCATAGGCAGTGTAATCAGTCCTGAGATGTACCTACTTGATGGATTGCTCGCAGAGATGATGAAGACCTACATGGAGGCTAGGCCTACATCCAACATGAAAAATGGATGGCTCTGTAGAACTTCCTAAGACGAGTATATTGGAGATTGATGTCCGAGATAGCAGCAGCAGTGACGATGATGATCCAACTTTGATGATCCAATGACGAAGACTTGTGCTGATGAACTGTGTTAAGAGAATACCTTCCTAGTTAAGAGGGAGTGTTAATGGATTTGTAACTTCAGAATGTATTTCACTTGTATATTTTAGATTGTCATTATACTTCCGACGGAGAGGTTTCATTCCTCCGATCAGGAAGGTTATCATTGTACTTGAGTGGTTTATTAGACTCCCCTAGTGGGGTCGGCCCAGAGTTAGGGTATAATGGGTTATTAGACTCTCCTAGGATAAGTCGGCCTAGTTAGGGAAAAAGGCAAGTGTAGTAAAGTATAAATAGAGAGTGTGACTCTCTCATTTATTCATTCACTCACTCAATCACTCATCTGCATAAGTGAGAGAGAGACAAGTTCGCACAAGTGGAGGAGGAGGAGCTGTTGGAGTCTATCTCTTTGTTTTGGGGTTTTGTACTATTGCTCATTCTATCTCCGAGGAAGTTGCGGGGTTTTATCCTTTATGGTTTCCCCAGTGAAATGATTTGTGTCTATTTTCTCTTGTGATTGCTTTGTTGTGCTTGTTATTCTCTCATATAACATCCTAGATCATATTGAATTAAATGTTGAAAAACTAACAGTTTCCTATTAGGTTGCTTGTATTTATCCTTTTGTTGTGCCACTAAGTATTTTCAAGATGTATACATAGTTTTCATCAGTCCAAGATGTAAGAGCTTGTCTTGCTCTCGAATAAAATAATAACAAAAGACTTCAAGTGTGGGGTATTTATAATTAGACCTCGTAGCTTCTTTGATGGAGTAAAAATTAGATACAAAATAGAATAAGAAGGAGCAACATTGAAAGAACATGATAAATACATTGCTTTTCTAGATTTTTATGTTTCATTCTTCAACTAAAAATATAATGGTTTTGTATTGAGCTAGATAGTCTTAAATGCAAGAGAAATCACATGGATTTAAAGTAATGAATTGAGTTTCAAGTTGGTGACCTTGACTCTCAATATGTTTACCAAATATGGTTTCTAACTTTTCCCAAGCCTTATATGGTTCGTCAATTCCTTTAAGGAGGAATCGCAACTAATGACAGATGGACATCCCAATTAATCCATAGGCTTTATCACTTTTATTGTCTCATTTGATTTTCTTATCAACATCATTGGGGGCAATTATTTTCCCAATGCAATATGGTAAAGTCCCCTACTTCATAGGACATCCTCCATACGATCTTTCCATGAGAAGTAGTTCGTATTGGTAAACAAAATATCACTTGGAAGGACATATTAGAATATGATAGTAATAAGGATTCAAATGATGAAACTTATTCTGTAGATGCAAAGATCTTGAAAAAATAGGAATATTTAAAAAAATGGTATTCAAAACAAACTTCAAATGTCAAAGTTATGCCTTTTTTGAGAAAGGCATAAAAAGAAACCAAGGAGACACATGGAAGGAAAAGGTTTATCCATGTGGTTATGGGAGAAAAAATGTAGTAAATAATTCCCCTCGTTACTATTTTTTCCTATAAGATCACTTTTACAGAAAGAAATTTATAAAATAAGTGACCCACTTTTTATAAAACAAGTGGGAAGCACTTTTACAAAGAGTTAGCTTTTTAATTAAAGCTACATTAAATTTTACAAAATGTTAAAAAGGAGGACTTGAACCCAATATGTAACTTTCAACCAAGTGAGTTAAGAAAAATATTTAGTAATATTATGGAGAATGGGGTTGTTTTTGTTGTTGTTGTTGTTTTTGTTATTGTTGTTGTTGGTGTTGTTGTTGGGAGATCATCCCTACCCAAAAAAACCTTGCATTTTGGTCTATGAGACACTTTACACAACCACACAAAAACAAAAACTGAAATTTCTCAAATTTTGGGTTATTCCTTAGTTATCTTACCTAGAAACATAAGTTTTCTCACTTTTTCTAGTTTACCGAATTTGTACAAGGCACATGACAAAGAGAATATGTAGTCAAGAAAACCATTTCCGCTCTGCTTATGATTAGTCGAGTTCACACATAGCACACATGAAAGAGCATACATAGAATGAAAAAGGTAAGAAACTGGGAATAAAATAGAAAATCGGGCTGGAATATGAAAGAATATGAGAAATATTTTTTAAAAATGCATAAATGTAAACCATATACCTCTATATCTAGTAAAATGGCCATAAATTGGGAAAATAGAAACATTTTTTAGTGAAACGAAAAGAATTTCCAATTGAAAGAAGCACTCCTGATGTAATGGAACACTTCTCTCAGTATATAAATACATAGAAATAGAAGAATGCAGAAGTCCTTTGATGCTCATGGTTACACCATTTCAAGATCTTGATCAACAAAGAAAGTAGGACTTCATAATCACTTTGATACCATGTTCGACTAACACAAGGTATTTCTAGAAATTGAACACCCTAAGAAACCACTCACACAAATAGATCATGTATCAACTTACTGATATTTATGTGATTAAAACCCTCAGAGAGGGAAACAATCCACAACCCTAACCAAATATCTTCTTGAGGAAATATATTAAGCAAAGGAAAAATATTTTACATATGAGTTTCTCACAGTGATTACCAAGGAAGTGACCCTCCATGTTCTTTAAATAATGATCATCAACCAATCGGGTGCTAAGCCATAAATCAAAATCCATTCAAATCGAGGTGAAGATTAACCATCAGATCACTCTATGTCTAGAACATATTGTGACTGAAATATTACATAAGTACACATGCATACTAAAGAAATACACTTTACCTAAAGACATATTATATGAATTTGATATTTACTAATTTATAAGTATCTAAATATCCTAACAAAATTGGCAGGCTCTTTTTATTGGTTGAGTTGGCTTCATAAGGATACTAGAGTTCAGAATAACTAGATATTTTTTTAAACATGTCATAGATAAGGTGAACATAATGCAGGTTCCTGTCTGAAAATACCACTTAGGAGGTATAAAATGAGTCATGATATGATACGATTCAAATCGTATGTTGAAGTATTTGATTGTTGCAAATTGCACCTAGACCATGAAGGTATCAAACAGGAAAGTCTTGTGTGGAAGTAAGAGGCTATGGCATGAAAATTGAAGCTCATTTTCAACATACTTTGAAACAAAAGCTTAGTAGAAAAATAAAATTTGATCTTCATGACGAAGGTTCTTTTTATAATATTTTGGATCACAATATATAGATTCTAATCAAGGATGCAATACAATTTACAAGCAATCAATAATGTGAAAAAATCATGTCATTAATTATCAAAACATGAAAGAGATGCAATGAGATATTTCAATAACACGTGAAACTATTGTATTCCATGAACTGTACAAGAATGTGACAATATATTACATGAAGTAAATTCAAATTGGTTATGTAGGAAATTCAAATTGTTCTCTAGTGCATAAAACCTAGTTAAGGCTTAAATGGAGCTTAAATACCCTTTGTTAGCCATGCCAACTCGTTGAGGTAAGTTAACAACATCATAACCAACCTAAGTGAATCTAAGTGGACCTAGACATCTAAATGCAAGGAACAAATGAATGATAGGATCATGCATAAGTGGATAATCCCTTAAAAGCCTCAATAAATGTGTTATCTCATAATAGCCATGAGAAACACTAAAGTCCTTGAATAGTTGATTGAACACCCATGATTTATTCCTTAACTTTGAAAATACTGGACCTTTCCTAAAATCAAGGAAATAATCTCAAAAGAAGGAATGCACCCTCAACAACTATAAATAGATGGTTAGGAGCTCAATTATGACCTATAAATGGTAGTTGACCTATAAATAGCAAATTGGTACCTTGGATCTTTGGAAGGAAGCTCGAGGGTAGCTCAGATGGTCAAATTGAGTGTAATTTGGATTGATGGAATCACGAGACCAAGACTCACGTCCCTAGGTGATATATTAATGATGTGGAGAGGTTTTTTATTCTCTACCACTTTGGGGATGTTGTAGTTCTTTGAAATGTGAATAAATACATGCCTCAACATTGTGAAACTATACCTAGCATAAGGGAATTGAATTATGTTCAGAGTAAAGACATGGGTGACATCTTTTCCATTGAGATAAGAAAGTACACATTTTTTTTGGATTTTCGTTGATGCAGAGGGATGTACATTTGATGAATGTGAAAAAAATGGAAATGTGAAAAAATGGATATATGCCCCTCTAAATACAAAGGGGCCACATCTAGTTCTGACAGGGTTAGATATGCATGCTGAAGAGGTCATGGTTTCATTGGATTATGATCAAGTTTCTAATGTTGTCAAGGAAGATACACATGCTTTTATTAATGGGATCATTATAGATTAATTAATATTTTGAATTAATTAATATTGATTAACATTTTGAACTTTGGCTCTATAGGTGATGCATTTGTTGCCATTGCACCACATGGAAATGCAGAGAATGTGGCCTATTATATAATGCAATTCACACAAATAAAAAGCAATTTGGTGCAACCAGATCAAGATGGAAATTTCACATACCAGATTGATGACATGGTTATGATGGGTCACTTTTTTGTAAAAGTTAAAAAAATACAATGATTATTTATCTATACGGATTTTATGCCTAAATATATATCTTGCTAGTACAGTCATTTGGTGATAGAAGCTCATATAAAACTAAAAAAAAAAAAAAGTGAAGAGAGGCGAACTCTGGAGATCGAAGATCGCAGAAGTTGACCATGAACTATCATGGATACATGCATTTGTATAACCCATTGCTTAGGTGAGTAAACTATTGGAATTTTTTTAGGTTGACATGGTTGGTGCACTAACTTATTTTTCACTATCCATACATCCTAATATAATACTGACACTATTTTAGTATAAATGTTCAAATTGTATAGACTTAAGGGTTAGCTCAAACAATCATGAGCCGACGTGAGATCTCTCCCCCTGAAGTTTGGGAGCTAATGGGGTCGAATATCTTGTTCAATCACGGTTAGGCTTTGTAATTAGGGATAATGATTTACCCCATTTACCATCCATGAATCATGAGTACCTACTCGAAGGATTTTCCATGACGTTATTCCTTGTAAAAAAATGTTTAATATATATAAATAAACTACTTAAATTTCTTATTGTTAATATGTATTTATTATCGTGTCATGATTCTTAATTTGTATAAAAAAAATTACTTAAATTTATCCTTAAATTACTAAATAATTTGAAACTTTTTACCAATTCTTTTATAATGATTATTTAATGTGACATCTATACTGGCACAGAGTATTGTATTTTCCTTGTAATATAATTGAGTTAAAAAAAATATTTTTATGTTTAATCCAAATAAGAGTATTGGTTTAATCACTTTGAAAAGCTTAGCTGAATTTAAAAATTAAGATGTACACAAAATTTAGTTCACATCTCTTTATATTATAAACTTTCATGGATATTATAATGAAAGAATATGCATACTTAAGATGATTACTCATTCATTGTAGTGAATCCACAAATTGTAATTAAAGAGTGATCAAATGTAATTAATAAGGTGGTATAAGTACCTAGTAAATATGTGCATTCTCTTGTTCCCAATGCTCATCATTTGAAATTTTGAAAGCATAAACAACTAATGTGTAGATAATACTAACTTTATACATGTAGAATTATGTTGTGACCTTGCATCTACATATTATTATGTGTGGATATTTTTCATACACTCTTAATGCACCAAGAACCCATAATAATTTTTAGGATAGGCATGTCCAAAACAAAATTCTCCTTATCCTTCCACATTATCCTCCATCTCCACAATGATTTTAATATATTGAAATTGATTATTTAAATAATCCACAAACGTTTCCATTTTTACCATTCCTAGAAGTAATTCGCTCGTGAGTCCTTTCCTACAATCTATTGATATTCAACCAACTAAATATTATATTGGAAAAATGGGATTCAATCATGTTAATAAAATTCAAAAAATTCTACTGGGTTCTAAAGATGGAAATATTTGGATGCTTCAATAAAAAGGACTACTCATATAATTAAACAAAAAAATGTGGAAGGGATTCTCTAGATCATCTTTTTGTTAGATTACCTTTTGCCAATATAGTATGGGAATGGGTTAAGTGAAAGGTGATATGAAATACCCCATCATCATCATGGCATATATATGCTCCTCCATATGCGGTACAAATATAATTTAAAATCAAAAGAAGGACTCAAATTACGTTTAATTCTCGTAGTTATGATAACATGGAACATTTTGATAGAGATAAATATGATAATATTCCAAGGGGTCAATTTTTATTTTTATAAATAAAGGAAATGAGTAAGGAATATAGGTGAAACCTTTACTTCTAGAAATTGGACAAAAGAATACTTAAGGGATTCATAGAGGATTGACACAAAGTTGAACTCTGGGGAATTCAAATCTTTAATCTTATTCAGTCTAGTATATTCCCCCCTCATATTAAGATTAATTATATGAAACGATCAATTGTTCACCCCCCTTTATCTAAGATAAATTTGATTAGGCCTCAAAGTATCTAGGAAATTTTCATATTGGAGGAATGATATGTGATTATATAGGTTTTCCAATGGGATCATTCATTCATAATATTGGTGAATTGACCAACCATTTTGTACAGGTTATAATGGGTTTTTAAAAAGGACTATCGTTGGAAAAATACCTAAAATAACCAACTTTTAAAAACTAAAGTATACTAACATCTTATTATTGAAAAAATGAATATGATTAGAACATGGAACGATAGTTTTAATTTAACATCAAATTGGTGACCAACACACTAAGAGATACCTTGACTTCTTAAATATTCTTCATAGCTTTATGCACATTATATTTGGTGGGGGGATTAATAATTTACTAAGTGGTTGGCTAATCTTGGAGTTGATCTAGACCAGGGGAAATAATTAATAATTTTAAAATGTAATTCCCATACTCAAGATCAAATTAATCATAATTATAACAATGCTTTCTTATAGAGAGACATAAAAGTAGAATGGAAATAGAAACAAGGAAATAAGCTTTGCTCTTTGGTCTCACTCCAATCCTCCCAAGCGCAGATGACTATAATATTGTTGATATAGTTTTGATTTAGGAAGGGGTATGAAGATATGAATATTTGAGTTCTATTTTCAAAGTCATTATGCTATAAATATGTTTCATTTTTATAGGTTAAAATGAAACTTCGTTACTCTAGTAGTATAACCTATAATAAAATGCTAAAAAATAATATTGTGAGAATAAGCAACACTATAATGTATATAGTCTAGGATAAATTTAAACTTCGTTACTCTAGTAGTATAACCTATAACAAAATGCTAAAAAATAATATTGTGAGAATAAGCAACACTATAGTGTATATAGTCATATATAGGAATATTTCTATATTTTCTAAAAACTTAAGTGCATGGTATACATATGTTATTTGTTCTAAGAAAATATCCCTACGGATAGGTGGACTCTCTCATGAACATAACTAAGCCCCTAGATGCTTAATCCATGACATAAAGGAAACAAATAGAAACTAAATTCCTACTAGATCTAGCCCATACATAAACTAACAAGCTATGGAAAGACAAAGCAGGTAGATGGAATACCTCACTTTGATGGTTGTCCTCGTTGCTCCTAAGTTGTTCCAGATCCATCCTTTGATCATGCACTTATGAACTTGTTCACAATGGAAATAAAATACCTTCTCCAAAGCGATATATGTATAAACAAATATCTAACTATAAAAACCTAGACAATTTCATGAATTCATCATCAAAGACATGAAAATGGGAGGAATGGGATAAGTTATATTGATAGAAAGAAATCCATAAAGAAGCCATACAACATGTGTTATACCTTACTCATGCTAGATCAAATATTCTCCAATCTATGCTCCATCACCCTTGCAAGACTCTTAAGATCATAGGTTTGGTGCTTCCAAGATCTCCCTCCTCTCTTAGCTCATGGATGGTCCTCCTTAAGTAGGATTTGGGAAGGCCAACCACTAGGAGAAAGTGATGGATCCAAGTGAGTAAGATGTGGATCAAGGATCTAAACCATGCCAAGGAGGGAATGTGAGATGGATTTGAAGGGGTACCTCATCCCAAGAAAATCTCCATGATATCCAAGATCTAAAATCAAAGGGATAAGCCTAACAAAATTGTTTTGATCCCCTATAACTGAGCAAAGCGCGAAAAAGATGAAATTTTTGCTCCCCAATAGGAATGCAGAGCGCAAAAAAGATGAAATTTTCACTCCCCCATAGGCATGCAGGGAGCGAAAATTCCAGTAAGGTAATTTTTGGAGGTGGTTAAGGTGGGTTTCGACCCCTTTCTTGCTATATTTTATTCCAAATGTGACTAGGGAAGGGACCAACATTAGAATGAAGGGTCCTAACACCCTTAGGAGGCATAAACATCATGTTTTCCATGGGGGTGAAACATTTAGATCCTCACTTACACATGGTGCAGAAATTTGAGGTATAACACTATTGTTCCTTGCATGCTTTGGACAATGTTTTAATTTGGGATTTTAAACCCAAATTGAAAGATATTCATGTTTTGTAAATTTTTCATTTCAATGAAATGATAAATTTTTACCTATGCAACAATATAATCCCACATTTAATCCATGTTGACAATTTATCATATAATGTGATCCACTTTGGTAAGTTATCATGTTATAGGTCTCAGTATCTTACCACTTGGATCCTTCCACTCATTTTGATGCATCCTTTCACAAAAAAATCCTATAAGTATAGAAGAAGATAAGAGCTACAAACCTTCTTAGAGTAATTATTAAGGTATCTAAATTCAAAATATAATAATGTATAACATTGGCACAATTATGGTTAATTTAGTTGAATTATGTTTCATGTCAACATTGTTTATCCTTTAAGGTGAAATATATGATCAAATCAACTATAAAATTAAATTAATTATAAATATAAGGGAATGGGAGCATTCACTTATAACCAAAACATGTGATAGGTCCTTGGCAAATAAAGTATATTGGAATTTAAATTATGAAAAAAAAATATTTACATGTAAGGTTACACCATCATCCTATATAAAACAAATTGATGTAGTCAGTGCATTATCTATTTGGACTTTTAGAATTTTGAATGGTGAGCATTTAAAATAAAAGAAGATACATATTAATTAAGTATAATAATAAATTTAGAAATATAACAAAGCTAAGAGGAACTTTCTAAACCATTTATATGATCTCTTTCTCTATAACAACCCTTATATACAAATATAGAGAATATTTAATATAATAAAATAATGTAAGATAATAATATAATTGGGAATATGAAAGAAAATAAGGGAAAACAAATTGCATTAAATAAGAAATTAAGAAATTGGGAGAAGGAGGAGAAGAAGTGAAGAGAGGGATCTTTTTTTTTTTGTCTCTTTTTGTCTTTGGCCATCTTGGAAGAGGATCTCTGGAGGAGAGGAAAGCAAGATAGCACTGGCATAGGGTTAATTGGTGGGGGCTTGGGGGCTTCATCCTTTGGCTGGGGTTGGTTGGGTGGAGAGTCATCCCCCCACCTTCACTTGCACTATTGGAGCTATCAAGGTAATGGTAGCTCCTAGGTCATCTAAAGAGGTATGATTTTCATAGCATATTTTCTGTATTTATTGATTAGATCCATTTCTTTGTCAGATCTTCTATGCACCCTGTTTTTGTTGTTTCTGGATTTTATAAGATGTAACATTTTATGTGATTCTTGTGTTGGATCAGAGATCTGCATGCATATTTAATATTCTTTGTTATTTAGTAGGTTTTATGAGTAATTTAGGGTTCTTACATTTGGTATCAGAGCAAGGATCAAACACTAGGCATGTCTGCATGTTAAATCTGCTAGTTTGTACAAAGAAAAAGAAAAAGAAAAAAAACTTGAGTTGAGACCTAAAAATGGTTAATTTACAAAAAACAAAAAAAACCTAAATCTTTGTAAAATCTAAAGACTAAGAATAAAATCAAGTTAAAATGGGTGCTGGAATTTGAACCCAGATCTCCTCACAACATGAGCCTTACTTAAGCTACACCCATGGCTCATGCCTTCAAAACTTACCATCATGATCTCTACATAGAATTTATTACAATCTAAACAGTGATGATAATAAATAATAAAGCCTGTAAACTGCATTCTTGTATTGATTCTTGTGAGGTTGAGTTCTTGTAAATTGCATTTCTTGTATTGATTCTTGTCAGGATTCTGTTCACAAAGAACAGAATCCTGTAGAATTTATTACAATCTAAACAGTGATGATAATAAATAATAAAGCCTGTAAACTGCATTCTTGTATTGATTCTTGTGAGGTTGAGTTCTTGTAAATTGCATTTCTTGTATTGATTCTTGTCAGGATTCTGTTCACAAAGAGAAACAACTCCACGCCATTTAAACAAGTCACCCCACTCCTCCAGACTGGATGCTTCCACTCTTATATTTAACGCAGGGGAATTGGAAACATGCCTTCAGACGAAATATATTATCCTGGTACTCATTTCGCCAGCGATCATGCTTTCTCATTTCTGCAACTCTGATAATGGTCGGGCTCTTCTATTCTAGGGGGGGGGTTCCTTCAGCATTCTTCCATCTGAGATCGAAACCGAGCCATCCATAAATTAATCTTCTTCAACAAAATCGACTGCAAAGATCGTGTTCTAATAGCTTATGCGCAATAGAATATTCATTACAGATCCCGTAGAAATCCCTTCTGTGCATTCATTTCACGCCGTCAAAGAGGATAGGCCCATCCGTGGTTAGAGAGAAATGACTCCCTAAACATTTTGCAGCAGAGGAACCTCCAACAGAGAGCCCATCACTCTTCATGAGCAGTCGACGTTGTTCTTCTGTGATCTACCAATACAGGATACTCCCCAATCTCATTTCCAGATATGGTGTCGAGGTTTCCTAATCCAAGAACAACCCTTTACAATAGTGCTTATCCGTTGAAAACCAAGAATATTAACCACAATTCTGTAAGCCGGCATAACTGAATACAACTGGGCCAAGTGATAGCCGTTTCATGATTTCGTCACTCCTGCCCAAACTTTAATTGCTGGTGGCCACGTTTCATGATTTCGCTGTCACATGTGTGTAACGTCTTCACTCCATAGTGGGTGATGCGTTTCTTTTTCTTAACTCCCTGGCGTTATGGTGCCATTCATAACGGGAAGTGGGGCTATATATTTTTCTTAAACCTAGAGTAGTAAGAAACAATTATGTAGAAATCCTGACCTAGCATGCAACCTGAAACAGTACAGCAATAGTTCGCTCAAAGTGGAAAAATTAGGAATTAGGGTTCAAGGAGGCTTGCGATCTGAGAAGGATTTCCTTCTGGTTTTTGAAATTAGGGTTTGAAGTTCTGGAAGATTGCGATAGGAAAATAATTTCTTTCAGGTTTGGTCATTCCTGTCTCTCTGTGGAAATGGGTTTGAGAGTCGACGTGGCGATAGCCGGCACTGCAGTTCGCGACGATATCATAGGTGGTGCTGCGGTAGTGAATATAATTACTCATTGTCTGCGTTTTGCTGGCGGTAGCGAGAGTGTCCCAGTTGGTGTGATTAAAAATGTTCCCGTTGATGTTGGTCGGATTCAGATCTTGACCACATTCTATGTTTTGCTACTGCAGAATAACTCCTACTCTCTTCTGCTAGGCCTGCCATGGATGCACGCGGTGGGCCTTACAGTTAAAGGTGATGAAGATCGGATGGTTGTGGAAATACGTGGGGATGGTTGTGGAAATACGTGGGGATAATGAGACCGTAACTGTTCCTCAATGGAAGGCAGATAGTAATGATAAGCGGACATCATTTTGCTCTCTCGTTGAGATAGGGAGGTCATTAACCAGTGAATAAATTCTACACCCCTCTCTGGTACTTTTCATCTGTCAGGCTAGTGCAATTTCTAGACTGCTACTATTTTTCCTTCTAATTTTGTGTATGGATGTACATTTATCAACTGCCATGCTACAGTTTCAAATAGTATAGCTAAAAGTTTTCCATTCTCCTTAGGCATTGGAAATAGTGTATGATTTTTCTTTATAAATGAGATAATTGCTCTAAAAGCAGCACCAATAGAATTTGTGCTGTTTGACTGACTTTGCAACATTAAAAATCCTATAAATTCCCCATCCATCTCAAAAACTCTTATTTGCTTGCGCTTCCTTGAAGCATTTTCTCTATGTTTATTTTTAATGAAATAATAGATTCTCATAGATTAAAATGATTGATAATCAAATCAATAGTTTCAGATGATTGTAGATGATGATAATCATATTTCAAATCACCGATTTCAATGCTGACATACACCTGTATCTTTATATGCTCATTTGCTTGTCAATGGTAATGAGTTTGGTATTTTTATTTATTATTGTTTTAGAAATTGATATTATTATTTATATTAATGCAGTCCTTCTGAAGAAGGAAACTACATAGGGACATGTTATTATCAAGTGTTTACAATCTTAGAAGTCATTTTAAAGAGTGTATTTCAAATTCTTTTAACTTATATTTTAGGGTTTGGAGAGGGATGCAGTTTAACCTCTAATTATGAATATAACAAGTATTTGTTTCAATCACTGAACTATGGAATGCTACAGGTGAGACTTCAGTTTTGGAGTATGCCTTTGCAATCTCACCATTTTCAGCTAATGCATATCTCTCGTAATTTAGCAATGTTGAGATTTTGCTGCAGTGAATCTCCACAGTGTTATCCCAACACTTTTTTTGTCACTTGTTTTCTAACTTCTGGTGGATGAAAGCAAAGATCTTACGAGTTTATTCTCTATTTTTTAGTAAAGTGTGGATAAAACCCCAGGTTGAATTGACAGCTTGACACTTGGTTGAATTACAAAGTAATATCATAACATGACACTTGGTTGAATTACAAAGTAATATCATAACATGATTTTCAATCAACCTTAACATTATTCTCTAATAATGATTGACACGACCACAATTATCAAGAAATCATTACAATTCTAGTCTAGTCTAAAGAACTTGAAGAAATCGATTTAGATCCAAAACATGAATTTAGTAATGGAGCCTGCCTGATGATAAATATGCATGTTGTAATCCATAGTCGTTTTGGATCTCATCCTCATATGATTCTGCGTCATGGCTAATGGCTCAGGCTTATGCTAAATGTGAGATTCAACCACCTGAGGCTCCTTCTGTGGATGTCCAGAAGGATGACCAAAGTGCACTTGTAATTCTTGCTTCAAGGTCTCAATATTCATCTCCCATTAATCTCTTCACCGTTTCCATGATTACCACAAGTCTACCGTTTATCTCGGCAATTATCAATAGCCCAGTGTTGGCATTACTCTTCTCAGCCAACTCCACTTACTCCCTTCGCTGGGGATGGCTATTTATAGAAAGCCACGCCTGACCCAGGTCCTGCAAATTGCAGCGAATAATTTCAAAGAAATATCTATAGAATTCAATGAATCCATCTTGAATCGTAACTTAATTTTTATTTTTTTAATTTTTTTTGGGATAGCAATATATGTATAAGATGGATAATTTACCAGTTAATTATCATTAATTCATCTTTTATTTGTTCTCTATGTTTAATTAAATGAATTGTTTATTTATTATTATCCAATTATCCATATATCAATTACCAATTTTACATCAAAATGTAATTACCTATTAAGTGTGCTTCTTGCTTTCCAATAAAAATCGCAGTTAGTACAGTTTCCTCAATAAAAATTATCGCAGTTAGTACAGTTTCTTCAGTATGGGCGTCGGTTTAGGGTTTAGCGCATTTAAGATAAGCTCATATTATCTGTGAAATTGTTTGGTGTGCTTCTTGTTTTCCACTAAGAATCACAGTAAAAGGAATGAGGGAGTGGCTGGTGTACGTAAGGCGTTATTCATGACATTAAACCGTTGTATCATTATACATTATTTCATTTTTATATATAATTTTGAGGTGTGTGATAACTGGCACTCAAATCGTTCTTTGTTGGCCAAAAAATATTTTCAGTAATGTACAGTTCCACTTTTTTTTTTATATTTTTGGAATTTAGGTAATTTTAAAATGGGAAAAACTTTTAAATGCATAGTTTTATAACATAATTCCGCAGTAAATGAAGTGGAACTACATTTCCATGGGTTTGAATTTAGAGAAAAAATCACAACAAAAACTGAGGGATTTGAGTGACAGTTATCCCACTCCTAATTTTCCTAATTTTGATGCGTAGTGTATTTATTTTTAATACCGTACTCACATCTTGGCATCAATGAATTTGCTGAAATATATTGGATTCCAAATTTCAACCTTTTAGCAATATTTTAAAGAGCATGATATACTACTTTTCCAGATCATTAATACTCCCCTGCGTCACTTTCTTAGAATATTTTAAAGAGCTTGATAGCCTCTTTTTAGGAGTGAATAATGAATTCAATGATTCAAATTATGCGGGTGATTGAAAATCATTGTAAAGTCTTGATTGTAGTGAATTGTTTTGGTATCTCCTAAGTGTGATTAGCATGGTCATACAACCCAAGATAATTTTACAGTTTTGCATTTGTTTCTACAATGCTCTAGGTATTTTACTTTCCCCTTGGTTCACATGCCAATGCTATCCCAAGGGAGCTTCTCTAGAGTGATAGATTTGGTATTATAACTCGGGAAGCTATATGGATCTACTAGTTTCCATACTTCCTTTCCCATAAATAGCCTTAATTCATTGCTTTGTTACCCAGAACTGCTTAAATTGTGTCCATATTTTGATCACGCACATATGGCTGCAAATGTGAAAATTGAGGTTGTTGGAAGGTTAATCGGTATTTTAAACCTCCACAATAGTATCCAGAATTCATATTACAACTTAGTGAAACCCCTCATGCAAATAAGGGGGAAACAAGGGACAACAGCCATTGTCAATCAACATGCAATCCTATGGTGAATTCATAGTTGTTCTAGGTTATCCTCACCACTCTCTCTATTCATGTGCTTCCTAATCGAATTTTCCCATCCATTAATGTGAGAAAGTGGGGGCAATTTTAGCTCATCCTCGAAGGAATTGATATGCATGAGGGCCGACATTTGAGACAGCTAGGTTAACAGGTGTATTCTTAGTGGATTTGTTTTTATTTATTTATCCATTTCATTTATTACATAAGAGTATAATAGTTGTGGTGAGCAAGTTTTTAAGTTAAATAAATGTTGCTATATATGTTGATCAAGTCAATTGTTACTTAATACTCTAATAAATCACTATAGAGGTCCAAAATAGATTAGAAGTTTAGATTTGATTGTTAAAATAAATGCATCATTTGACAGAGTGGTTACAATTAAATGTAAGCCCTAAAATAAGCTTGAAAGGGATGTTTACTAATGATGTTGAAATCCATGGTACAAACTTTGTATGTTCATATGATAGTGACCTTGTTAATGTGTTATTAAAAGAGGTTGTATTATACTAGGAGTTGTTGAAATATGATGGTTCTCATAGTGTGATAATGAGAGTTATGTCGGGATCCTTTAGAGAGGTGTAATGAGTTTACACTTTTGAATTTAGTAATTTTTAGTTATTCAAATTATTATCAATGGATGCAATATTTTCAATAGCTAAGTATATTGGGATTGTTGGAGCTGATTCTTGAATAGTACCTTCAGACACACCACATACTTGCTCTGTTTAAAAACGTGGAGAACAAAACTTTACCATTAAAATTATGAATGTAGTGCATCCATGAAAGTTGAATTGTTTTATTTCAAATTACTCTCTTCTCTCTAGCAAGATACACTATAGGGAATCATAATGTCTTCCACACAAAATTATCTAATGAACTAGGGTCCTATTGTAGTTGTTGAATTATCTTGCATGGTTTATGAAGTTAGAGGACATATGTTGCATATTTCATGATGATACTCAGTTTTTAATGTTGCTACTTAGTTTTCATGATGCATATCTTATGATGATACTCAGTTTATTATAGGTTCCAGATGTATAGGACATGAAGTAGATGATGTGTTGAGTGTTGATATTCAATTGGTGATTTATAGTTTTATTTTGGCATCTTGAAATGTAAGTTATGTTGTTTCTTAGAATGATGCCTTATAAACATGTGATTCATGGTCATGCATTATTTTGATGTTGTTATTTCTAGCCATGAGATTTATAGCCATGGGTTGTGCATGTGATACTTCTTGATGTTGTTTCATGATGTTATGGTGCTTTATAAGATAGATGATGTGTGGAACATAAAATGATATTATAGTTTATCATTTCATCTAGAGATAAATGGCATTTGGCACATAAACGGTATGAAAACATGTTGTGATATAATGGTGGATTATGTGGGTTGTCAGAATACATATTTGATATGATGATGGAGTATGTGAATTGTTACTCCATGTTGATAGTACTAATGTTGAAATATGGTAGCTTATCATGGTATGTTAATGAGATGCTCGTGAAATTATCATGACCAGTTATGTTATAATGGTAGCACAGAGCACCTAAATGCATTAGATGTTAAACTTGGCATGACTTATCGTGACAATGGGTTGTGATGCAATGTAATACAATATGAATTGGTGGCTAGACATTCTTGTTAGCACATGATTTAAGGTTGATCCATGATATTATTATATTGAGAAATGGTTACTAATGACTATTCATTATGGCAAGTGCCAGTTGTTTCAAGTGATCCGCTCAAATAGCCTGATGAGGCTAAGTATTCTATGATTTTGTGGGATCCCATAACCACAACTGAGAATGACTACTATAAATATATTATGGGCTGGGGGACAAGCTCAACAATTAGCTCTATGCCAGCAGCACTTTACTTTTGTACCGGAAGTTGGGAAGGTGGCAATTCCACAGAGACTTCTCGGAGAACTTCTGATGTGACCAGAGTCCACGATTGGAGACATACTCACCGGGAGGTAGGTTTATGGAGAAGGACTTCTGATGCCTGGGGCTAGTGCCTTGAGGGTGTTGTGGAGCATGTTTAGGCTAGCCTTCCGAGATGCCTGGGGTATAATGATCCTGATATCAAGATCAGGGGCACCAGGAGTATCAGGATCAGGGTACTGGGAACCAGATGTCGGCTAGTACCGATGAGGCCTAGATTCTGTTAGAATCCGATGAGGCCGTAATATTACCAGAAGTTGGGAAGGTGGCGATGCTGTGGTAACTTCCCGGGGAACTTTTGATGCCTACTGTATGATCCATGGACAGGTTACAGTAGAGGGCCCGTGCCATGGCGAGCGGGACCATCCGGAGTTGGAGGGGAGGTGTAGGGAGGTTGATCGGATGGTATGATTCTGAGGGAGAGGGTGAGTAAGGAAAGAGGAAGTAAACAAATACACATCTATTAATTATTAAATAATTATCTAATGCTTTTGTATGTATGATGCATAATTGTTGTTATGGTTGCATACTAGACTCATAGCAAATTACTTAAGAGCATGTTGTAACTTAGGGCGTTTGATTGTATTAGTGTGGTTTGGAGACTTCTATGTGGTGGCCACACATATAAATCTCTTAGCTTCACAATAGTACTAGCTACCTATATATTCTAATATTTACTTGATTGATTGATTGAATAAGTATTGTATTTATTGCTTGAATATTATAACTTCGGGACGAAGTTTCTTGAAGGGGGAGAGCATGTAACAACCCTCATATATGAATATAGAGAATATTTAATATAATAAAATAATGTAAGATAATACTATAATTGGGAATATGAAAGAAAATAAGGGAAAACAAATTGCATTAAATAAGAAATTAAGAAATTGGGAGAAGGAGGAGATAAAAGGAGGAGAAGAAGTGAAGAGAGGGATTTTTTTTGTCTCTTTTTGTCTTTGGCCATCTTGGAAGAGGAGCTCAAGAGGAGAGGAAAGCAAGATAGCACTAGCATAGGGTTAATTGTTGGGGGCTCGTGGGCCTCAGCCTTTGGCTAGGGGTTGGTTGGGTGGAAAGTCATCCCCCCACCTTCAGTTGCACTATTGGAGCTGTCAAGGTAATGGTAGCTCCTAGGTCATCTAACCAAGTATGATTTTCATAGCATATTTTCTGTATTTATTGATTAGATCCATTTCTTTGTCAGATCTTCTATGCACATTGTTTTTGTTGTTTCTGGATTTTATAAGATGTAACATTTTATGTGATTCTTGTGTTGGATCAGAGATCTACATGCATATTTAATATTCTTTGTTATTTAGTAGGTTTTATGAGTAATTTAGGGTTCTTAATATCTCTCTCTCTCTCTCTCTCTCTCTCTCTCTCTCTCTCTCTCTCTGTGCACGCATGCACACATGCATGAAAGAGAGAGGAAAGAGAGAGGAGGGGGGGGTATCTATTGACACAAAAATTTGAATTGTGTATGTGTGTGTGTGTGTGTGTGTGTGTGTGTGAGAGAGAGAGAGAGAGAGAGAGGAAGATACCTCATAATTATATTAATATACAAAAAAAAGAATGCAGACAACCACCAAAACCAAAAATCATAAGGAAGAAACCTATCCTATAAAAAATTTCACTTAGGAAATAAAAAATAGAGTCAACTACAAGCTTAACCTTATTCACACAAAAAATGAAACAAAATCCTATCATTCCTAGAAACAAATAACTTGGTGAATTTATATTATTTTAAAAATTATCATCGTTGTTGGTGTGAAATTGGTTAACTTTGATCACATGAAATGGTCTCCAATATTGAAACCTTAAATTTAATCTAAAAAAAGGTTTAAACATGTTCTTAAATTTTAAAATATTTAATTATATTGAAAGAAACTTGGTTAAGTGAAGTGCAATCCAAATTATTAGCATTGGCATATTCAAGTTTTATTTATATTATGTGTTTTCTAATGCATTTAAGTATTATGATTTTCATTGCACTGTCACGTCCCCTCCCATCATACCAGTTAGATCGAGAGGATCGTGATGCTAAAACCAGGCATCTAGCTCCATGATCTTTTAAATAAGCATTCACATAATATAAAAGAACATATGGAAATGTATAATATAAGAAAAACACAGCGGAAGTAATATAAATTACACATTCATCATACATTCAAGATATTCATCAAATAAATAATTGCAAGTTAACACAGGAGAATACTTGAGAATACTTATCTTATAACAAAGTAGTCTCAAGCAACTGGCTATTCAACTACAACATTCCACCCAACCATAGGCTAGTTGTGCTTATCAACCTCTTGATACAACTACCACCCCTGAGCTTGGCATGATTTCTACAAGGAACCAGGGAACAACAGACTCGCACATAGCCAAGCACACACCAAGATGAGCCAATCCAATCTACAATTAGATTTATCAGGCTGCTAGGAAATGGAAAGGAAGAATTGCTAAGCTAGTGAGCTCAACCACAGAGCTATGGATACCTCTACAAGATCTATTTAGCTTGGCACCCACAATGCCTACACACCCCACTCAATTAAGTATTCCCTTCACCAATTCACAGTCCCTCAGGCCATACCTTCCAATTCTAGGGTGTCCCAGGTGTGCATAGAAGAGTAGCCAACCCTCGTGATCTTCTTGAGAGGTTATTCTCCCCACTAGGCTTATCAAGCAAATTCTGTCCACTACCACTCCAAAACTTTTGCTCACAGGTTCAAACCAAAACAGGGATGCACATAACAGCAAAACCACAATTGCTGGGCATGAGGAAAATCGTTTCTTCAGTGGGATTCCCAAAGAGGAGGTTTCTACCAATTCAGAAAAACATGGGAAAACCCAAAAATGAAATGGCAATTGGGGAACAACCCTGGAGAACAAAAATCATTTTCAGAAAAACGTCCATGTGCATTTTGGGGAAAAACCGACCTCCATCCCAGTCCCAAATCGTGGCCCTTCTCTCCGAGTTGCTGTACAATGCAAAAACGAGATCCCAGGCATGGAAATGCAGGAAATGGTGAAAAACGTGATGGGGAAAGACCCAGTAGTTCAAACTACGCGAGAGAGGAAATACTATGGGTTCAGAATGGCTTTGGAAACCATTTCGTGGGTGTTTTCTTTCCCAAGGAGACAAAATACGATTTCCTAGGTTGATGGCTTGCCCATACACAAAATTGGCTGCCATACCTCTTCATTCCCAAGGCATTAACTACCTCAACCATTTTCTGGAAGAATTAAATGATTGGGTCCATAACCCAAAATGGGTAGTTGGTGGTTTATGGGTTTTCTCATTGACACATGGATTAACACCATTGGCTCAATGGTTTGAATAATTTCCCTCCCTATTCCTTAGAGAATCATGCCCCCATCTCTTTGTTGCATTGCATAGCTAGTTGTGGGTATTTTCATTAAAATTTGTATTTACATGATGTCTTATTTACATTGTGCCTATCTAGAACGAGAACCATAGGCATCTATTTTAAATTGCCAATACATAAAACTCTAAATCAATGGTGGGGCCTTGGCCTTGAGCTCCTCACCATGATTAAATAAAAATATTTACATCATTTACGATTTAATACAAAGGGGGTCAAAATGGGGACGTGACATGCACATAAGATGTTAATTCATATTAAATAAGTGTGAGATTGGATAGAGTAATTTCCAATTAAAATGAAGATTGATTGAAACCTATTAATGTTTGTACGTGATTATCATAAAGTGCAAAAAAGTAATCAAAAGTTAATGCATAATGTTTAAAGCTTAAAAAATACTTTTTTTATAAAGTATAAAAATGGTCATAAAGTCCACATATAAACTATAAAAAAATAAATGCATAAATATAACATTCAAATATAATAATAATAAAACATCAAGCTACTAGCCCCACTAGCCCAATGATCATCACCACTTGCACTAGGCCTCCCATTACCCTTGTGACCATCACGACCACCATTGTTTCCTGCACTAGGCCCCTATCACTAGAAGGAGTGTTGAGTCCCTACATAGGATGGTCCATAAAAATAGAATATAGAATCATATACTACAACTTAAATTTACAATCAAGCTAGATAATGTTTAGTACAAAATTTATGAGATGAATATATTTTTAAAATTTAACCAACTAGACCAAATTACCTAGGTTGATTCAACGCTAAAATTTTTGTATGAGATATGAATTTTTGTAGGTGAACTCTAATTTTATTCACCCATCCTAGTCATGCCCCGATGAGCATAAACATCCATGTCAATGCCATGGAAACATGAAATCAAATTATTATTAAAAAGTGTGATTATCATTACTCAAAGGTGTTAGGAGCTATAGGGGATCTAATTAGTCTCAATGGAAATATAGCATCCAACTTCTATTGGGACTTGAAATTTCTATGAACAACCAGCAAAAATTTAAATTTTCTATCTCGGATCAACGTTATTGCAAGAGATACAAGTTAGGAAAGTCATTATTTTGGGATACTCATTATTAGTCACCCAACAAATCATCACTAAGGAATCTAAATATGGCACCCTGCCCCAAATAATCATGCACATATTCCATCAAAACTTGGATAGGATAGACAATGTCAATGCAATTATGCATTTGGAAAACGGGGTCTTGGTAAAAATTGGGGATCCCCTTGTAAGGAAATGGATCCCATAGTATTAATAAATATTTTACAATTTTCATCATTTACAAATTTGCACGTGCAACAACATATATATATATATATATATATATATATATATTCCAATAATTTTATTAATTTAAAACTTAAAATAAGTAAAAATTAACATAGCTAGAAGGGAGTTTATACTTGAATAAAAAATACCTTAAAAATAGCAAGTTGTCCCTTTCATCTCCTCCTTTCCCTTCCTGTTTGTCCCTACAACTGAAATTTATTTCCCACCAGGAAACTCAACCATCCCAAACCAATCTCGTATGCCTCCCTGCCAACTGGAGAGGTCTCACCTACCACCCAGCTCCAAGAGTTTCCTCTCGGACCCCCAAGTCCAAATTGAGTACATGCCTCCACCAACTAGTGCTCTCCCTCAAGTCTAGTAGCCTCCTCCTGTCGTAATCTCTGTCTCCCCTCCTTTTCTTCTCTCTGCAATTTATTCCTCCTCTACCCCAAAAATCAAATATCCCTTTCCCCAATTCTATTCTCTCACTTATTCCTCTTCCTACTGACTCTATGCTCCCCATTACTACCCTTATTCTCCCCATGATTAATGTTCTCCATTCCCAAGTCCTTCTCGAGCCCAACCACTTGACTCTTATGAATAATTTATTATATTAATAGTGCTTGGGTTGGTTCACTTACCAACTATAAGTGTTTCACATTTATACAACTTATCCTTACATTTATTAATTAATTAATTTGTTTACCAATGAATTAATAAATATTATCCGTTTCAATTCTTGGTGCTAATACCATATGTAAAATTCAACTAAATTTATTAACAGGGTTCCACCTCCCTGTCACCACATTAAATCCGACAGAACCATTTATTAATGTATATTAAATTCCAAATTCCAAGATAATAATAATAATAGAGCACAACCACATTATTACTTGAGTAACAATTATTTTGTGACATGATATATATATATATATATGTATATATATAAGTTTTAACGATGAACATTATAATTCGATTAATTCATAGTTAGTAATTATTTATTACTAAACTAATGTTCTACAAAGTACTAATTGTTATTTAATTTCCTAGTACCAAATTCCATAATCATACTTTATTTATAATTAAGATTTAATTAATATGTAGTAATAAAGTTAATCATTACCTCATTAATACTAATTAACATTGTTAACATGCAATTAATATTAACAGATCAAGTTAATATTAATCTAATTGACATTACAATTACAATTTAATATTTTAAAGCAAGGTCCTCACTATTTAATATAATTAATACTCATTTAAGCATTTAATATTGAGTACATTAATTAACACTTAAGTTAACCACAACCTTATTAACATTGTTAATCATCATTAACATTTATCGACCAAGTTATTAACCAACATGTTGACCCTTAATATTACATCATTAGCATTAATTTTCCTTTATTGACCATAATTAATAATCAACCCTAGTCATAATTAACTAACCGTTCATTTACACTTGACGTAATAGTTTTATTTATCATCTAAGTAGGTAATAATAATTATAACATGATCGTTCTTAACCACAATGCATCCAATCCAAGTTTGATAATATACTAATAATTCATAAAACATAGGTAGACGGGTTATGTAAGCGTAGCTAATGCTTACATAGATCGTGTAGGTACACTAATAGTACTAACCACACAGCATTCATAGTCACATAAGTTATTGTTTGTTGATGTCTACTTAAACATAATTTGAACTGTTGGATAATTCATTTAACTAAATACAATTAACTGACAAAAAATTATACAAGTTAACGGGTTACGACACATGACTCGACAAGATTTTTCAACATACACAGTTAATCAAGTATCCACCTAACTTCATGGTACACCTCTCTATATAATACATTTATCTAGTTCACAACTAACTTCCACATCCTATCCTTCCTCTACTTAACTACCTTGAAGTGTCACTCCATGAACGACTCTAGTAAGAACTTGTAAGCGGAAGTGTCGACTACATCGACCAAGCTTCCACAACAGGCATCCACTAGTCATCATCACACACCTTGGGGAGCATGCCGTAGCACATGCCTCCAATGAATTTGGGTTCCGGGGATAAACGGTGGGTAAAGCCTCCACCCCCCTAATGGAACAAGGGACTATGTCTACACTGACATAGTGACTGCGTTGCGACTTGTACTCAGTTTGTCATCGTATAACCAATTTGGATGGTTGAGTTTCCTAAAACCATACCCCACCCATAAATCATAATAATAAATACAGTAATCATGCTAAATAAATAATGAATTACATGCATACCACTTATCTTTCGAAGTCCATGTCCCTAATGTACTCCCACCTCGTAGGATCCAACTATAACTTAGCCATTTTAACCTGTAGTTCAGTCTCCAACATATGATCGAGAATATCATGCAAATCCTTGACATGTATATATACATTTCATTATTAAGAAACAATAAGCAATTCATTTCTGCGTACCATGCACTTGGTATCACATTTATCCATTCCACTATAACTTTTAACTTGGTATCCATGTACCCATCATTCAGTAATATGCATGCAAGAGACATAATTAACACATTAATATATATCCAAGAATGAATACATATCATAACATTAACATCACACACACATATATATCTTGGAAAAATAATAGAACCATATGTCAATAGTGTCATCAAACTGATGAAGTCTCACAATAATAAGCAAATACAACATATAATGATAGTTCAGGAAGTAAGGTCAAAACAGGGCATTATAAAAAGGTAAACTATTGATTTATGATAACTTTTGGTTGTGAATCATTTGTCCATATGGATAAAGAAAATAGAACAAATATTGAGGCTAAATCCAAGAAATGTACCTTTATTGGATATGGGGTTGATGATTTTGGTTATCACTTATGGGATTATGAAAATAAAAAAATAATTAGGAGTAGAGATGTGGTATTCAATGAAAAGGTCATGTATAAAGATCAGTTGCAGGGAAAGAAACATGAAAAGGAAAACACATAGTACATAGTGCTTGGTGAAATCAAAGAAAATGAAGTTCCAAAGGTGTTGAAAAATCAAGAACAACAAGTACCTCAAACTCCTGCAAGTGTTAGAATATCTACTAGGTCAAGTAGACCCCCTGAACGATACTCTCCTTCAATGTATTTTTTATTGATGATTGAATTTGGTGAACTGGGATGTTATGAGGAAGAAATGCAGGTGGAAACTATAAAGAAGTGGGAGCAAGGCATGAATGAGGAGATGGACTCATTGGTAAGAAACCAAACTTGGGATTTGGTTCAATTTCCTGCAGGTAAAATAACATTGCAGAATAAATGGGTTTACAGGTTGAAGGAAGAAGATGGAGGGAAGAAGTGGTACAAGTACAGACTTGTTGTAAAGGGGTTTGCACAAATGAAAGGTATAGATTTTGATGAAATATTTTCTCCTATTGTTAAAATGAATTCAATTAGGAATATTTTAAGTCTAGTGGCGGTAGACAATTTGCATCTCGAACAGTTAGATGTAAAAATATCCTTTGTCCATGGGGATTTGGAGGAAGAGATTTATATGCAGAAGCCACAGGGGTATGAGGTCAAAGGGAAGGAGAATTTAGTATGCAGGTTGAAGAAGAGATTGTATGGATTGAAGCAAGCTCCAAGGTAGTGGTATTTGATAGTTGATGTCATTTTGACCACTATGGTTATTTCAAGAGGCTAGATAATGGAAGATAAATTATATTGTTATTGTATGTGGATGACATGCTTGTTGTAGGGTCTAACATTCATGATATAAATGTGCTCAAAAGGAAGTTAGATAATTCATTTGCGATGAAGCATTTAGGTGCTGTAAAGCAAATCCTTGGTATGATAATAACAAGAGATAGAAAAAATCACAAATTGACATTGTCTCGGGGTGAGTACATAGAAAAGGTGTTGGAGAGGTTTAGAATGCAAAATGCAAAACTAGTTAGCACACCTTTGGCCAACCATTTCAAACTAAGTAAGGAGACGTGTCCGAAGACATAAGAAGAGATATATTACATGTCCATGGTTCCATATTCATCAACAGTTGGTATCTTAATGTATGCCAAGGTACGCACAAGACCAGATATGAACAATCTATGTAAAGAACATTGGAAGGCAGTACAATGGATTCTCGGGTATTTGAGAGGTACCACCACTCATGCATTAGGTTTTGGAGGTTCACACATTGTTCTATAGGGATATGTTTATGCATCTATGGAAGGTGATAAATATAGAAGGATGAGTACCACAAGGTATGTTTTTATTGTAGGTGGAACATCAATAAGTTGGATTTCGAAATTGCAAAAGGATGTTGCACTTTCAACAATATAAGCAGAGTATGTTGCTTCTATAGGGGATAGTAAATAGATGATTTGGTTACAGATGTTCATGGAGGAATTGGGTAAGAAGCAAGAGAATAGCAGGTTGTATAGTGACAACTAGAGTTCCATTCATCTTGCAAAGAACTCAGTTTTCCATTCTAATACTAAACGTATACAATGCAAGTACCATTTCATATGATATGTTCTGGAAGATGAACTGTTGAAGTTGGAAAAGATACAAACTAGAAAGAATCCTACAGATATGTTGACAAAGGTGGTAACTAGGGATTAACCGAGTTCCTTCTCATTTTCAGTTGGCCTTCAAGAATGAAGGTGAAGATGAGAAATTTTCCAGTTCCAAGGTTGGAGCATAGTCCAACAGATGCAGTAGCGGTGGAGTTTCTGTGATCAATATCCAAGTGGGAGATTGTTGGTTGTGGAGCTTGATATTCCTTATTTAGAGGTCATTTTTCAGTTGTGACTAGATCCCATCCCATGACGGGGGGTTTGGGGGGGGATTTCCCCCCCAATATAGTCGCCATGGGGATCCAGGGGGCTCGAACCCCAAAATATTTCTGAAAAATGCCTTGTAAAATGTTGTAATTTCATAGTCATGTCTTGGTCATAAATGGGTGATTTATGGGCCCATGTTATTGGGTGTTCCATAGTATTTTCCCATGGTAATCGCTCTTTAAATGGAAGGCATTGTAATATGGTTGTGTATTGTAGCATTGTAAATATATATATGATTGTGTAAGAGAGATTGAAAGAGAGTGAAGAGGAAGTTGCAGCGGATGCATTGTAGGTTGTATCCCTTCATTTGTTGGATGATATAATAATAAAAGGATTGGAAATTTCTCCATGGACATAGCACATATTGGGTGAACCACGTATATTGGTGTCTTTCTTGTTTTCTGTTTATGTGATTTATATTTTCATTTGGTTTATTGTTATTGCTTTGCGATCCCGCTTTTCTAAAAATTGGACAATAAATCATTGAACGCATCACTGAGTACATATTTTGGATGTTCCAGATGAAATTAACACACAGAAAATACTCTTTGAGCAATAATTGATAATGCATAACTACTAACAATATGAGTAGTTTGAACAATAATGAAATGAAACCTAAGGTACAACAGAAATTTCTTTATGTGAATAAAGGTATTCCCATTGAGCATGGGAAAAACCTCTTAATCAATAATCAATAATGAAAATCATTGATGAGTTCTAGATCACAAACCAATGATGAAAGTAATGACATGGTACTATCCACTCTAAGTATATCTCCTAGAATAATGTGTTTTTTTTACCAGAAACATGGTAAAGGGTTTATATTGAAAAAGGTTGTGCACATCCATACATTACAAAAGAGAGAGACTCAATACAGAGAGAGTTTTCACATTTGAAACCAAAAATATGGCCAGCCTGGCTCTATAGTAGTTCTTGAACTATTGTCTAGTGTTCGTAATTACAGAAGAGGGATATACCCTTACAAAATGGAAATTTAACAAAATGAGAAAAAAACATTCAAACATGAAAAGTGAACCAACCCAACTAATTCTCAGAACCTTTATGCCCATACATCGGTTTCTAAACTGATGCTTCCTCCATTAGCCACATATCCACACAGGGGGATTCTTGGTAGTGACTACATTGAGACATCCTCTCCATATTCAAGAATTCCTCCTTTATCACATCCACAGACCCCATGATCTCAAACAGTTTATGTTCTAGGTCGTCGAGGCACGAATCCTAGCCGGAACGATACTAAGAGATGTACCTCATGTCATTTGTCGAATCCATGTGAGATTTAATCCCCACGCAAACTGCCTTGTACACCTTGCGCGGGTGATGTTTAAAATCCTCCATAATGGATTTTAAGAAATCCATCCCATCTACTAAACCCGCCATTAAACTGTCCGAGGTCTGAGAATGAATTAAGTCTGCTTGAAGCCCAAACGAAGGAATCGAGGGATCAAACTAGGCACTGAAGCTTAGCACCAGACTATGGAAATGAACTGGATGATCCTCGCAAGCCGAAAAGGAAAGGAATTCAAAAATTCCCCGTAACCACGAAGGCATATTTTTTGTAGAGGACTCAAAGTCACTGGAAGGGCTTGACATAATTCTCGAGTTGAGACCGCATAGGAAGAATACAACCTGAGTTTCAATAAATGTTGGATCATGTCTATTGCCAACGATGAGACATGCGAGGGTAAATCCATGTGAATATCCACACATCCATGTTGTGGATGACTTAAAACATTGGTGCTCAATCCCATTATCCCTTTCATCCACCCCTCTCTATCGAAGAGCTTAGGGAATTCTCTTTAATTCCCCCCATCACTATACTTCATAATTCCAAGGGGAAGATTGACCCCTTGGATGGCATAATCATTTTCTTTCTTGTTTTTTCCCCTAAGGATATGAAAGTACGACACCTTGGGTAGATTACTTATCTGATTGATTCTCCTGTGCATTCTATTGCATCTAGAAATGCCTTTTGGGATTCCTGACCTCATTTTTTGGATGACATGTCTGAAGTCTCCAAAAACCTTGAGTCTATTGATATTTAGAGTTGAGGTTGTTTCCATGGCGTGATAGAGAGATAACCATTCTTCTTCATTGTTGGTTTTCTTTCCTAGCCCTCATGCAAAGGAAATGATTTTTTTCCCTCTGGGATCAAATATAATCCCAACCGCACCTACCTCCCCTGGCTTTCCTTTGGAAGCCCTATCAAAAAATAGGGAATGGATTTGATGAGCCTCCCACCAAAGTTTGAATTCTAAATTTTCTTTTCTTATTTGCCATTCAAAGAGATCCTTATTGATTTTGGACTAAAGTGAGCTCACTTTCACAAAGAATTGACACCAGTAGAATTCTTCCCAAGATAAAGCCTCTGAGCTAGGTAGGGATATACATTTGGGTTATACACCTTCAAATATCATATTTGTCACTCTATAAGCAGCTTTGTTGTAGTAAGATTTCTTATCCTCAAATATGCTTTTGTTCCTTTCGATCCAAACCTGCCAGCATATGTTCAGGGGGATCATTTTCCATATTCTTTCCATTGTGGGTTTCATTTTAATGAACCCAGGAAATGATTCCTCCATTTTTCTATAATTTCATTGACTTGATTCGAAATCACAGAGTCCCCCCAAAGGTCCCCCATTACTTTCCCCCATACCTAAGTAGCAAAATCACACTTAAGCAAGAGGTGTTGGGATCTTTCTGAGGATCCCTTGCATAACACGCATCTAGAGGGGCCTTCTATTCCTCTCTTTCTCAAATTGTCAACAGTAAGAAGCTTATTATGAGCTAAAAGAAAAAATAAATCATTTACTTTTGGAATATAATCAGGGCTCTAGACCTTTTCCCACATATTTGAAGGGGTTTCCCGTTGATATTGACCAAATTCTCATTTCCTTCCTTGACCGTGTAGAAACCAGCTCGACCCCATCCTCTAATATATTTGGTCTGGAGATTAAGAGGATATTTCCCATGTAGTAACATGCGAAGAGAAGAGTATTCATGCTTAAGATGGTCTAGAAGATACAACTGCTTCCATCCTTTCCAAGCCCCTAAGTTCCACCATATTAAGATGTCCTTCAGTTTGTGATAACCCTCATTAAGCATCCATTCACAAATTCTGGATAGACATGGGATGAAGATCAGAGGAGGAGAGACCATAATTTTTTCCATCCAAATTTGTATTCTCTTTCTGTTTCCTGGTATCCAATATAGGTTGTCTTTAATTAGACTTTCAGAGGTTTTAATTAAATCCTAAGTGTTGGTTCCCTTCCCTTCCAACGAGATATCCATACATCTGAGATGCGTCCTTTTTGCATACTTATTTCTTATTACTTCCTTTCACCATTATTTTTTCCTAGATATCAACCTCCAAGAAATCTTGGCTCCCAGATATTTATTCATTTGAGTTGGCTCTCTTATACCCAATCCTCCTTTCTTCCTACTTTCCTTAACTATTCTCCAATTCACCAAATGGAATTTTTTTCCGTGAGTTTTCCCTCCTTGCCAGAGAAATTTCCCGCTTTTGATGCTAATATTGTTCATTAAATTTTTTGGATCCATCATAATTGCACCTGTGAAAACTGGATAAGAGGAGAGGACATGATTTATCAGGGTGACCTTTCCTGCAAGATTTAACCAATGCATTCCCCATGACTGAATTTTGTTTTTTATTTTTTATTTTTGTGAATGATAGGTCTCCATAAGGAGGAGGTGGTTTTTTATTTGTGATAGGGATTCCCATATACTTGAAGGAGGTCCAATCCGCACATATTCAACTCGAGAATAGTTACCATATTTATTAGTACAATGGTTTTATAGTTCCAACCATTTATACTATTTTTACCAATATTTATTTGTCCTCCCGTAGCTCTTAGATAAAGGTCAAAGATGAATTTGAATATCCTAGATATTTGCACTGAGGAATTTCCCATAAGAATGGTGTCGTTAGAAAAATGAGCATGATTGATCAACTGAACACCTTTTGCAAGGAATAAAACAGGGATGGGGCCGTCTAGGATCGAGTTGTTGAGTCTTCTGCTGAGGGAATCTTCCACACAAATATATAGAAAAGAGGAAAATGTGAATCCTTGCCGGAGTCCCCTAGAGAGGCTGAAAAAAAGATGAAGGCCGCCTATTGACTAAGGGAACGATTCAAGGGGATCCAATGAAAGATTTAATCCATTTGATAAAGTCAACAGAGAATCCAAACCTTTCCAAAATTAAGTAAATAAAGTCGTGCATGACTCTATCAAATGCATTAGCCAAATCAAGTTTGATTGCCATACCTGATTCCTTTTTCTTTTGACTGGAGTGAGTTTCCTCTTGGACCAAAAGAATGTTGTCATGGATTTGTCTCCTTGGAATAAATCCACCTTGATTTGTTGAGATTAGTTTGGGGAGGTATCCTTTGACTATGTTTTCTATGATCTTTGTTAAAATATTATAAGAGCAGTTGCATAGGGAAATCGACCGGAATATCCTTATAGTAGTGAGGTTCTTTTCCTTTGGAATGAGGGAAATGAAGGAGGATATTGTGGCTACTCCTATATGTTCACTCCTCCTTGTCCAATTGAGAATTTTGATCAGATCCTTCTTGATAAAAGGCCAACACTTCATGTAAAAATGAATGGAGAATCCACCAGGCCTAGGGGACTTGTTCAAATGGAGGGACCAAACAAATATTTTAGCCTCCTCCTTAGAGATCGGACCGCAAAGTACCTTGTTGTATTCTTATGAGATGATTTGGGGGATGTCTGAACTCATTTGTTCCAACTCCTCTTTGCTTGCTCCCTCTTCCTCTTTATAGAGCTTCTAAAAAAAATTCCTTATTTCTCTTTTGATCTCCTATTGATCACTTATTTTTTCTTTGGTATCTTTGCTCAACTCTAGAATTATATTTTTCCTATGAATTTCTTTGAATTGGTTGTGGAATAATTTTGTATTTATATCTCCTCCCTTTAGCCACAAGCTCCTTGAATGCATTCTCCACTCCTCCTCTTCTTTTCTAGAAATATATTGGACCTTTCTATCTAATTCCTTTTCTTTTATCAGAATTTATTCCCTAACTGTAGCCTCCTCAATATTCATTTGTAGATCCTCTAGTTCAGCTTGAGATTCCTTTAATTCTACTCCTGTATCATTGAATTTATCCTTGAACCATTTTCTTAAGACCGTTTTAACACACTTAAGCTTTGTCTCCCATATGTATCTGGGGGAGCCAATTACATAATGTCTCCAGGAGTCTTGTATCATTTCCATGCATCCTTCAATTTCAAACCATATAGGGTTGAACCTAAAAGGAATAGGGCCAAGGTTCCCTATGAATGAGAATAAAATGGAAATGGTCCTGTGGTGTGAGATTTCAATTGGAATTTTTTTTTTATTTCGGAATAACAGACTTAGTAAAAAAGGAGGAACTTACCAAAAATCTATCTAACCTTGCTGCGATGTGCCCTTAGACAGATCCTTTTTTATTCCAAGTGTATTTTCCTTGTTTTTGTTTTATATATATTAAATTCCATGAGGATTGCAAGTCTTCCAATATTTCCTTATAAAGATCCCTCACTTTCGAGCCTCCTCTTCTCTCTTCGACAGTGACAGTGACATTGAAATCTCCTACTATTATAAGGGGATATTTTCGTTTCCTTCTCGCTAAGATATTATGGAATTAAAAAAATATTCTTTCTATCTGGATTTTTTTGGACCATAAACATTTCTAAGCCAAAATTTCTCATTATTGGATAAGTTCTCTAGTTCAACAAAAGGCCAGTGTCTGCTGCCTATGAAAGAGCTACACTTGAAGTTACATTTATTCCCCCAAGTGATAAGGCCACCAGAAGCTCCTATTGCGTTGATGGATTTCCCTTCACCATTTTTCCAAGGCTTCTTCATAACCCCAATACTGTCCTCCTCTTGAATTTTGGTCTCCTGGATCAAGAAGATTGTGTTATTTTCCATTTTCCTTATTTTTACAGCTTCAATTTTATGCTTGCTTTCCCCCTAATCCTCTACAATTCCAGAAGACAACTTTCATTATTTCCTTTTTAGGCGGTATGTGACCTTGTCCTTATTTTCCTCTATTGCTCCTAATATCTACTTCCCATTTGAGATTATCCTTATATGTTGGTCTAAATTTTTTTTCTTACCCGCCGATTTTTCTCTAGATACTTCCTAATCTCTCAGTGTTTTATTAGGATTTCTTCCTTTTTTTGTTTGTGGTTCTGCCTCTTCCTCCCTTCTTTCTAAGGTGTCTTCCATGTTTTTCTTGGCTCTTGATCTGGTTACCGAACCCCCCGAGCTAAAAGAAGCTTCATATCTTATTTCGACATAGGGTTGCGTGGGTATGACTGGTTCTCCGAGCTCTTTTTTTTTTTCTATTAGGACTGGTGGAAGTTCCTCTTCCTTATTGTATTCCTTCCCTTTTGACAGCCCTTGATCATCCTCATTAGCTTCATTGGAGAGGGATTGGAATCTATTTGAGACCATCTTCCTTTTTTCGGGAGACTAAGGGGGGTTAGGGTTAGGGTTTGGATTGGACCCTTTTTTCCTAGATACCTCATTCCATTCTCCTCCTTGTCCATCCTCTGCCTCCTGTCGCTTATTTTTGGGGCATAACTTTGCAAAATGACCATACTTGTGACAAACTTTACAATTGAAATGGATTTTTTCATAGTCCACCATTTGCAGATGATTCCATCCCTCCATGGAAATATTTATAGCTTCCGAAAATCCTTTCTCTAGATCTACTTCCACATAGATTCTTGCGCATGAAAACATGGGAGGTTTTGGCTCCAATTTGTCTATGTATTTCCCCAGATAATTCCCTATTTCCATTAGATTTTCATCATTCCAACAATGTAGAGGGAGATGCTGTAGCTTGAACCATACCAGAACAACTGAGGGGATGTCTTTTTCTGGGTCGAAAGAGAGGTACCATTTATTTATGTGCATGCCTCTAGGACCCATGAAATAAGGCCCATTCCTGAATATTAAATCCATGTCTTCTTTTTTTAAACAAGAAGACAAAGAAACCTTTCCACATAAAATTTGTTGAACTTCACCTTGCATCAAAGGCCTCCAATTCTTGTTCAACTAAATATCGATGGCCCTGGGGTTTGGCCAGAGGCCTGTGAAATGACCCACTAGAGCTTTTTCATAAAGAGCTGTCGCTTTTCATTTCAAAGAAGTAGATGAGAGTTTCACTTCCGTAATTTCCGATTTGTTTATAAACTTTGAATCGTTTGTAGGAGCATACTTGGAGGGGGACGGATCATAAGCCATGACCTGACAAAAAAGTTCATTCAAAAAATGACGCCACTCCTCGAGACCTGGGGTCCTGTGGGGGAGGAGGATCCATTGTGGTTTAACATTGCTTGCAGAAACCCTAGTTCACATTTGTGCTAGAGCTCAGTTCCCATTCACCTTAAACTAGTTGTTGGGTTCTATAGATTGTTCCTAGAATAATGTGTTGTAGTTGATAGGAGAATACCTACTAGTGAGAAGGTAATGATGAGTACTTATACACAAGCAAAATTCAAACATTGGTTTTGATGGTGAACTTTGAAAAAATTGACAGAAAGGGAAGGTCTACATGTACAATCAAGGAAATATGAGGAATGGTTGACTCAGGCTTAAGTACATCCCTTGAACATAAGCTTGAAAAAATAGTGACTTAGGAAGAAATTGACGCCAAAAGGGACAAATGCTATAAATATAGAATTTATGAGGCATTGATATATTTTACATAGTGATTGGAAGAGTAATCAAATGGAGGAGAAAAAACTCAAAAATCATGGTGTAAGTCATAAGGCAATACTAAGACCCAATTGTTTGATCATAGATGCAAAATTGGTGCTTTATTCAAGGGTGACATCACTTGACTACTATGACATATACAAATATTGTAGAGGTCTTGTTTCATATCCCCCCTCTCATTTTATAAATATTTATTTTTTCATATTATAAAGATTGAAAAAAATAATGCTATAATACAATGGAGAAGGCAAGTGTTGCAGGGCAAGCAACTATGTTCCAAGAGCACAAAATAGACCTATGCAAATTCAAATCAAAAGGAGATGTGCAAGATGTAGAGACTCTGATCATGTACCAAGGAGGTTAAGCTTAGAAGGGAAATCAAGGATGAATTATGAACATATTTTATAGAAATATAATCAATGTATTAAGGGTTTGAGGATCTACAAAAGAGGCCAAGATCAAATGGAACTATTGAGGATCTATATCCAATCAAATCAAACTCATAAATACAATTTGAGGATTTATGACCAGGGAAATAAATCTCAAAATCAAGATTTACTTGTAGCTCGATGACATAGTTCAAAGACTAAAACATGCCAACATATAAGGATCCACACTAAGAGAGAATAAAATTAATAGTGAATCAAATCAAGATTCAATTTGGAATAGGTCCAATCTAGGGATATGGTCTTTGGAAAGGATGGAAATATTTGAAGGAATGCTACTAATAATATCCTTCAGGAGAGATTCATCTAAGGGAAGAACATCATCCTTGATATAATGGATATTGAAACATTCACTTGGACAAACATGAGGGAGAATACCTAATGTCCCCAATGGATAAATCACTTGGTCAACTGATAATACCATGTCCCAAGAAGGTGGGCATGTATGCAGAGGATCCTTCAGGTTAGTATAAATTGAACACATGGGATATGAGGCCACATAAATAACCCATGGTAAGGTAATGTCTACCAAAAAACTAGAACAAAGGGGAAACATGGTTTAAATTCAAACAAGTAGGTGGATCACTAAATCCTAATTGATCTATAATGAAAATGATTCTCTTGTGAGGAAAATGCATGAAACTAAATAATATAGATACCAAAACAATCATAGCATATAGAACAAGAATCATATTAAAGTCTAGTGGGCCTTCCATAACTATAAATTTGAATAAAACAATATTCCAACATGGAAATAGGCAATTGCAAAAGAATCCCCAAGGGTTCACTAGGTCTTCTATCAAACACCAATAGACACAAAGTTGGGAAAGGGAAAATCCTTTCCAAGCATATGAGGATAACATATTAACAAAAAATTGTTGGAGCATAGGCCGCAGCTATGGTAAAGCTGCCAAATTTTGAGGAAAAAGCACTAAGTTTGAAGGATAAGTGCTAATTTTGAGGAAAAGCACCATTTTTGGGCAGAAATGAACAGTGCGCGATACGGCGCGAGATGGATGAGCTCACCGCAGATTGTAGGCCAGAAATCGCGGAGCTCACGTGCACATCAAAGGAAAGAGTAAATAAGGTGGCCGAGTAGAAAGCTCAACCACCACAATAAATGAAGCGGCGGAAGAGGGCTCAGCTACCCTCATTAAGGAAAAGTATGGGAGTTATGGTTGCTCGGACCAAGGAAGAGCAACGGGCCGAAGCATTGAAGGCGAAGGACAAGGAGCAAAGAACAATGAAGCGGTGCCCATACCCGCGATCTGCGCCGAAAATCACGAAGTCTGCAAGAAGTTGCGACGTGACTGCAAGAGGCACCTACAGTACACCTAGCCGTGTCAGCGGTTAGGGTTTTTGGGGATCACTGTTGGGGAAAGGCCCACAGTTTTGTAAAGGTGCGACCCTCAGAGCCACCTATATATATGTGTAATTGTAAAAGGGAAAGGGGATGGCTAGATAGTTCATAGTCACTGAGTCACTTGTATTGCTATGTCTTGTAAAGCTTTTAATGATCGTTTTGTGCATGTAAGAAGGTCGCGATCTCGCAGGAGACTGCTTGGCGTAAAGGCCATTGTATGTATCGACCAGTCGAAAGAGGACTGAGGGGAATGTAAGTGCATGCCTTTATCATTATAATATCTGTAGAAGGAGAGGATAGATCTAAGAGAAGGGCTCCCAGCTGTGTGCGTGGAGTTTCCCGGAAAGATATAAGGCTGCAGCTGTGTGCGCAGCGGAACTGTGTTATCCCCATCTTAAGTTAATATAAAACAGTCTCGTGGACGTGGCTTCCCTCCTGGAGGTGAACTACATAATTCTTATCGTTGTGGTGATGCTTTATGTGATTGCATTTCTTTGATTTACTGCCTATGTTTCCATGAATGTTCCGCTATATTTATGAATGATTATGTAAAGTAAATCCTTGAAGCTCCCTTAGAAGTGTACTTGTGCATTGTCAAAGGAGTGTGTAAGAACACTGTCACCGTAGTACTTAAGGAGTGTGTACTGCACTGTGGCGTGAGGGAAAAGGAAATACATAGTGTATCGGACGTAGCGGGTAAACGCCTCGTGCGTAGGCATGGAGCTACCGCGCAGCCAGGGTGGGAAGAGTGAGTTCCCGCGCTGTAGAACTGTGAGACCTGTGGAAGAGTAAGACGTTCTGTTATGGGGTATCCTCCCGAAAGGGAAGGGAGAAGACTGTAGAATCCACACCACCTAGGTTAAGGAAACCTGATTCCTTATCCCCCCATAGCCACTTCGGGTGAGACTTCGGGCTGCTGCGCAGCTCGTTGCCGAAAGGGCCAGTGCGCCAAAGGGGTGTTTGTTGCTGCGCATCCTGAAAACCCGAGTCTGTCCAGAAAGCAGCCAACAAATGGTTCCGTTGTCGGCTTTAACCCTATTATTTTGAAGCCAATGTGGTGCTGGAATCCTACAGCTAAATAAATTCAAGAGTGGTTTGATTCAAAGGCTAGAGAGTTTGCTGAACGTGAAAATAGAAGCCTTGGGCTTCAGACAGAGGACTGGTTGTAGAAGCATATTTATATTGACCTTCACAAAATATTCTTTATAACATTTGCAATCGAGTTGCATGAGTGGGTATCCAAGCTAGCAGATACTGAACCCACTGTGCATGTTGATCAACCTATCATTTGGACGCCTGAGCGAGTTAGCATTGTGAAGCGGGTAGATAATCCTGTGTCCCGCGCAGTAGACTTTTGGTTGAACAGTCTGCTGGAAGGTTTCATCACCGAGTTTGCAGTAGATACGAGAAAGAGCTTCAGCGAGGCTGAGAGGAGCTTCTTCAAAGCATACAAGGGTAAGTTCTTAAATTCTCTGAACTTGTGGATTAAAATGCTCTTATATGAAAAAGGAAAACTATGCATAGCTTCCGATGAATAACATAGACAAGTAATGTCCACAGTTTCTGATAGTGATCTTGAAGTTATTGGTTGCACTCGTAGCGAAAAATGGTATAAAGTAGGCCTCGACCAGCATTCTTTTGAGTCTAGCCTAGAAGATAGTCGAGTTCGTAGAGCGAGCCATATAGAGAGACAAGGGAGTGCTCATATCCCTTATCACCCTTTTACACTGAAAAAGCCAGACGGGGCTCAGCATAACCCCGCAGTAACACCCTCTAGTAGCCCACACTGTACTTATAGTACCTCAGCCCCACCTTTGTTTAACCATCCCGGAGGCGATGCCACAACACCTCCACATCAACCTAGCGCAAGAAGGATGGGTGATGACATGAAGTTACCAACCTTTAGAGGAACAGGGCTAGAAGACCCTGAACAACACTGGTTTCTATGTGAAGCCATCTAGACGATTAAGCAAATTAATGATGATGATGTTAAGCTGGTTCAGTTAGCAACCACACTATGAGAGAGAGCCTTAACCTGGTTTATGAAATACTCAGCAGCACAGAATAGGATGCTTGCTGATGTAAGAAGTGCTATGATTAAAGAATTCAAGAAACCTAAATCAGAATCACAGTGCATAACAAAACTCAAAGACATAAAACAGTTACCTACAGAATCAATATGGGACTTTGACCAGAATTTCAAAGCCTTGATAGATCAAGTAAGCTTTGAGTTTGCACCGCAGCAGCATAAGTAATGGTTCATTGTTGCGCTGCTCCCTCATATTAGACTTCCTCTTATGCAACAGAATCTCACTACTCAAGAACAAGCTCTAGAGATGGCTATGAAACTAGAAGCATCACCAATTGTTGGAACAAGCAACGATGTTGCGCAGTTGCAGAACCAAATAGAAAACCTAACCTTGCAAGTGCATGATATTAAGAAAGGAAAGGATGTTAAAGAAGAAATTTGGTGTACAAAGTGTAGAGCACAAGGACATTCAAAGGACCATTGCCCTGTTTTCATAGATTATATTTCAACTGGAGCACCTAACCCTTTACCACAGGCTCAGGGGACTTGGTGTGAAATCTGTAGAACTAGAGGCCACAGACCACAAGAGTGTCACTTGTAACAGAAATATGTACAAACTCCAAAGAATCTATATTGCAATTTCTGTAAATTAGTAGGCCATGATGAGAACAATTGCAGAGCATATGACCTTCTGATAGAAAGAATACATGATGTTTATAGAGTACAGTCAGAACCAGAGGGACCCACAGCAGGTCCGTAGTATGACCCAGCTCGCGAAGGATGAGGAGGAAATTAAAGGGGCCAAGGACGCGCAGCAGGTTTTGGTCATGGAAGAGGACAGATCACTTGCTATAACTTCGGAGCTCAAGGCCATTATGCAAGAGATTTCCAAAACCCTACAACCACCTACAGATACTATAAATCTTATGATCATGTCATTGAAGAATGCCCTCAGTTGATGGCCAAGATGCAAGAAAAGAAGCCACAGGTTAACCAGAATATTCAGTTGATTGCAGCAGAAAAAAGAGAACCAGACCCTACAATTAATATAGTGATGCGCAGTGGTGCAACCACTGGTGCGCCAGAGTCGGGAACTGGAAAGCCAGCGACACAATGGGTGCACCACGCTAATATTAAACCATCCCCGCTTGACCTACAGAAGCAAAAAGAAGCATTCAAGCAAGCTCAAGAGTATTTATCAAATCCACGAGCTTCAAGTTCTGTCGCATTACCACACAATGATATCAGACCGCATGTGCCACGACAAGAGAACCTGGTACGAGAGTAGGCCACTACATCTGGAAGGCCTGACGAGGAGGATACACTAGGCAATGTTCATGCTTTCCTAAGAAGTTGCTTAAAGTTTTTGAGCAATGAAAAAGAAACTATGGAACTCCAACACTTGTTGGATCAGTGTCAACAATCTGCTTCGATGAATACACCGCAGGCGTGCTGTTTATCAGATCAGGATTCATACTAGAACTGGAAGAGAGATGAGACTCGCAGCGCAGATTGGAGCATTTGAAATGGACGAAGTCATTTTGGATTTAGGCTCAGAAGTTAATGTTCTCACCATGCAGACTTGGGAACAGATGGGTAGTCCTCAGCTTATCAGATCTCCTATCCATATAAGGCTAGCAAATCAGCAACGAGTCTCCCCATTGGACAAATTACCCAATGTACCTATTGATATTGAGGGAGTAAGAAGTTCTGCAGACTTTGAAGTAATCAAAATTCTGGATGATAGTAAACCTTATCCATCACTTTTAGGCATAAACTGGGCATTTGATAATCTGGCTGTCATTAATTTGAAGAAAAGAAAGATGACCTTTGAGGATGACCAGATTAGGGTCATTGCACCACTTGATCCCCTTCAAGGACCAAGGTATATTGAACCCATTCGAGCGGAAGAAGAAGTGTGCCACATGGAAAGTTTGTATCAGATGATTGCTAGTCATAATGATTATGTCAATCCCACAGCGGATGGCCATATCAGCTGGCGATGCGATAGCTCATGCGCATCAGATTCGGAAGCAGGACTGGAAAACTGGCAGAATCGCTTACATGAGGTTTCTGCAAGGCGTTGCGCCATGATGACTAAATCCATTCGATGGATTGGCATAGAATTGAATAACACTCCAATCTTTGATGGTTTAACTGGAGTAAGTGAATTCATGCATGCATATGAACAAGAAAGCCCAGATGAGCAGCGCATACAAGCATTGGATGTAGCACTGTGCGCTACACCCGCAAGATGGTGGGGTGCGCATAAAGAAAATATCGACACATGACAAGACTATCGTAGGTTGATACTGCGCAGATTTCAAGAGACTAGAGCAGGAGTTTTGCGCAAATATGATGGACAAAGTGACCACAGGTCACATGTTGAAGCATGTATTCAGCAATGGTCAGATATTCCAGAAGATGAGTGGGTTCACCTATTCATCCACACGTTGGATATAGTTCCAAGGAACTGGTACACTGAAACAGAATTGCGCAGAGGCACTATCACTTGGCCTCTCATGATTGAAAGTTTTCAGCTTTGAGTCAGAACATCCAAGCATCGATCAGGCTTTAAAGTGTATCAGAAAGAAGGTATTTGGACATTGTCCTTTACCAGAGTACTCTCAACCAGATTGGGTTGTCCAGATGGAACATGCCCTGGAATGCTATAATTTCACCATTGGAGAAGAGGATGATGATCCTCACAACATCAATATTACAGAGTCAGAAGGGACGCGCAAAGTGGAAGGCCCTCAACTTGCTATCCCTACCATTACAAAACACATCAAGCTCAAAAAGATTAACATTGGTACAGAAGCCGAACCCAAGGTTGCCTCTATAGGAGATTATTGGGATGATGAAATTGTTGGCCATATTGCAGATTTACTACATGAGTACGAGGATATATTCCCTACCAAGTTTACAGAAATGAAAGGCATCCTAGGAGACTTAGGAGTTATGCGCATATGTTTGAAAGAGGACGCTAAGCCAGTAAAACAATGCCCGTATAGGTTGAACCCGTGATATAAAGAAAAGGTCAGAGAAGAAATTGATAAGATGCTCACAGCTGGTATCATTGAGCCAGTAGAGGAAAGTGATTGGATTAGTCCTATGGTGGTACAAGAGAAAAAGACAAAAGGTGAAATAAGAATCTGCGTGGACCTGCGCAAGCTCAACGATGCATCAGCGCATGATCCATTTCCTACGCCCTTTACAAACGAAGTGCTTGACAATGTTGGAGGACAAGAGGCTTACTCCTTCACTGATGGCTTTTCAGGATACCATCAGATCATAATCCATCCAGAGGACCTCCATAAGACCACTTTTGCGTCTGAATGGGGCTCATTCCAGTATACGGTAATGCCCTTTGGTCTTAAAAACGCTCCTGCTATTTTCTCTCGAGTCGTTGTTGTTGTTTTTAAAGAATTCATTCATAAGTTTCTAGAAGTCTATTTTGATGACTGGACTATGTTTGGTTTACTAAAGAACCATATAGGGAATCTAAGGATGATGTTAGAAAAATGTAGACAGTATCAAATCTCCCTTAACTTGAAAAAATGTATCTTTTGTGCTCCTTTCGATATTTTGTTGGGTCACATTGTGTGCAGACAAGGACTCATGATGGATCCTGCGAAGGTTGCCATCATTGCTAACTTGCCTGCGCCCAACTCAGTCAAACAATTGCGCACTACATTGGGACATACAGGATACTATAGGAAATTTATCAAGGGTTATGCAAAGATCACTGTACCTATGGAAAGACTGCTGAAAAAGGATTCGAAATTCCAATGGACCGAAGAATGCCAACAGAGCCTGGACACACTTAAAGGAAAGATGGTCACAGCGCCTATTCTAGTTTTCCCAGACTGGAGAAAACCCTTTCATGTTCATGTAGATGCTTCTTCCATAGCATTGGGTTTTGTACTGACACAACCAGGAGAAGGAGGTATTGACCACCCCATTGCTTACTCTAGCAGAAAGTTGTCTATAGCTGAGAAGAACTACACACTACAGAAAGAGAAGGACTAGCTATGGTGTATGCCTTATAGAAGTTCAGACACTATCTATTGGGTGCTCATTTTAAAATGTATACTAACCATTCTGCCTTGAAGTACTTGGTCAATAATCCAGTGTTAGGGGGAAGAATTTGCAAATGGCTACTCCTCTTCCAGTAGTATGATTTTGAGATTATTGTGAAGCCAGGTAGATTGAATGCAGGACCTGACCATTTATCTAGGATAGAGTCAGGGGAGGAACCTACAAATTTGGAGGACAATTTGCCTAATGCGCAGCTGTTTTCTATTCAAGCAGCAGACGAATATTATTCCGATATTCTTGAGTTTCTCACTATAGGGAAAGCGCCAGTTGAGTTCACAATACAACAGAAGAAATGACTCGTTGTCAAAGCTGTAGACTTCACTTTGATAGCAGGCCAGCTCTATAAGTTGGGCCCTGATGAAGTCTTGCACAGATGCATTTTACCACATGAGAAGAAATCCATAATCGCAGAAGCGCACTCAGGAACCGTAGGAGGCCATTTCGCAGGAAATTCGAATGCACAGAAAATCTTACCTGTAGGTCTTTGGTGGCCAACATTGCACAAGGATACTAAGGAATTCTGTAAGTGTTGTGATGTGTGCAAGCGAATAGGAAAACCTTCAAGAAGAGATGAAATTCCGCTAAGACCCCAGCTAACAGTGCGTGCTTTTGATAAACAGGCCATTGATTTTGTGGGACCTATCAACCCACCAGGAAAGAGAACCAGCGCAAGATGCATCATCACAGCTACTGAATACCTCACCAGATGGGCTGAGGTGAAGCCAGTTAAGAATTGCGACGCTGTCACTGCCGTGCAATTCATTTTTGAGAATATTGTCACTATATTTGGATGTCCACTGATTCTAATGAGTGATCAGGGCACACATTTCCTGAACAAGACTATAGGGGCCCTTACTGAAGAATTCCACATTAGTCACCATAAGAGTACACCCTACCACCCTCAAGCTAATGGTATGGTGGAGGCATTCAATAAGATTCTGGAGAATGCCCTGACCAAGATCTGTAATCAACAAAGAGATGATTGGGACCTTAGAGTTACAGCTGTGTTATGGGCTTATAGAACCACATGCAAGAAATTAATAGGTCACACACCTTTCAGTTTGGTGTATGGAAAAGAAGCAGTCATGCCCATGGAATACATTGTTCCCTGTCTCAGAATTGCTCAAATTACAGAAATGGCAGATACTGATACTATGAGTGAAAGGCTGTCACAATTGGTTTCCTTAGAAGAAGACAGGCTTTTAGCTGGATTCCATCAACAAGTGCAGAAGGCGAGATAGAAGGCTTGGCATGACAGGCATATTAAGAATAAAGTCTTTCAGGAAGGAGACTTGGTACTCCTCTATGATAGTAAATTCATCAAGTTCCCAGGCAAGTTTCATGTACATTGGTTAGGCCCTTTTCAAGTAATGAAGATAACAGAAGGTGGAGCAGTTCAGCTTGCGAAGCTTAATGGAGAGTTGCTGCCCACAATGATCAACGGGAGTCGGCTCAAGATTTATCGCGACGGCCACTCCGCCCTGTCGACCTAATTAGTTGCTAAAGTTGTGTAGATGTCCAGTGTAGTTGAAAGAGGCATCACACTTATCAGTCTATACGGAAGTCGCGAGACATGTTTTAGTCTCTGGCTTCCCGCGCAGTTCCTCGAAGCATCCGCGCAGTCAATAAAGCCTGTTCTAAGAAAGCCTATTTTTTCTCTTGTGAAGTCCCCCGGGTTGTCAAAATTTTGCTCTTGCGTAGTTCCCTGTTGTCTATTTGTCTCTCTTTCGAAGTTCTCCTCGCCGTGGAGCCCTCCACGTGCACAGTTACCCATGCTGAAGTTACCCACCGAAAATTTGAATTGCGGTAGTTCTGTAGTCACGTCCAAGTCTTAATGAAGGACGAGACCGCCATTTAATTATACTTGCTCTATCAGATTCGGCTTGATTTCACTAAGATCCACATTTAATTAAGGAGCCGAAGGCCTTATCTCATCTCCCGAAGGCTGTCAGAGCCCATCCCTCGCATTTAATGCACCACAGAGGCGTTGGGGGTAGGGGGGTTGTCAACTCATCTGCTTAGGCGCCAACGATTATTAGTGCCACTTGTTCGCATCTACTACCACCTTCAGCTATAAATACCCCGCATTCGTATATGCTTGGGTTAGTTTTCCTTGCTATTGCGTTGTATAGTTGTCTTGTTTGAGAGTCTAAGTCATTGTTTTCAGAGCCGTGTCGTCCAGACTGCTTTCCCATTTTCAGAGTTCACATCCTACACTGTTCCGCCCTTTGCGGTTCAGTGTTTGTCATGTATGAAATTTCATGACGGAGAAACTGTCAATTGAAGAATTCGTCCGTCAATTCAGACGCAGAAGGTTAGATTTCGGTATGGGTACCCCGATCAATATTGTCGAGCTTCCTAGTTTTCCTGATCCCAGACAGACCCCGGGCACAAGGGCGTCTCAGCAACAACACCAGCAGCAGCCGGAGGAAACCATTCCAGAGCCCTAGCCACTCTGGTTAACTACATTCCTCCACACCCAGACGATGCACCCGAGGTGCGTATTCCCAAGAATGCCAAGTATTCGATTCCACTGCCACCAATGGCGGAAGTCGTGCAAGAAGAAGGATCCTTGCTTGGACATCTCCCGCTGGTTAAGTTTTCTGACTTCAAATTGGGAGATTATAGAATGTATCCTCAGTTCATGCCAGATCACTATCTGACAGTGGTCCATAATCCTGTTAAAAAGATTGAAAAATTCATCCCGCGGGAATTTGCAGTAAATCTAGAGAGGCCTGGACTGTTGAACCTGTTGAAGCTACCGCACTTCGGGCGTAGAAATGAAGTTAATGCGGTTGTCAAGGTCCTGTTATCCTGTGTTCACGATGGATATCTTTGGCTAGGGAGGCCAATTGATCTGAATGTGGACCTGATTCACCGAATTACTGGCCTATCTAAGGTTGGTAAGGACCCCAACGTCCATTTTGTTGGTAAAGACAAGGACCAAAAGCTGGCTGCATAGGGTGTGCAGAAATACAAATTGTCGAGAGGAGGTCGGGCTTATGACCTCACTGTAGTTGAATATGAAGCACTCAGATTCACAGGCAGTTTGCTCGCAGGCAGACTTTTAACGAAGTGCCGACCTAAAGAAGTCCCTGGAGCTGTTGTAGAGCTCGTACTTGCAACTACGGAGGGAAAGAAGTATAACTAGTGTCTCTTCCTCCTGAATACGTTCTTGGATGACTGCTGGAACGTTCAGGACACCACCAATCAGCTGTTCCATTTCTCTTGGCTCCTGATCTTGTGTGCCTTTGTCGGGTGGAAGGAACCTCCCAACACTTAGTTTCTTCCACGTCGTTCAGGAGAGGTTACAGGGATGCGCTATGTCAACCTCTGGGATTCTAATAATCCCATGAAGTGCAAGATGAACCACACTGTGTTCTTTGAGTACTAACACCTCCTCAGGGATACCATCCTGCATATGTCGAGGCTTACCGAGGAGATGGCATAACTCTATGGAAGGAAGTTGGTATTTTCTGCAAACTTGCACGAAATCTATTTCTGCCCTCGTGGAATTCAGTCGAAAGAATGGGCCGTAGGGCTCTACCGAATGACTACCCAAGATGTGGAGGACACTGTGAAGTCTTGGCCAGATGAATGGAAGCAGGCCACTGAAATCACTGCCACGATGCCACCCCCCTGCGGCGCCGGAGAAAGATAAGGGCAAGGAAAAGGTCATGCAAAAGAATGATGAAGGTCCGTTAGGACCGGCTACCAAGAAGCAGAAGCTGTCGCACCCCGCAAAAGCGACTGTAGATCCCTATGAGACCCTTACCACGGGGCTCAACCAGTACTTGAAGGAGCAATTTCACAAGCTGCGTGCCTCTCAGGCCAATATCAGAAGTGCTCTGGACCTACAGCTCATGGAGTTGAAAGGTCTCACAGGACGAGTTGCACAGACCCATGCGTCAGCATCTGGCTCATAGGCGCCGCAAGCATCTACAAGCACCGAGCGGGTCGAAGTAACTACAGAGAGGCACACTGTCGTCCACATCCCGCCTGCAAGCATGACACTCCCAGATCCTTTGGCTGCACTGCAGGTAAGCACAGTTGGCCCTGTTGAAATAAATTTGTCACTAATTCCATTGGAAACTCTACAGTTGGTTCAGGAGCAGGTCTCTACTGAGCTGAGAGCTAGGGAGCTCTCCACATTCCATGCCAATCAAAGACTGCAGATGCAGGAAGTAGATGTAAGTGCAGGCTATAAGGAGATCTCTGTGCATCTTGAACTTCATGAAAAGCAAGACACTGGGCTAAGGAATGTCATCGATGAAATCTCCCAGGAGCTGCCAGCCTGCCAGATTCAACCAGGCCTTCGTCTAGTTGAGAAAGTGCAACGCATCAGCAGAAGGACACAAACCCTATAACAACAAGTAGTTGCTATGGCCGAGGACCATAGAAAGTAGCTCACCGAGTTGGAAGCTCGTGTTGTAGTGCCTCCCGTAAATGAGACGCAAGAACAACTTGAAGCACTACGCATAGCTTCTACCCAAATAAAGTGCAGAACAGATGAAGCCCGTCAGTTAATGACGCAAGCTATGCAGGCTTGGGATGAGCTTGAGAAGCTCCCTTCTAAAGTTTCCCTTGTTGAATAGGTGGAAGCAGCAGAACAGTCCCTAACTATTCTGAACGAAGAAGCTAAGCCCTTGGAAGGCTTATCCAAAATGAGAAAGATGAGCGAAGTCCGCAAAGTCCAGCAAGAACTGCACAGGCTCAGAAACAAAGATGCTACTCTTGCCAACATCATTCAGCAGTTTATGGATGAGTATGCTGAACTTGCTGCCCAAGCAGAGGCCAAGGTCAAAGCATTTTTTGAGTCTCAAGAATTGGTCGATGGCGTAGAAGGAGAAGAAGCTACTTCAGACCTAGTGCAGACAGCCACGAAGTGCGTGGAAGACATGGACTCCGCTATTGCGTAGTGGAATCAAGCCTTCGCTGCGACCCAAGCCAAGTCAGATGCACAACTAAAGTGACCGTAAGGTAGTGCGAGTGGCTCGAGGACGAGCCACAAGTAATTGTTAGGCGCCTGTTGGAGCATAGGACGCAGCTATGGTAAAGCTGCCAAATTTTGAGGAAAAAGCACTAAGTTTGAAGGATGAGTGCTAATTTTGAGGAAAAGCACCATTTTTGGGCAGAAATGAACAGTGCACGGTACGGCGCCAGATGAACGAGCTCACCGTAGATTGCGGGCTGGAAATCACGGAGCTCACGTGCACATCAAAGGAAAGAGTAAATAAGGTGGCCGAGTAGAAAGCTCAACCACCACAATAAATGAAGCGGTGGAAGAGGGATCAACTACCCTCATTAAGGCAAAGTACGAGAGTTATGGTTGCTCAGACCAAGGAAGAGCAATGGGCTGAAGCATTGAAGGCGAAGGACAAGGAGCAAAGAACAATGAAGTGGTGCCCATACCCGCAATCTGCGCCGGAAATTACGGAGTCTGCAGGAAGCTGCGACGTGACTGCAAGAGGCACCTACAGTACACCTAGCCGTGTCAGTGGTTAGGGTTTTTGGGGATCACTATTGGGGAAAGGCCCACAGTTTTGTAAAGGTGCGACCCTCAAGGCCACCTATATATATGTGTAATTGTAAAAGGGAAAGGGGTTGGCTAGATAGTTGATAGTCACTGAGTCACTTGTATTGCTGTGTCTTGTAAAGTTGTTAATGATCATTTTGTGCATGTAAGAAGGCCGTGATCTTGCAGGAGACCGCTTGGCGTAAAGGCCATTGTATGTATCGACCAGTCGAAAGAGGACTGAGGGGAATGTAAGTGCATGCCTTTATCATTGTAATATCTGTATAAGGAGAGGATAGATCTAAGAGAAGGGCTCCCAGCTATGTGCGTGGAGTTTCCAGGAAAGATCTAAGGCTCCAGCTGTGTGCGCAGCGGAACTGTGTTATACCCATCTTAAGTTAATATAAAACAGTCCCATGGACGTGGATTCCCTCCTGGAGGTGAACTAGATAATTCTTGTTGTTGTGGTGATGCTTTATGTGATTGCATTTCTTTGCTTTACTGCCTATGTTTCCATGAATGTTCCGCTATATTTATGAATGATTATGTAAAGTAAATCCTTGAAGCTCCCTTAGAAGCATACTTGTGCATTGTCGAAGGAGTCTGTAAGAACACTGTCGCCGTAGTGCTTAAGGAGTGTGTACTGCGCTGTGGCGTGAGGGTAGAGGTGATACATAGTGTATCGGACGTAGCGGGGTAAACGCCTCGTGCACAGGTACAGAGCTACCGCGCAGCTAGGCTGGGAAGAGTGAGTTCCCGCGCTGTAGCGCTGTGAGACCTGTGGAAGAGTAAGACGTTCTATTCCGGGGTATCCTCACGGAAGGTAAGGGAGAATACTGTAGACTCCACACCACCTAGGTTAAGGAAACTTGATTCCTTAGCCCCCCATAGCCACTTCGGGTGAGACTTTGGGCTGCTGCGCAGCTCGTTGTCGAAAGGGCCAATGCGCCAAAGGGGTGTTTGTTGCTGCGCATCCTGAAAACCCAGGTCTTTCCAGAAAGCAGCCAACAAAAATCCTTCATATATAATACATTGATGAAGCATGCATGATTTGAATTCAACCCTTATTTCGAAGGGAGTAGAAGAAGAAAGGAAAGGCTCAATTACACTATTCCAATCCAAGGAAATGATCTCAGGTCTTGGAGGGAGAACATGTTAGGTTTCTATGGTCTACCATAACACCCCTACTTTATCAATTCACAAGTTTATAAGTCCCATTCTATAGTTAGTGGGATATGAATTAATGTAAAAGGGCCCTTATTATTGAATAAAGGCCCATAAGTGCTTAACCCTAATTAATAGTGGGATCACAAGTAGTTACAGTTTTGGATATTGAAGCACTATATATATAGTAGTAAACTATGTAATATTTTGTCAAGAATTGCTATTTTATTTGGAGCTTTTCTCTTTTAGGTTGACCCCTTGAAGAGGCAAGTGAACATAGCTCTCTATTTTGGATATCATTATATAAGAGAAAATTTTCAAGGTTTATCTATTTTATCTTGTGTTTTTCTAGTTTTTCTGTAAAATTGTGGGGTTAAGTACATTACAATTGGTATGAGAGATTTTTTGGGGCCAAGAAAGGAGAATATTTTTTTTCTCTTTTTGCATGAATTTTGAGGGAAAATAGAGGAAGTTGTAATTTAGTTGAATTTATGAAACATATTATGCAAAATTTGAAGAAACCAATGGTATATTTGTGTTCCTCTGACAAAAACACCCCCCCTCCTAAAAAAATATAAAATGGAGTTTGGGAAGTGAAGATTTCATTGATTTAAAAATCAATTTTTTTAGGTTTTTTATTGGTGATAGTTGTGAATATTGCAGAGTGAATATATTTTGATGAAGTGCCCAAATTTTAGTAAAATAGTCATAGTACATGCAGAGTGGCCACAAAATTTCCAACGAGTGGTCATAATAGAAAATATGATAAATATTGTAGGAGTTGTTTTTATTTCTAATTTTCAGCCTGAAACCCTAATTTGAAAAGTAAGTTATTCTTTGGTAGTTGTAGATCTCTTTCTGGCATTAGAGATCTCTTAAATTTTAATTTTTTTTAATGTGTTATGACCTCTTTAAATAACATAGAGATCTATCATTCAATTAGTAAACATGCAGTTGAGGAAGCATACAAGTGGTACTAAGTCACATTGTGAAACACCCTTGTAAGCTTTGTTGATACCCTTTTGAGTAGTACCACATCATACATAACTTGTATATGGAATATCACTTCCACATATGCTCGAGTATATAGGAAGTCCCCTAGGTATACTTGGAATCAAGTTTAGATAAATTGATTGACCATGTTGTTTCTATAGTACACTAAGAAAAACACTCAAGGATATCATTTTCTAGTACTTGGGTAGTCGAGTATTACATCTAAGGGTATGGTTGATCCTCCTTAATTAGTTACCTAATATATTGGGATGAGTATTACTATTGAAACCCAAACGTATCAGAGATCTACAACACATAACAATCCCTTTCCCTCAGGACCCAATAACTTCTTTCAGTGAACCTACCATGGTGGATCCCTCTAAACCACCTCATATCAACACCCTATACAATATTACCACCTTCTCTAATACCAGTGGTTTGGAACAACTGGAATATGAATACAAAAATATTAATGTCTAGCTTCAGAACATTCAACAAACCATAATTAATTGGGATTATACATTGGATCAAATGTTGGAGAAGAAAAAACATCATATATATCCAACCTAGATAAAAAAAACGTCACTAGACCCCAACCAACTTGGATCACATGTTGAATGAGAAGTTGACACTTCCGAAAAGTCATGGAACACAAGCAAACGATCCTTGGAATGCACATCATAGCTATCCACACTAGGAGAAACACATTTATTAGGAATATCTATCTGCTAGCAACCCCCTTTAGGTCATCATAGCCATAAAATACCCTCCATGGATAAGAACACATGGCATAATTTCATAAAGTGGAGATGAAAAAGTTTGATGGTTCTAAGCCATCAGGATGGGTCACCCACATGGAACATTACACCCTCCATGCAAATAATAATGACATGATGAAACTTAGGGTGGGGGTCTTGTATCTAGATCCATAATTATGACAATGGTGATAATGGCATAAAAAATCCTATTTGGGTTACACCACTTAGAGTCTATTTTTAAAATATATCTATGCTAGTTACAAGTGAGATACTCACTATTTGGAGAAACTTACCAAGTTATACCAAATAAGCTCAATAACAGAATTTATCTTAGCCTTTGAGAAATTATCCATCCACGTGGAGAACTTAACAAATTCTTTGTATAAATATGTTTCATTAGTGGCCTCAAAGAGGTGATTAGAGCACAAGATAGAATGCAACATCCTGCTACCTGGTTGGAGGCATATTAGAGGACATTAGAGGCAAAGATGACTATTAACGCACAAAAAAAAATGTCTTTACTCATCTCGTGTACCCTACACATCTTAGTTCCTCAATCATAATCCCTTCTACTCCATTGAAAGTACAAATCTTGTCTCTAGCATAAATGGAAGACTAACAATGGTGTGGAATTTGCTATAATTTTGATAAAAAGTATTTTCCTAGTCACAAATGTAAAGAAAAAAATATTTCAAACTGATGTGACTGCTCCTACCCATCTACAAGACATCATTATGTAAGATACCCCTAAGTTCAAGGTTATGGACCAAAGTCCTCCCATGTAAGAAGAAGTGGAATCTGATGTCCATAAAAAAAACTACTCATCTCTCTTCATGCCTTATCTAGTATTTAAGTCCTACAAATATTGGATCTTTTGGGTTACATCAAGCATTGCAAAGAGCAGTAATGGTTTATAGTGTAGCACCCACAATGTTATTTACTAGCGAGTGGATGAATAAATCCATTTTTATGTCCTCTCGATGCCCAACTTTCACGTTATGTTATCCCGTGGTGGGATGATGAAATGTAGGGGATGTTGTGAAAACCAGAGACTCCAATTGGGTGACTATAATCTCAAAACTCATATGATGGCTATAGATATTTGTGGTTGTGATATAGTTTTACAGGAAAAGTTCCCATGCACATTGGGGTTAGTCACCATGAAATTTATGGAATTATACTTAATTTTTATTTAGGGTTGTCATACTCACACCCTCAAATGGATCTAGGAAAGTTCCCGTGAAATCATAAGTTCTCATCAAATGTAAAAATTATTGAAGAAAATCCGCTTTGGAGTTACTCTTACTTCCATGCCATATAGGTTGAGGACAACATTGCACCAGAAATCCATCTAGACTTGTAAAGAATTTTGGACAGGAATTAATAGGTCTTTTTGACACTAAAGGGTTTACCCCCATCCAAAGGTGAGCATGATCAATGTATAACCATTATTATTGGAAATCAACCACAAAATGTACACCTATATTGGCAATGATTTACACAAAAGAATGAAATTGAAAATATCATTCAACAACTACTGGAGGCAAGAGCCATTCATCTTGACACTATCTTGTATTCATCTCTAATGGTCATATTTTTCAAGAAATAAGGAACTTGGCACATGTGTCTTGATTTTTTTGCCATCAATAATTTGACCATCAAATATAAATTACCCATCATAATCATTTATGATCTTCTAAATGAGCTCTATGGCGAAATTTTTTCACTGAACTCATCCTCCAGTTTAGATACCGCTAAATCATATTGAAAGAGGTCGATATTCCAAAGAAAAATTTCCACACATGTGAATGCCATGATGAGTTTTTTATAATTCCCTTTCAACTTTGTAATGCTCCCTGTACCTTTCAGAACCTTAGAAATAAAATTTTACCCCAGTGTCTTTGTGATTTTGTGCTAGTTTTCTTTGATTACATCTTGATTTACAGTAAAAATTGGGATGCTTGTACAACATGTTGATAAGGAATTGCAACTCCTTCAGGACCATTAGTTGTTCATTATATACTCCAAATTCAATTTTGGGGCCTTAGAGGTCAAATACTTGGGTTACATTGTTGTATAAAATAGGGTGGGAGTGGACCCCAAAAAGTAGTTATGTGACAAGAATCTAGGAAAGTCTACCTGCAAGAAATAAATTATGTCCATCCTACATGTAGTTAACGCAAGGAACAATATCTCATAGGGTGACACTTTCAAATCAAGACAAATCACCACAACTTAAATTATTTTTTGGAACAAAGTTTGTCACCCCTAGAGAAACATAAATGGGTCACCAATGTGCTTGGATATGATTACAAGATCATCTACAAAAGGAAAAATACAATGTTGTGGTAAATTCCATGTCAATGAAACATGGGGAAGAGGGATCCATATTTTCCTTATCCTCTTGGGTACTTAAATGGTTAAAATAATAATGACAAAAATGGCTAACCAATGCTACTACATCTCATCTCATCAACGGACTTCAGGGGTATCCCAATCCTCCCCAATATTATACTTGGTAATAAGATATGTTACGATACAAAGGTCACATTTTTATGGTACCTAACTCCACTTTAAAACAAAGGATATCAACATATTTGCATCCATATCCTCTTGTAGGTCATTTAAGCTTTCAAAACAATATGTGCAAACTAGGGATTACTTCTTCCAAGAAGGCATGAAAAATGATATCCTTACTTTAGTAGTGGAATGTGAGACTTTGCAAATGAACAAGGGTGAGACAATGAAGACTCCTGAGAAATTGTAACCATTTCCAATACCAACCACTATTTGGACAAACATTTCCATGGATTTTATTATTTCTCTTCTAAAACTAGGCAACAAATCAATCATCATGGTGGTAGTTGGTCAAATTTCCAAATAAGCTCACTTTTGTGTTCTCTATCACCCCTTTTTTCTTGTAATGGTTGTCCAAAATTTTCTAGATCAGGTGTTTAAATTCCATTCCATGCCTACCTTCATTATGTTCGATCATGATCCCACTTCACAAACAAAATTTGGCAAGAACTATTTAAACTAAAAGGAACCTAGTTACAAATGAGCACATCTTATCATCCCCAAACAAATGGCCAGGAATAATCAATCAACATGTGCCGTGAAACCTATTTGTGATGTTTAGCGTCCAAAAAGTGTCACCAGTGGACAGAGTGGTTACCTTTGTCATAATGGTGGTATGACACCACTTATCATGATGCTAAAAAACTGGCACCAGATGAAGAAGTCTATGGCCAAAAACATCCCTTAGTGGTTACTTATATACTAGGTACCTCTAAAGTACATGCAATAGATAATCAACTTTATAATCATGATGTCACTCTTTACACACTTAAGGAAAGTTTGACAATTGATCAAAATCACATCAAGCAATAAGAGGACCAACATTGACTAGATAATTCATTTGTATAAGGAAGCTAGGTGTTCCTTTGCCTCCAACCTTATAAGTAAACTTCTCTCAAAGTTAAAGGCCATCAGAAGTTTCCAACAAAAATTTACAGCCCATATAAAATTGTTCAACATATTGTTCAATTGGCCTACAAATTAAGGCTCCCAATACACTCCAAAATCCACCCAATATTTTATGTGTTTTGTTTGAAGAAGGTCCCATGTTAGAATTGTCGAGTTCAAACTAAATTACCAGAACTAGATGAAGTAGGTTCCATTTGTCTCCAACTAGAAGCATTTTTGGACATTAGGGAGCTTCTTCACATTAATGCACTATCCATAAATATTTGATTAATTGGAAGGATACCTCACCAGAATATTCTACTCGGAATTGTTAACCATTTTGTAGTAGTTTCCCCATCTCCAACCTTGAGGACAATGTTGCTTTTGGAGGGGGGGGATGTTTCAATCCTATCCTAACCCCCCTACTTTATCAATGTACAAGGCCATAAGGCCCATTAGATATTTAGTGGGTAGTGAACTAATGTAAAAGGCCCATTTTTATTGAATAAAGGCCAATAGGTGGTTGACCCTCATTAATAGTAGGACCACATGTAGTTAAGTTTTTGCATATTGAAGCACTATATATATAGTAAGCTATGTAATGTTTTGTCAAGAATTGTTAGTGTATTTGGCGCTTTTCTCTTGAAGGTTTTCCTATATTAGGATGAGTTTTCCTATATTATGATTATGATGCAAAAATACATTTCCTTTCTTATATTAGGATGAGGTTGTCAAGCCTAAATTTACTTTCCTATAAATTTTCTTTCCTAATTGGAAATTTAGGCTTGCATCCTAATCATCCAGGTTTCTCAACAGTATCAATTCCCACAACACTACTCACATTGGGAAGTTTTTTTTCCCTAGGATGACTTACATTATATAGTTTCTTACCTCTAGCATGACTCACATTGTTCAGTGTTTTTCCCTTAACATAACTTGCATTGTCTAGGGGCATGAACCCATCATGAATTTCATTGACTAGAGGATTTACCCCAACATGAATTGCATTGGAAGGTACCTTTCCACCTTGTCAGTTCTTCTTCTTCATATTATTATTTCTCTTTTTTTTTCCTATTAGAATTTTGAGTACTAGTCAATCTAAGTTGACCACTTTCACTAGACATTTAGAAGAAGAAGGAATTGATTGAACTTGCAAAAAATAAAAAGGATTTTAGATTGGTTTGATGATCCTAACATAACATGTTTACTTGGGAAGCATCAAGAGAATCCATGATATTAAAAGTGGAAAACAACCAAACCAAAAATCCCACAGTGAACCCAAGAAGATTCAAAGTAGCCATCGAATGGTCACCAAGGGTTCCAAACAAACTAAAATCACGAGGGTCCTCTATGAAGGGTTTTAATAAAAATTTGTAAGAAAAACAATGCCAACAATAATCTAAAACAAAAGAATTAAAAATGGCTCACACACTACACAACTGTAATACAATGCCCTCATAAAAATACAGTTTCTTTCTAGGTAAAACAACACCAACATAACTTCACTATCCAATCTGTGACCTAATGATGAACAATTCAAATTGGCTATGAAATTACGATATAATACAAAGAATGTTTTTTCCAAGGGGGGCCTCCAATTTTTTTTTCTCCATCGCCCATGGACCCCCTAGTGATTCAAGTGGGGGGGGATTTCCCCCACACCCCCTGCTAGGAACTGGAATCCAATCATTGTTGAAACGAGACCTCTGAATCAAGAAGATAATCAGGATCCACAACCAACAACATAAACTCAGGAAAACCAACCTAGAGAGTTTATCCACTCTCTATCTCATTGTATTATCTTTTTGTTTATAATACAATATAAAGCATCCAGAACCCAATCCATTAGCTTAGACTATATTACAACCCTATTTCCTTATCCATAATTAGTTTCAATGGGAAAAAAAAACAATTAGCCGAAAACAACTCAAAACTGATAAAAAATAGACCCAAAGATTTACTTCCAGAAGATTTGACCCCTTGTGCATTCCCAGACGGGGGCATAATAGGACTCCCCATACCCATTTTTCTCTAAGAACCCAACAATAGTACATGAAATATACAAATTTATCCCACTTGTTGTATTCTTTGAAACAAGGGGGAAAAGGGGAAGCATTAATGACATCAACTGCTAAGGGAAGAAATGTTGTTGATTTTGTACACTAAGAGAATATTCGAGTACTAATAGACTTTGTCAATGAATCTAAAACATTTATCAAGGTATCAACCTTATCCAAATATATATATATATATATATATATATATTCTCTGTTAAACATTATCTCTATTAAGATGGTAGTGTACTTCAATATTCTTTGTCTTGGAATGGTGAGTAGGGTTGTTTGCTAGAAAAATTACACTTGATATGTAAAAACCTAATCTCACTTATTTAAAAAAAAAAGCACAAACACAACCTTTGAAACCATATGGATTCCTTCCATGAGTGGCTACCATGTATTCAACTTTTGTAGTTGAAAATATAACAACACCCTTCCTCTTACATATCCAACTGATTGCTCCACCAAATAAGATAAAAACATAGCCACTTGTAGATCTTTTGTGGTTAATATATCCAACCTAGTTTTAACCAACAAATCCTTGTATATCTATCTCCTTGTGAGGTCCAAGTCTTCCTTTCTATAAAACTGTATAACTTGAAGTGCCACACAAATATCTAAAAACCATTTACTATTTCCAATGTACCTTCCCTAGTTTTGACATATACCTACGCAAAAATCCCATTGCATATAAATGTATGGTCTTGTACATACCATAGCATACACCAAGCTTCGAATAGCACTGGCATATGGAACACTTGACATGTATTCTACCTCTTCTTGAGCCTTGGGACATTGATCTACATATAAATTTTTACCTACATGAATAGGGACCTTGACCAATTTACATTTTTGCATATTAAAGCTATGCAATATTGTCTCAACATATTTCCTCTAACTCAACAAGAGTATTCCGTTGGCCCAATGTCTTTTAATTTCCATGCCCAAAATAAAATTTGCAACATCAATATATTTGATATCAAAATTATAAGACAACTGAGCTTTGACATCCTTGATTATTTCCTTGTTGTTTCCAATAAAAAACATATCTCAACATATCAGACGACATAAATAAAATGATCACCTACCTAGTTGGAATAGACACATTGATCACCTATACTTCTTGAGTAGCCAATTCCCAATATGTAGATATCAAACGTTTGATACCATTTTCTTGATGATTGTTTTAATCCATATAGGGACTTCTTTCCCTTCAATGAGAATCTTTTTGATTGTTTCATGTAGGATTCTTCTTCAAGATCATCATGTATAAATGTTGTCTTCAAATCCATTTCTCTACTTAAATATATAAATAAACAAATGTATAAAAAATAAATCTAATAGAAGTTAATTTACAAATAAGAGAAAAAAACTCACCAAAATCAATTCCCTCCACCTAGGAATATCCCTTAGCTACTAGGTGATATTTGTATTTCTGCACCTTACCTTTGCATTAAATTTCTTCTTAAAAATAAATTTGGTACCAATAGGTTTTCTTATATCCAACAATTCAACTAGATTTGAACTCTCATTTTTATCCAAGGCATCCATTTCTTCAACCATTGCCTTCTTCCAAAGTTTATTATCCTTCGAATCCCTCCTAATCATTTATAGGATCAAAATTAGTAATAGATAGAGTAAAATTAGAGTGGAAATCATGTGGAATATACCTTTCCAATTTCCTTGTTTCACGACTTGATCTCCTCAAGGCTAGAACTTGAGTTTCTTCCTCTTTTGGCCATCCTTCTTTTGTTGAATCAGATTATTCACCCTCCAACTCAAACTCTATTTTCTTTGGTTCTTTTTCCTTTGGTTGGACTTCCTGTTTGGGAAGAATTTTAACCTTTCTAAATATAACATCCCAACTATAAATAGTCTTCTTAGTTACTAGGTTCCAAATTTTATAACCTTTTATACCATCTTTATAACCAACAAATATACATTTTTAATTTTTATTATCCAAGTTACTCTATTTTCCTTTGGAACATGCAAATAAGAATCATGAAAAAAATTATAAGATGTTTAAGAGAGGGGTTTTTACCTATACATGACTCATGTGTATTTTTTCATGTGGAGTTTTGTCAATGAGTGCTAATGAGGTGATATTTTTACCAAGTAACATGTATACCCACTATCTCTACCCATAATTCTTGTAATAACCTTGCACCATAGAGCATACTCATTTCCTTCTCTATCAACATCTTGTTCATCCTTTTTGAAACTCCATTATGTTGATGTGTGTATGTGTTAGTATTTTTCCTTATTATTTCACACCCTCAAACTAATTTCCGAATAACTCTGCACCATTATCTATCCTCAATTCCTTTATTTTATTCTTTGTCTAGTTTTCTATAAGAGATTTAAACTCTTTAAATTTACTGAAATCCTTAGATTGCTTATGGAGTAAATAGACACATGTATTCCTAGAGAGATCATCAATGAACGAAACATAATACATAGATTTACCTATTGATGGAACATGAATAGTTCCAAACACATCATTGTGTATTGATTCCAAGGTTCCCTTTTCTCTCGTAGCACTAGATGGGAATCCCAAATGATTATATTGACCATATATACAATGTTCACATAAATCAAATTCTAATGAGAAACCATACATTTGCCATGTAAATATTGAGGTCCCTTCTCTCCAATATGTCCTAGTATTTAATGTTATAGCATTGTCTTCTCTATAGGGACAATAGGAGTCATATATTTGACATTGCAATCTCAAGAACAACACTATTATACCCATCATTAAAAGTGATTCCCAATAGCTTGTACAAAGTCCCAATTCGAACTATCCACATCAACACCAATACTCCTTGAACCATCTTACATGTGTCCTTTTCAAATACAATATGCACACCTGCATCACCCATGTTTATTATAGATGTTAGGTTTTTGGATAGATATAGAATGTGCAAAACCCAAGAAGAATTCCGATCCTTCCATATTTGAGAAACAACTTAACCCTTACATGTCCTATAATTTAGGTTGTTGAGTCATCTCCTAGGAAAACATCACCTCCATTGTAATTTTCATTTTCACAAAAAATGTCCATGTGAGGATTCATATGAAATGAAGCACCCAAGTCGATCAACCATATGTCATGATTTGCATGTGTACCTATATAATACAAGTAAACATTACCTCTTTCTTCTACATAGGTTTTTGTTTCTATGAAAGGGGCATCGACATATCTCTTACTTTATCAACATTCTTAGAGTTGCAATCTTTCTTATAATGCCCAACTTTATTGCGTTTCAATAATTTCTTTGCAAATTTTATTAGAGATTTAAATCTACCTATACACTTAGATATAACCTCATAATACATATTTTTCTACTCCTAGGAGAAACCTCTCACAGATTCCATGGATTAACTCCTCATTCCTCTAGTGGAAACAAGGATGCAACGACATCCTCAAAATTTAATGTGGATTGCGTGGAACTACCAATTGCTACAACTAAATTACCCCTGCAAGAGTCTAGCAAAGAACATAACAAGGTAATACACTTATCTTATTCCTCCATCTTAATATCAACAAATATGGGTTGAATTTCTAGAGTATTAAAGGAATTTAAATGATCTTCCATGGAGTCAACATCCTCCATCATAAGATGATATTATTTTTTTTGATGAAATATTTTTTTTACTAGGGAATTTGATTGATACAAATTCCCCAACTTATACCACAACTTATTTGCCACATATTCTTGAGAGACACTCAACAACACTGAATATGAGAGGTGGACTTGAATCATGCTTCTCGCCTTTTGCTTATTGCTTCCCCAATCTTCTTTCAACATACTAGTGGGATTTCTACTTGGATCCACAACAATCCACTATTATCCATCTACAAGAATATATTCCATCTCCATATTCCTTAATTCAAATCTCTGGCCATTAAACTTGTATATTTCTATTCTTGAATTTCTTGGCATTTTCTTTACACTTTAAGATTCACTATACAAATCTCCCACTCCAATACATGTTTATTGCAAACCCAAGGTAACCTTTCTCTTCACAATATGTGATAAAAGCTAGCAACAAAGGTTCCTCCGTAAAGCCAATAACCATGTTCTAATAATAAAAGACAAGCTTTTATAAACATTCATTATAAACACAATAGAAAATAAAGTCACATAGAAATTAATAATGGCTCTCACACAGAGACTTACTCTAGAAATCCAAAATTGGGAAAACTAGACTACCTGATAGTTTCTCCATTATCTATCTCAATGTATTATATTTTTTGTCTACAATACAATATGTTAGCATCTAAAACCTTAATGCATTAACCTATATTAGATTATAAACCTAATTTCTTAACCAAAATCAGTTTACACTAGCTGAATTACTATTGCCTGAAAACAACTCAAAACCATAGTGTCAAGAATTCAAGAAATTGACTGTGTAGGTATTTAGATAGATTGAAGTGTTTCGGGTGGACACTCCACCCATCTTCAGGATCACAAGAAGCTTGATTGCAAAATCTCCCTAAACCCAATCTCTCCAAAGGTGAATTCTTATCCCTAAAAAAACTAAATTCAAACCAAGATATTGTCATCGTAAAGGAAAATAAAGGCAATTCCACTTTCATTATGAATTCAACAAATTACAAATACAAATTACTAGAACTCCTATCCTCTTCTTCTTATATACCTCTCTCTTCCAATCCTATCACCAAAATCACTAATTAGGTTTCTAAAGCAATTAAATCCTCATAAGTTGACCCCTTAATAAAAAAGCGCACTCTTTTCCGCAATCCCCAACCTCCAAAAATTTATGGCCAACCCAAAATCCATAAAAATGACATCCCTTTCCGACCCATCGTTAGTTCCATTGGAGCCCCTACCCATGCACTATCCCAATTTCTTTCTGAGAAGCTCAAACCCTTCATTGGTCAAACTCAATCTTTTATTAAATATTCCTCCGACTTTATTAACAAAATTCGAGACATTCACCTCGAAGAGCATGATATAATGGTGAGATTCGAAGTTGTCTCTCTCTTCACCAAAATCCAGGTCCTTGAATATCTCGACATCATTTCTAAATTAGTTGATCAAGAAACTCTTCATCTTATTAAAATTTTCCAAACGTCAACTTTCTTTTGTTTCGAAGGTAAGTTCTATGAACAAATTGAAGGTATTTCCATGGGATCTTGTCTATCCCTTGTTGTTTCCAACATATTCATGGAACATTTTGAAACCTTATTTCTCAAATCCTTTATCCTCAAACCAAAATGTTGGTATAGGTTTGTGGATGATACCTTTTTCATTTGGGCACATGACCGTTCTTCCCTTGACAAATTTCACAACCATCTAAATAACATTTACCCCCACATCCAATTCACTGTGGAAATCCAACAATATGATTCTCTTCCTTTTCTTGATGTCCTTGTCACGTGGCATCAAGATTCCTCCCTCTCTCATTGAGTGTATCGGAAAAATACCCACATCGATAGATGTCTCCATGCCCAATCCCATCACCATCCTTCTAAAAAATCTGTTATTCTCAAAACTTTAATCACTAGAGTTGTTCGAATCTCTAAACCCCGAACCCCTAGACAAGGAAAATCCCACCTTGCCAAGTCCCTCATGTCCAATGGCTACCCCTGGTACCTCATAAACAAATCTTTTCAATAGGTCCTAATCCAAAAACCAAACCCCCTAATCCTTCTCAACCTCCCCAAGAAGTTATCTCTCTTCCTTATATCCATGTGGTCACTGATCGCATCTCTAAGATTATAAATAAAGAGTAAATCAAAACAATGTTTAAACCCCATAAGACCTTTAAGAAACTATTTAGGAGCGTAAAAGATAAATCTAACCCCTTTCTATCCTAGTGTGTCTACCAAATTCCTTGATCATGTGGGAAATCCTACATTGGAAAAAAGGGTAGATCCATCCAAACCCGACTTAAAGAACACATAGCAGATACTAATCACAATCGTATAAACAAATCCTCCATTGTAGAGCATTCCTACAATTCCAAACACCATATCTAGTTTGATGAAACCAAAATTTTGGCTTCCACAACTCAATACTTCTCCAGACTTATTAGAGAATCTCTAGAAATTGAAAAACATCATTATAAATTTAATTGAGAGGATGGCTACAAGATAAGCCATTCTTGGAAATCCTTGATCCATCATCTCAATCAACCTCATCTTTAATTTTTTCCTTGGCCTCAAATTGTCTTATTTAACTCAAAATTTCTCTCACTATATATTTTTCCTTATTAGAATACTCTAACCTAATCATTTTTCCTTACCGAATTTATTTCTCCAAAGTATTACTTCCTAACTTTCCCCTTATTATGCTGGTGCATCTCAGGTTTTTTCTCCCTATATTTTTGGACTTCTTATTTCAACTTTTATTATAGTTATCATTAAATTATTTAATAATTATATCTAATTCTCACCCCCTTAATCCTCGTTTATAAAAATAACTCTATTCTTTACCCTTTTATATCTAGTTTAAATATATAAAAAAATTTAAACCTAATTTATTTTTAAATTTTAAACCAAATTTATTTTTAAATCTCCTCTCACTTCCTTTTAGTTTTACAATTAATATATTATTCCTCATTTCTAACTTATTTTTATTTATTTTTATACAATTTCCTTATTCGTGAGTGTATTACACCCTATTTTATCTATTAGTTAGTGTGTCATGTTTAATTATGATAAAACTTATTACTCCCTTCTCCCTTGTTACATTAGTTATACTATTTTAATTAAATTACATTAATTGAATTGTTTTAAATAATTCAGTTAATTAATTATATTATATTTAATACAATGTATGTTATTTAATTGTTTCTTAATCCTAAATATTTTTCTTTTTTTCTTTTTTTTTCGATTTCTAAACATTAATAATATTTATTTTAATCTTTTACTCAACCACTCCTTTCATAATTTCTAAGTTATTATAATAATATTTTTTAGTTTTATTTTTTTAATTGTCCCCACTAATTAAAATTAATTGGCATCTTCCCTTAATTTGTTTTAAACTTAATTAAAATAAATAATTTTTGACTTATATTTTTTTTTACCTCACCCCCTAATCTTCTCTCATCAACCTAACATGTACTCCTAAACATAACATATCATTTTCTTCTACCTCTATATATTTTTCCACATTCTTTTATTTTGCACTCAAGCTTCTTGTGTTCTTGAAGATGGGTGGAGTGTCCATCCGAAACGCATCGGTCTATCTAAATATCTACACAGTCACTTTCCAGAATTCTCGACACTATGGCTGAATACTATGGAAACATACATGCTCAAACTTAAAACCATACCCAAAACTGACCCAACATGTTTCTTTTGGGGGCATTGGCCCCTTATGACCCCTTGGACACCCTTTGCTTTGGGAACCTACAAAGAGAGAAACACATGTTCAACAACCTAGTTGGTGTCTCTAGGAACATTACCTATTACTTATTATTTTGACTAAAGGAAAAAGTCTAAGTCTTTTTATCAAGTTGAGAAAATTACAATCCACACACACCTATAAAATACTCTATAAGATTTAGCTAAGAAAACACACACTCCCAAAATACAACTTAGGGTGGCTAAATCTTGATCCCAAGGAGTAAATAGCTTGAAAGATAGCCTTCCAAAAATTATCTTGGGATGATGAAGGCCCAGGTCCAAGTACCATAGGTGTGAGAGATAGTTAGAATAATCCTCATGCAACAATCATTCAAGGGCCAAGTAACCATGTGTATATAGGAACTCTCCAAGGGAGTTGAGGTGGATTATGTGTTTCTATCTCAATTACCACAAGTACCACTTATAGTCACCTATGTGAAAACCTAGGAAAATATACTATGGTCACCAATTCAAAAAAGGTAGACTAATGAAACAGTCGTGGGTCAAGTGTATTAGAGCATATTTACCCTCTCCATAGAATCAATCTCTCACCTAGGGACTTAGGTCTTGGTCTCATGAAAGGAGAAACACAATGAGTAGTCTCCAATGGAGTTTCAAGTTATGTTGTAGGGAACAATCCCCATTAAATAGGGTTAGGTCATTGATAGAATGGACATAAGATAGAAATATTGATTCGATAATCAATAAGTTACTTAATGTAACTAACTAAGGAGAACATGTAGATCCAAATATGTTCTTCCTTTGTTTCAAGATTAAATTATTCAATGCCCTATTCATAAAGAACCAAAGCCAACCTTCCTCAAACCCTTTTGTTCATGATAATATAAATTACAATAATCATATGAATTCATTTATGTATTGATTCTAACTAACTTATCTGGGAGTTAATTCCACCACCGACTAAATATTAAAAATGTGAGAAATGAAATATTTTACAATGACTTTTTTTTGTTGGGGGAGGGGAAGAAGAGTGTTGTTCACACTTAAAGTAATAATCGACATAAAATATAATGATACCTAATAATTCAGTGTTGGCATGTTCATCACTAGGATGTAGAGGAATCATTCCTAGTGTCGCTTATCGATTCTAATTCATCTTCAAATCCCTCACTATATGTGAGTGGGAAAATCTCCAGAGATTTAACTCCCAATTCTTGGAAAGATAGTTAACTGAGGAATAAGGGTTCTATAGAAGGGAAAGACCATAAAAATCTAGGTCTAATATTTTTGACGCAATGCTCCAACATAGGGGTCTAAATTGGTGACTTTCCCCTTCTCCAACATTTGAACTTAATGCACATCATTGAGAGTTAGTTGAGTTCATTAATAATGGGAATTAGGGATGAATATGTGGCAAATCCCCACAAAACCCACCTAGGAGAAAGACATTAATGCACTTTTTTTTTTCTTTTTTAAGATATACCCATGCCTTTCATGAAGCTGGGATGGCATAGGTACCCACTTGTTGCTTGAAGGAAAGGTGTGCATAAGAATCAAAAAGTCAATTTTTAGTGCATTTTAAAAGGATCAATAATACATATAGATAGTAAATGGATAATCAAATCATTAGAGGTAAATGATGACCAAATACTGCTATAACACACGCATTGTGCAAAACCGTACTTATGTTCTTCATGTGGTGAACCACCTTTAGGATGGTGAATCTCATGCGTGAATGGCATGCTTATAGATACTATGTGTGGATGAGTCCAATAGAACCGATGAATCATTGATCCATGGGCCCATTTTCACTTTAATGTGAGATGAAACACATGGCCTAGGGCCATTAAAGGACAAAGAAAACATTGATCCCTAGGGCATAGAAAACAAATTGAACATAATAATAATAATTTTTAAAGATTTGTTAGGTATGTTTGGGAATGATGAAGATGATAATGTTGTCCATATTCTTCTAAGAGCACCATTTCCAATTTTGACCATCAAATGTATTTTTCCAATGCCCCCCATTGCACAAAACCATTGTTTTGTTCCTCATATGAGAAAACACCATTATGGTGATGAAACTCATAGGTGAATGGTACCCCTAACACTAATCATGATAGATAAGTCGAATGGAACCAAAAAGTAATCAATATGTGGTCCCATTTCCATCTTAGCACAATTTTCAACTTGCAACTTAGAGTCATTCAGGGACAAAGGAAACATTGTTCTAAGGGAATAAAAACACACCTTGCATCGAAATTACAATCTACGATATTTGAAAAGTGTGTTGGGATTAATAGAGGTGAGAAAACTATCCACATGCTTTCAAATGAATAAAAACATACCGAGCATTGGAATAATGTTATTAAGATATTACACTTGTGTTTGTGCATGGTAGAGGTGAGAATGTAGAAGTTTCACCAAGGAATCAATCAAAATCAAAACAATAAAATGACCCTTGCTACTAGCGAATGGTTGAATTAAGGCAGGTCGAATCTTGACGTTTTGATTTCCTATTTTCATTTTTTTCTTAAAAGAAATGAATGATTTCACTTAATTGTTCAACTAATGAGATGGTTCACTATTTAATCTATGTATACCAAGCGTTTTTTTAAAGTAATTTTTATAACTTTATTTATTTCATTTTTAAAAATAAAAATACCCAAACAATATAATTCCATTAGAGTTTTCTCCCACTTCAAACAGATAGCCCCATAAATAGGTGCTATCAAATATAATGTCATAATGGTTCACTATAAATCACGTATTAGTCTATACATGTCAAGCATGCTTTTTGAAAATATTTTTTTTTTCTCTCTAACTTTTTTTTTTTCTTTTAAAAATAGAAGTACTCAACTATTATAATTCAAATAGAGTATACTACTACATCTAGTAGATACTCCTTGAAACAGTTAAAAGTATACTACTACATCAAGTGGATACTCCTTGATATAGTTAGTGTCAAATATAATGTCATAATGTTTCCTAGTGGTTCACTTATTGGTCTATGCTTATAAGCATTCTTTTAAAAAAAAAAATTAAACTATAGTTTCTTTGACTTCTAAAAACATGAGGAGAGGCTTTGGCATTGTACAACCTTAGAAATATATATATATAATAATAATAATAATAATATTGTTCAAAGCTACATTTTTTATAATTTAACATCTAATTTGTATTAAATTGTGAAATTGTGCATCTTGTGTAAAGAAAGGGGAGGAGAGAGTAATCACATTATCTGGAAATTAATAATAATAATAATAATAATAATAATAATGTTCAAAGCTACATTTTTTATAATTTAACATCTAATTTGTATTAAATTGTGAAATTGTGCATCTTGCGTAAAGAAAGGGGAGGAGAGAGTAATCACATTGTCTGGAAATGCTATCCACTTGCCAAGGTTGAGGTTACTTACTAAATGTTAAACCGACGAAATCATATATATATATATATATATATATATATTTATAAAACAATGAATCAAATTATAAACAATTTGATTTTAAACAAATGCCTAACTACTATGTTTATGTAGTTACATCCACGTCACAAAACATGTTGTACTCCATAGTAGCATACTCTTTTTGTTATTATTGTTTGCAATCATGATAATAGGTATAATCCTTGTTATATTGTATTTGTTTACTCGTGATGACATTATTTGGGACATTAATGGGATTTCTTACTAATATGGTCAACATTACTAATATTCTTGGATTACAAAGATTTGTATATTATTGACATTGATATGTTTAATGACATGTTGTTTTGTTTATATTTTCTCGTAATTTTTACTATAATGATTTTATTATGTTTAATATTCAAGATAATGATGGTATGTTTTAAGTGAAATTTTCTAATTTATTATTAGTTGTAGAGATCATACTTTAGTCCTTGTCTAACCAAATCTCATGTCTTTGACCTTATCTAAGCTAGCTATGAGGACTTTAGTACTTGTTCTTTGCACGATGACATTTTTTTAAGTAGATCTTAGGGGTAGGACTTAAGGTAAGAATTTGGATCCATTCTCAGTTTTGGGATCTAAACTAAAGACTAAGACACGATCTTAGGATCAAGATATGACCTATGATTATGATTAGGATCTTACCTAATCTTCAAGTTTAGGAACAATTTTTTATTTTTATTTTTTTAAATAATAATTTAAACTAATATCTCTTAGTGAACATTTTATATTAACGTTGATCACATTATTAACAATTATGTTACAATTTTTTACCACAGAGAAATTTATTTTTTACTTATTTATCCATCATATTTTCAACTTGTTTGTCCACCCATCTTTCGACCTATTTTCCCATCAAATTTTCCCTCAGATTAACCTCCTACATTTTGACTTAGTTTTCCTTTTATTTTTCAATCTAAATTTTCTCCTTTTTTTAACCTTAATTTCCTCCTTGTTTGTGGCCTAGTTTTCCTTCATATTTATACACTAAATCATAATTTATTGTTGCACTTAAAGTCAAGCTTCAAGTTGAAATTCAAGTAAAAATATCAATCAAGTATAAATTAATCCAACCTAAATTTTGATTATATTTCAAGCATTAAAAAACTTATCTAGGTCAAATTTTAGGTTGAAAATTTGGCTTATGGTTGTAGTGGAATGGTCAATGGATTTGGGAATTAGTGGACACAACCTTCATTTTTTGGTGGGCTAGGTGTTGAGAGTTAATGTGGTTAATAGGTTGAATCATTGTGCATATGGTCTATATATAGTTAATATTGTTAACAAAGGTCAACCATGGAAATGATGGTCAATAGTGGTCCCCATGGTCAATGAGTTGGAGGATTGGTTTGTAAATGAGGTTATTGGGATAGGAGGCTTGTGATCATGGGATTGTTGAGATAAGAGATTAAAAAATTATTGGATAAGTGGGAACACTATTCATTGGCAAACAAACTTATAGGGGTTAGTGGGTTTAATGTTAATGAGTTAGTATGGTGAACCATGATGAACAATGGTCCAATATGGCCAACATAGTTAATGAGAGCCAATATTTATTGGGTTAATAGGGATATTGGGTTAGAGGGTTTGTGGCTGCTGGGAATATTAGGTTAGTTAATATGGCCAACCAAGGTTATCCATAGTCAACAATAGTTAAATATGTTCAATAATAGTTCATATGGTCAATGAGGGGGTAGGTTTTATGGGTTAATGGGGTTACTACGATACACAATTTATGAGTAGTGGGATTATCATAATACACGGTTAACATATTAGTGAATAAGTCAACATGATATTCATGGGGTGAGTGGCATTGGTGGGTTAGTGTAGTTAATAAGATGAACTATGATCCATATGGTCGAATAGTTATCAACAATTGTCAATTCTAGTTAACTATGCTCAACAATGATGCATTCGGTTAATGCAAATGGAGGGTTGATGGGTAAAAGAGTTACTAGGTTAGGAGGTTTATGGATGATGGGCTAATGTGATTAATATGATTCCATATAGAGGGGTTAGTGGATTAATGTGGTTAATATATTAAACCATGGATAATTATGATCCACGATGGTCAACAATGATAAACAATGATCAATCATAATTGACGGTGTTCACATGGTCAATGAAGGTTGAAGGTTGGTGGATTAAAAGAGATATCAATTCAGGGTGTTTATGGATGATGGGATTATTAGGTTATTCAATATAGTCAATAGAGGTTACCGTGGTCAAAATAGTTAACAATGGTCAATGATGACATAGGATTGATGGGTTAATGGGGTTACTAGGCTAAGAAGTTTGTGGGTAATAGGATTATTGAGATACATGGTCAATAGATTAGTGTATAAGTGGCTATGACATTTATGGGTGAGTGGTGTTGGTGGGTTACTACAATTAATCTGTTGAATCATGATCAAATATGGTGCAATGGTTAATAAGGTCTACAATGGTTAATGATGGTCAACTATAATCAATAATGACGCTTATGGTTAATGAGGATGGGGGGTTGTTGCGTTAAAGGGGTTAATAAATTAGTAGGTTTGTGGGTGATGGGATTATTAGGATAGTAAATAAGGTAAAAAAAGGTCAATAATTTTCATTTATAGTTGACTATGATTTATATTGGTACTTGTAGTTAATAAGGTTGGAGGATTGATGAATTGATGGGATTATTGAGTTATGAGGCCTGTGGGTTGTGGTATTGTCATGCTACATAGTCAACGGATTTGTAGATAAGTGGAAATCTTGTTCATGGGTGAGTAGGATAGGGGTTTTTGGCATAAATTTATTAACACAATGAACGATGGTCAACTGTGTTCCACAGTCAACAATGGTCCATATTATCAATAAGGGTTTGGGGTTAATGGGATAAAGGGTAATTGCGTTAGGATGTTTATGGATGGATGGATTCTTAGGATACTCAACATGGTCAACAAAGTTCAATGATAGTAAATTGTGGTGCACATGGTTAATGAGGGTGGGGAGCTAATGGTCTAATTGGTTATTGAGCAAGGACGTTTGCGGGTGATTGGATTAAGAGGTTACATAAACAACGAATTAAAGGATAATGGGATATGATTATTGTGAGAGATAGGAGTAGGATTTGATGGGTAATAGGATCAATATGGTGAACCATAGTGCATATTGTCTATATAGTCAATACGGTCAATAGAGGTCAACTATGGCCAATGATGTTCAATGATTGTCAACAACCGGTCCATATGGTCAACAAGCATGGAGGATTGATTGTTTAATGTGGTTACCGGGGTTATAAAATTTATGTGTGAAGGAATTATTGGGCTATGTATTCAATGGATTAATATTGTTGGGATGGGCCCAAGTGGGTTGGAAAAATATACAAGTATGGAAAAGTGCGCATAGTGCGCTGTAGCAGGAAGAAAAGGCAATTTTGATAATTGCGCATTGCGTGTTGCGGCAGGGAGAGAAAGTAGTTTTGATGGAAGCGCATTGCGCACAGCAGTAGGCGATAGACAATTTTGAGGTTTTACACATGTCGCGCGATAACAATGGCTAAGGCACGGTCGTGCAGTAGGACGATGCGCATGGTAGCGCATGAGCTATTTTTGGGGTAGGACATGGGTAGAGGTCAGACGAGGATATGACCTATTTTGGGTAAGGAACAGGTGGATGATAGATGAAAGCAACCCGTTCGAACGTGTGGCAGCAAGCAGTTGAGAAGCTAGTCCACGACACCGATGGCGACAGGTAGGTGAAGGAGTGGAAAGGGACAGGCCATGATGCAGTTGTAACCGTTTTGAGGATTGTGGCTGTCAGAAGAGCATGTGAACCACGAGTGGCTCAGCTGGAACAGGCAGAGTAGGATGTGGATGGCGACAGCTAGGGTGGCGGTTAGCCACGCCAGTTTTGGAAACTTTAGGGTTTTGACCTAATGATTGTAAAGACATGACCTACGTGCATGATCTATAAATAAGGCACAATGTTGTAAGGGAAGGGTTAGACTCTTCGGTTTTGGTTAAGTATTTAGATATTGTAAAATATTAAGCTTAGACAACCATTGTAAAGGCTCTGCAGATGAGTGCGCAGAGACCTATCTGAGAGAGAAGAGAGTCTGCAGCTGAGTGCGCAGACTAAGAACAGTTGTACCCTTCCCATTAAGAGCAATATTAACAGTCATTCTTGTGGACGTAGCCTCCATCCGGGGGGTGAACCACGTTAAACCCTATGTTATGTGACCAATGTGTGTTTATGATTGTTTAAATTGCTTGGTATGAATGTTTAATGCTAGAAACTTCTGTTATGTGATTGCTTTTATATGTATTTTCCGCAGAGAATGGGAATAATATGTTAAGTAATGCATGCACGGAGGATTGTTAAGTGTTCAACATGTATGAATCTGTCGATTGTAATGTATGAATCCAACTATTGGTCAAGTAGTGAACATTGAGTTTAAGCGCAACATTGGAGCATGCAGTAGTGTATGTTTAGTAAACCATCTGCAATATAAGGATAAGAACTTGAGCAGAATAAAGGGATGAAGAATGTTAAGTAGAGTGGCTAGGATTGGACATCCCGGAAAGGACGCGCAGTCTTGGCAATGCGTCAAGTCATTGAAGGTTTCTGTAGAGGAAGTTATTGATAGCTTATTGTCGTAACGCAAAGGTATCCTGTATCGTACAGTCAGAGGAGGCGCAAGTGTGCAAGCACAGTTGTGCGCTGAAGTACCCTACGTGGAACAAAAGGTTCGCGCAGTTATTTATTTGCTCAACCCACAATGCATTGCGCTGATTATTAGCCTTCCCCCCCCCCCCATCGCATCACCCATTTGTAGAAACTTGATTCTGCAACCACCCCCTTAGCTTCACCTCGGGTGAGACCTCAGGCTGCGTGCAACCTGTTTCCAAAAGGGCCGGTGAATTGGGGTTTTGTTGGTTCCCTGAACTGTGAAGTACCTGGGTCTACACTGGAAACCTCAAGAAGGAGTTGACAACCAACAAATGGTTTCGTTGCTCGACTAAGAACAGTGATGTGATAGAGTGTTGTAAAGTAATGTGTGAAGAAGAATATTAGTTCCCGTTCGGATTAGACATTTGTGGAAAAGATACGAGATCAGGATGAGGTCCATGAAAATATGTTGCATGGAAGCAATGTACGATGACGAGATCTTCATCCCAGAGGAACTACTTCTGCTGAGGAGGGAAGTAATATCAATAAATCAGTTCCTCACTGGTACCATTGGCTTGCTTGAGCTTGGCGACCAAGCGGATGAGACGACAGTTGAGGATGTACTTAACATAGCCTCGAGCGACGATATTAACTACATTCACACTCAAGGAACCAACAGGGTGACAGTAACTCAAGATCGTAATTAGCACCATCGACAAGACCTTTCTCCTCTCTTTAACATTATAGCTTTCTATATTTACGCTGAATTTGATAAATTTGTCAACTTTGCAGGAACCAGACTATTAAAGCTGCACCACAGCCCGTACAGGAAAGAGGAGACTGAGATCCACATTCCCACACATAATTGGTTCAAAGTTCAGCACCGTTGGGAGCGGAAAGGAATGACGCGTGGTTACTAACCTTGCTAAAAAGCTACGAAGATCAAAATATGAAACACACGAAGAGCGACGCGATACTAGGCTGAGATGTTGCTCGCGAAGGTAGCCAAATGAGCAACACGAGGAGCATCAGGGAAGGTTGTTCCACGAAAACCAGTACACAATTCATCTGCTAAACTGTTAAATGGAGAACGATTTCTAGAAAGTGCGACCTTATCCGAAATTCCTGCACTGACATAGCCACTCATTACAAGACCGCTGGATAACGACGACAACTGATATCCCGACGGCAGAAGACGCCGTTCCGGCCGGTGTGACACCATACGTCCAGACGACATGAGTAAAATCCCATCACCTTTAGAAATGATCGTTTGGGTACCCACGTAGTAGGTCACTACATCGACACTTGGCATGCAACCATCGTAAGAGCAGCATGATTAGCATTGATCACACATCATGGGGGGACGACGCCAGCTGATCAGCTTACATGGGTGCCAACGTGGCTACTCCATTTCAGAGCGTGTGAATCACGTGAAGCTGATCCCCCCCCTGGGGACTCTAAAATAACAAGACGTAAGCGAACCAGGCTATATATAATGAACCCTATAAGCGTCGAGAGAACAATTCTTAGTTATATTATTTTCCCATGGTAGTCATTGACCCCGGGATATACTCTGAGATTTTCTAGTTGAAAGAAAGGGAAAGAAGGCTCGGGAAGAAGAGAACTGGCAAGGTGCCATGGTGCACTTCATCTCTAGTGGAAGCACCACCGGTGCCTTGAGATCTAGGATGACGAGCATCCATGAGAAATCCACAGAAGCATCCACTGTAACTCTCAGGAGACATCACCCTGAGGTTTCATCCGAGATGTCTACGGAGTCCCTAATCGTTAAGAGTAACATGGCACTCAGTAAGTGTAATCATCGAGTTTCATCCGATATGTCTATGGAGTCAGTGATCATTCAAAGAACTACGGTCTCCTTGCATTTAGAATCATCAGGAGAAGAGGCAGATAGAGCCCCGCATGAGACGACCTGAGTCGTGAAACAGATGTGCCGGAACAGCTGGCCTGTTTCCAAGCTTGGTGACGTAGATGAACTTGTGTGCCAATAAGAAAACCAATGGACCACTCAGAAAGGCGCACAAGAGTAGATGATGAAGGTTCCGCAAGAATGAGGGTCATTGGAAAGAAGTACATGACAGTGAGCCACGCCCCATCAGTCCGTTTCAAGAAATACATGACCATGGTATTGATATCTAGAGGGATATCACTACGATGTTCATTGCAACCTATCCGGATTTTTCGCTAAACTCGGTTGGATAGCCAAGGAAATAGTTGCAGGGTTAGCAGGTACTCTGCAAAGCTTTACAGTAAAGCTTGGGATGATGGAAGACACGGCACCAGGTTCCGCAAGTGGAAGTGGCTCGAGACAAGCCATAGGTGAGTGTTAGGGGCCTGTTGGGATGGGCCCAAGTGGGTTGGAAAAATATACAAGTATGGAAAAGTGCGCATAGCGCGCTACACCAGGAAGAAAAGGCAATTTTGATAATTGCACATTACGCGCTGTGGCAAGGAGAGAAAGCAGTTTTGATGGAAGCGCATTGCGCGCGGCGATAGGCGACAAACAATTTTGAGGTTTTGCGCGTGTCGTGCGACAGCAATGGCTAAGGCATGGTCATGTAGTAGGACGATGCGCATGGTAGCACATGAGCTATTTTTGGGGCAGAACATGGGTAGATGTCAGACGAGGATATGACCTATTTTGGGTAAGGAATAGGTGGATGACAGATGAAAGTGACATGTTCAAATGTGTGGTGGCAAGTAGTTGAGAAGCTAGGCCACGACGTCAATGGCGACAGGCAGGCGAAGGAGTCAAAAGGGACAGGCCATGATGCAATTTTAACTATTTTGAGGGTTGCGGGTATCAGAAGAGCGCGTGAGCCATGAGTGGCCCAGCTGGAACAGGCGGAGCAGGCTGTTGACGACGACAACTAGCGTTGCAGTTAGCCACGCCAGTTTTGGAAACTTTAAGGTTTCGGCCTAATGATTGTAAAGACATGACCTACAGGAATGATCTATAAATAAGGCACAATATTGTAAGGGAAGGGAAGGGTTCGACTCTTCAGTTTTGGTTAAGTATTTGGATATTGTAAAATATTAAGCTTAGATAGCCATTGTAAAGGCTCTGCAGCTGAGTGCGCAGAGACCTATCTGAGAGAGAAGAGAGTTTGCAGCTAAGTGCGTAGACTAAGAATGGTTGTACCCTTCCCATTAAGAGCAATATTAACAACCGTTCTTATGGACGTAGCCTCCATCTGGGGGGGTGAACCACGTTAAACCCTGTGTTATGTGACCAATGTGTGTTTACGATTGTTTAAATTGCTTGGTATGAATGTTTAATGCTGGAAACTTCTGTTATGTGATTGCTTTTATATGTATTTGCCGCAGAGAATGGGAATAATATGTTAAGTAATGCATGCATAGAGGATTGTTAAGTGTTCAACATGTATGAATTTGTCGATTGTAATGTATGAATCCAACTATTGGTCAAGTAGTGAACATTGAGTTTAAGCGCAGCGTTGGAGCGTGCAGTAGTGTATGTTTAGTAAATAATCTGCAATTTAAGGATAAGAACTTGAGCAGAATAAAGGGATGAAGAATGTTACGTAGATTGGTTAGGATTGGACGTCCCAGCAAGGATGCGCAATCTTGGCGATATGCCGAGTCATTGAAGGTTGCTGCGGAGTAAGCTATTGATAGCTTATTGTCGTAACGCAAAGGTATCCTGTATCGCACAGTCAGAGGAGGTGCAAGTGCGCAAGCGCAATTATGCACCGAAGTACCCTACGTGGAACAAAAGGTTCGCGCATTTATCTATCTACGCAACCCACAACGCATTGCGCTGCTTATTAGCCTTCCCCCTCCCATCTCATCACCCGGTTGTGGAAACTTGATTCCGCAACCACCCCTTCAGCTTCACCTCGGGTGAGACCTCAGGCTACGTGCAGCATGTTGCCGAAAGGGCTGGTGAATTGGGGTTTTGTTGGTTCCTTGAATCTCGAAGTACCTGGGTCTACATTGGAAACCTCAAGAAGGAGTTGATAGCCAAAATATATATAAGTGGGAATTGTGTCCATCGGTGAGTGAGTTATGAGTTGGTGTGTTAATGTAGTTAATATTGCTAAGCATTGTGCATATGATCTATATCATCAATATTATAGAAAAAGGTCAACCATGGTCAATGGTGTTCAATGAGATTGAATAGTCATTGACATGGTCGATGAGGGTGGAAGGTTGATGGGTTTATTAGGATAGGAATTTTTTGGGTGATGAGATTATCTAGTTACATGTTTAACAAATTAGTGGATAAGTGGATAAAATGTTTGTGGGAGAGAGGGCTAGGGGTTGGTGGTTAAATGTGTTTAATATGGTGAACCATTATCATCAATGATTAACCATGATCAACAAGGTCAATAGTTGTAAATGATGGTCAACTATGGTCCATTTGCTCAATGTGGGTCAAAGGTTTATGTGCTAAAGGCACAAAGTTTTTTATGGGTGATAGCCTAGAATTATCAAACTAGTAAATATGGTCAATAAAGATCAACCATGGTCAATGGTAGATAACAATGATAAGCATTGGTCATTATAGTCAATGAGGTTGGAATATTGATGGGTTAATGGGGTTATTAGGAGATAACACAAACATATCTTGGGAAATACTACTATTGCAATACATTTTTATGTTCCTTGTGATAGGCTCTTCAAATTTTGTCAAGTTATTGTTGCATTTGATCCTTTTGAAGATGGAAAATAAATGAAATTGATCAATAAATTTTGATAGGAAGGAGAAACCCCCTAAAAAATTCAATGAACTAAGGGCAAAGGCAAAGTTGGGTATGGAAAAACATAGGCACCATTAGTGGGAACCTCAATTCCCCGCACAACATATGCCACAGTGATATCTACTTTGTTTCCATCGTCGAAGAATATGTATCCAATGGATACCATTGATATTTCGACATCATTTCAACCTCTAATCAATATTCTATCAAAAAATGTTTTTTTAGCTGACGAGGACATTGGAATTTCGCAAGATGTTGAGTATATATAGAGAGAAATTATATAGATGAATTTTGTTTATCCATATGGTTAAGAGGATCTTGTGGTACAAGATCATAATGCACAACTAGATGTTAATCATACCTACCAGCAACATGTCCAATTCACTTCCAATCTTAACCATTAGGTGAATGATATGTTTTGGATATCATGGGCACTTTCCACAATCTCATGGTCAAGAATTTCATACTTAGGATCCACCTTCTTTACCTAATCTTTAGTGCATGAAAAACAAATCCTAGACATGTTAATGTATATAAAAAATCTTTGTATATCCTTGAAGGTAAGTTACCTAAATGAACTATTGATTGGTAGTACAACAAAATTATTAGACTATTTTCAATCAAAAAATGATGCATCTAAATTTTAGTTATTTTTGGCCTTGTTAAAATCATATAGTTTAGTTGTTTTTAGGAAAATTATTGTCATAAGGATAGTTTTTTTTTGTTTGCTCGAATCTCCCTGACTTGCGGGAGTGGCCTATGGTATGAGAAACCATGACCCAGGGGCATCTAAGCCATCAAAACCACTCGAGGATTGCACACGGCCTAGAATGCACCAGCCTCAACTTGACTAGGATTTTGGGTGTCGCCTCCCAACTAACTAACCCCTAAGGGGAATTGAACTCAATTCGCCTTGCTGATGAGACCCACACCTTAACCGAGTGAGATAGCGGGAATTGACTATTGGCATAAGGATAGTTAGAATTTCATATACTAGTAATAATTTTGTTAAAAATATTCGTGTTGCTTTTAATGAAATGGGAAATAATACTCATTCAAAAGATCATAATGTGTCCAATCATGTATTGTCAGAATTGATTGTGAGTAAGACCATAATGAAACATCATTTTCTCACAAACACACATCTAAATTTTTTAAAGTAAGTTACAAATCCATTTGAAAGTATTATATAAGAGGAGAAAACCTTGAGAAGCCCGAACACATATGTTGGATACCTAATCCTATAGTATTATGGCCGGTCTGTAAATATTAGATTATTTGTAAATGTTTCCAATTACAAAAGAGTAAACTAAATAGTCACCGTAACCTCTTGGAAGATGAAAATCATGGGTCATTTTTCACTATATATATATTTGAATCAAATTCATTCAAATGCATCCCATATTGGAGTTAACTAGGTTTGTCAACGGTATTAGAGTCCTTTGTTTTTAACTCCGCGATTCCCTAGTCTACATAATGTCTCCTTAATGCTACTCCAACCATTCATTTTTGCTAAGGGAGTTAGACCTTCATTTTTGTCTCCTTAGGTTCTCTTTTAGACCTGCAAAATGCCTCCTACACCAGTTATATGTTATTGTTTTCCACCTTAGAAATGTGTGTTTGGTATTCATTCCCTTTGGTATTCATTTTGGTGACATTACTCTCTACGTTTTATATTATCCAAACCCTAATTTGTGCATACCTATGCATGAATCTCATCTTGTGTGGATCCTTTGTGTAGTGATGGTGCCCAAATGAATATATACTCTTGGTATCTTCATATTGAGGTTAAGAGTTCTATTTATTCACATCTCCAAGTGCATTACATCTCTCCATGACTTGCATGAGACCAAAATGCATGTTCCGATGCTACTCCGCATGTGTTACATATCCTTGTGGCTTGTGTGAGGTTGCAACCCATGTTCTAGTACCTCTTTACATGCCTTACATATCCCCACAACCTATGTGAGGCGATGAATCATGTTTTCGTGCCTCTATGGATGCATTACATCTCCCCATGAACTGCATGAGGCCATGACTTACCTTCTGGTCACCATCTCCACATGCCAAGTCTGTGAAGACATTATGTTTTTTTTTTAACAAGAACAGGGGAAGTAGATATATTTATAAAGGCTGTGCACAACCATTCATTACAAGCTTTCAAAAATATTTGATAGAGGAGCAAATGTCTGAAAGATTGGAGCTAAAGTTTCTAATAGCATGACTGTATAAGTTCTAAGCATTGTCTTTCTAAATCTGTTCAAAATAGAGCAGGGATAAACCCTGATAAACTGATTGTTGAGAATTATACAAAAAAACATAGGAACTAAATCATCAAAAATGTGGAACCTGGGCTAAGACTGTAAATTATCCATAACTTTTGAAATGGACAGAGGCTGCGTCCATCTTTTCCTGCTTAATCTCCTAATTGACTGTTAGATTTTCCTGGACACAGCTTCCCTGAGTTTTCCCGGTGAGAACAACGATGTCTTCCTGCAGAATGTCTACCTTGCCCATCAGCTCAAACAAATTCTTCTCCAGATCGTCAATCCTGGAGTCCTGACAAGAAAGCTGGGTGACAGCGTAGTTTAGATCCCTAGCCATCTCCTCATGCTGGTCCACGCTGATACAGACTGCATTGTACGTGTTGCGAACTGAGAGCTTGATATCAACCATAGTACGGTTCAGTGCGTCTATGGCCGCCATGATATTTTGCATTGTGCCAGAACTGAAAGAAGTCAGCAGACTGGGACGGGAAGGAGGTGAATCCAAATCGCAGAGGGAAAGCAGGCTCAACGTGATTGAAAGGGGAGGACGAGCCATTTCGAAGCACGGCAAGATAGAAGCAGGTGGGGAAGTAAATAACGGCTCGTGGGAGCTAACAGCACAACTGGGGGCCATGTGCCAAGAGCGAGGGAAAGGGTGGCGTGTGCCAGAAGCGACGGGGAAGGAGCGAGGCACATCACCGACGAGGGTAGACGGGAAGAGGGGGACCCTCTTGGGGCCTAAGGACCCCTCCTTATCCTTAACCATGACAAAATTAACCTTTGACATTTTGGTTAGGGGATGAAATGAAACCCCATGGCACCATTGAGGCACTCAACCTACCCAATGTCTAACAAAGTTCCTTTATTGGCCGCTGCATCCACTAGCTTGTTATTCTCTCGACAGATGTGGAAAAATGAGGCCTTACAGAAATGAGGATTGGTTTTTATTCTTTGCATGTATCTATAGGCTTTCGAGCCTTGAGGAGCTGCACCCCTTCTCATTATTTGAATGACATGTCTAGAGTCCCCATATACTCTGAGGTTGTTAATGCTGAAGGAGGAGACCATATTTAGTGAGAAGACGAGTGCTAGTCATTCAGCCTCATTGTTAGTCTTACTACCTAATCCCCACGAGAAGGCTTCAATTTTATTTCCTCCGGGATCAAATAAGACCCCACCCTCACCTGCCACCCCACTGTGAAGACATTATGTTGCATGAGGGTATTCATCATCATTATTTGGACTAGTTTCTAGTCTATGTGAATATATGTGTTGATATATGTGTACGAAAATACACATATATTGTTGAAGAGCTATGTGGTGGTATTGACTATCAATGTTTGCAAACCATAATACACATCTTTCATTTCATATTCCACATTTGGTTTTTAGGTGGGAATTTTAAATGAGATATTTTATTTAATTTTATACATTTTGATAGTGGTGGGAAATATGGGAGAATTTGTTGAAGCTAAAGTGTGTTGTTTATGTGCATTGTGAGTGCTTTGTAAGTGATAAGTTTTGAAGTACCACTTTACATGTACAACTCTTCAAATAAAAATTCTACCAGTTAGATTAGTTTTCCATCATTATTATGTCGAGACCCATTGCACCGCAGTCACTATATTGTTACCATGTTGCAGAGATTGTATTATAACACCATACTATAAGATTCTTGCAAGCCATTGCAGGGATTGTATTGTAAGACTTTTGCAAACTGCTATAGATATTGTATTGTAATCATGTAGCGAAGCTTAATGTATTATAGAGCTTGTTGCAAAAATTGTGTTGCAGAGTTTGTTGTCTTTGAAGATACATTCAATAGTCTCTATTTTCAAAGTGAACCACTTATACTATGAAACGAGAACTCGACACAGTTCTCGTTTTTCTCTCTCCTAATTTTAGTAGGTATTTTTAGCTCCGTTTCAAAAAGGGGTGATGCCAGTATCACACATTTTCATTTCGAGGCATTTTTTGGGACCTTTGAATTATCTTTATCGTAAAAAAAAAATAGTTTCTATTTTCAGGTGCGTTTTTAGAAATTTAGCAAAATAGCATACATTTTTAAGCAATTTATAATGAAAAACATATACATTTTGCAATTTTTTCTATAAAATAAGACATTTTTATGGACAAAATAAGACACTTTTATTGACAAAATTGTAAAAAATTCGAGAAAATATAGACATTTAAAACCATTTTCAATCAATTTTCAGATATGTTTTGTATAAAAATGATACTATTTCATATTATTTTCCGAAAAGTGTTAATTCACATAAATTCAAGAAAAACTATACAAATTATTTGTAAAAAACATATTTCAAACATTATATATATAGAAATTTTATTTCTAAAGTTAAGTCTGAAAGTCAAAACATTACTAATATATCTTATCAAAATATTGTCAAACTTAACATTTGCTTCAAAACATGAAACTAATCAACAATATCATGCAGGCCAAATTCATCATCTACATTGGAATTTCCTGCAACTTGGCTTTCCTCAGGGACATCAATGTCCTCTTCCATTGGGTCTTCTATGTCTGAAAGATCCCCAAAGTTCTCTTACATTCATAATCAGAGCTTTTTACATTTTGAAAATTATTTTAAAAATGTAGACTTACCCCTAACCCCCTAAAATATATAATCATTTATTTAAAAAAAAAACTTAAACCTACCACTACCCCTACAAAATTAAAAACAAATCAAACTAACCCCTAACAACATTATAATAAAAAATTCAAAAAAAAAATTAAAAACAACTTAAACTAACCTAACAACATTATAAACTAACATTTAAAAAAAAATAATTTAAACTAACATTAAAACTAATAGATTTAAACTAATGTTCTTATAATTAAAAATTGAAAAAAAAAAACCCAATAAACTAACCTAACATTATAATTAAAAATTAAAAAATAAAACTAATTAACCATATACTAACATTACACAAAATTAAAAAGACTTAAAAACAAAATAAAAATAACATTATAAAAAATTAAAAATTAAAAAAAAAAACAAGCTATACAAAATTTTAAAATAAATTAAAAACAAAAATAAAAACAGACTAAAACTACCATTATACAAAATTAAAAAAAAAAAACAAACTATATATAATAACAAATCAAACTATATAACATTGAAAAACAAATTTAAAAACAATCAAAAAAATTAAAATATAAAACATTAAAACAAAATTTTAAAAACAATTAAAAACCAAACTATAAAAAAAAAATTAAACTATACAAAAATAAAAACAAAGATTAAAAAAAATTAAAAAAAGAATTAGAAACGAAATTTAAACTATACAAAAAATTTAAAAACAAATTTTAAACTATACAAAAATTTAAACAAAATTCAAAAAATTTAAAAACAAAAAAAAACAAACAAAATTAAAAAAAAAAAAGACAAACATTGAAATGGCGAGCGAGGGCGAGGAACGGGGGAGGTGGGCGGCGGCGAGGGATAGGCGGCGGAGGGGGAAGGGAGGAGGTGGAGCTGGTGGAGCTGGGCGGGGAAAGGGAGGAGGAGGTGGTAGGGAGGGCGCGGAGGCGGGAGGAGGAGGTAGGGGAGCTGGGCGGCGAGGGGAGGTGGAAGGGAGGGCACGGGGGCAGCGGGGGAAAGGGAGGTGGCGCGGGGAGGAGGGAGGAGGGGGAAGGGGAGGGGAGCGGAATGGCAGGGGAAGGGGCTGCGAGGAGGGAGGAGGGGGAAGTGGAGGGGAGCGGGGAGGACAAAGCCAGCGGGGAACCGCCCACTTGGGCACCAAAGGGCGGCCCTCACGGACCCCTCGATGCCGGGCATCGACGGTGTCCGTCAGGGCATGGCCCCCTCGATGTCGGCTTCCTCCTCCCTGAGGGGGCCGCCCTTTGGCGCCCAAGTAGGCGGTGCCCCGCTGGCTTCCTCCTCCCCGCTCCCCTCCACTTCCCCCTCCTCCCTCCTCGCAGCCCCTTCCCCCGCCACTCCGCTCCCCTCCCCTCCCCCCTCCTCCCCGCGCCACCTCCCTTACACCCCCATGCCCCACCCCACGCCCTCCCTTTTACCTACCCCCACCGCCCAGCTCCACCCCCTCTGCGCCCTCCCTCCTCCTCCCTTCCCCTGCCCAGCTCCACCACCTCCCCCTCTGCCGCCCTCCCCTTCTCCCTCCATTTCCCTCCCCTTCCCCCTCCTCCCCTCGTCATCGCCCACCTCCACCTTCCCTCGCCGCCGCCCACCACCACCCACCTCCCCTGTCCCTCGCCCACTTCCCCCACCCACCATTTCATTGTTTGTTTTTTTATTTTATTTTATTTTATTTTATTTTATTTTTTAAATTTTGTTTAAAGTTTTGTATAGTTTAAATTTTGATTTTAGTTTTTTTTTTAATTTTGTTTATATTTTTGTATAGTTTAAATTTGTTTTTTAAATTTTTTTTGTATAGTTTTTTTTGTATGTATAGTTTAAATTTTGTTTTTAAATTTTTTTAAAATTTTGTTTTTGTTTTTGTATAGTTTAAATTTTATTTTTTTATTTTATTTTTGTATAGTTTAAATTTTGTTTTTTAATTTATTTTAAAATTTTGTATAATTTGATTTTTTTATTTGTTTATTGTTTTTAAACTATACAAAACAAACAAACAAAAATTCCCTCCCACCTTATTTTTTTAAATTTGTAATTATAATGTTATCTTAGTTTAGTTTGTTTTTAATTTTTTTTAAATTTTTAATTATAACATTAGTTTAAATTTGTTAGTTTAATTTGTTTTTAATTTCTTTTTTAAAACACAAAGCTAATATTCGTGGAAAATAGAGAAGAGTATGGGTCATCTACATCTTCATCAAGTCCTTCATCTGCAGAAAATGTAGATTCTGATGGGGTGTCAGAATCCACGGATGAATTTGAAGAAGCAGTGTAAATACTTTTTATTAGTATGATTTTTGTAATTGAAACTCTAGAGGAGTTTTTGATGATGGGGTGTCAGAGTCCATGGATGAATTTGAAGAAGCAGTTTAGATGCTTTTTACTAGTATGATTTTTGTAATTGAAACTCTAGAGGAGTTTTTGAATATTTATATGAACCATTTGTTCTTGTATGGTCTAATATATTATCTCATTATGAATCGCATCATAATTTTTTTGTTTTTATATGGTTATAATGGGGAAATTATTAGAGAAAATTGTGTTTTGTTTAATATGCAATTTTCCCGAAAGTTGTAATTTATCTCTTCAAGAATTTTTTTTTCCAATTTAAGGTTGATTTTAAAGTTTTGTTAAACAACAATATGGGATGTTTAGGCCATGGCTCTATTTTTAACCCTAAAAAAAAATACGTGTATACTGGTATCAACACTTTTCTATTTGGGGGGTATTTTTGGTGTTTTTTTTTGCAAAAATCATCATTTTTATGGGTAGAGTTCTTGTTCATAGTATATAGTTCTCGTTTCATAGTGTAAGTGGTTAGTGGTGCTCAATGTCAAGGACAACTATCCAAAATGGTCAAGTAATATCAATCATACCCTCATTTTCAACGATTTGTGATATGTCATCTATGAAGGAGAGGGTGACTTTTCACCCAAAGAACCTAAAACATACAAATATTTTGCAATATGCAAGAGTAGAGACAATAAGACATATGAACTTATTGTTTCTACAATAAGTGAAGAGGTGAGTCAATATACTGTATATGCTAAACCTTCTTATGATGCTTTGAATGAATTTAAGGATTTGTATGAATCACACTCAAAATTAGAGCTGATTCAATTGTTATTGAATCTCTTCAATCTAGAGTTGAAAGATAATGATCCCATGGTTGTAGCATCTAAGATTAAATCCATTACACATGAAATTGAGGCCATTGGTATGAAGGGAGAATTTTCCATCATCGCCTACATCAAGGTAATCTATCCCACATACTCCCACTATCTTGGGTCACTTCAAGCTAGTGTCCAACTACAATATCTCAAATTTTACAATTTGGTGGAGAAAATTGTAGAATGAGAAAAATACTTTGTAAATAAGACAGTTCAACCCACTGGAGAGATTGCGTTCCTTGCTGAAAAATGGAAGAATCAATCACATGATTCATCTAGAGGAGAACGCAGCAAAAGATGACGTGGAAGAAACAATTTTAGAGGTATGGTGGTAGAGACAACCACAGTGAGAGATATGTTATTCAATGTGTCTATTGTGGAAAGGAGGGACATGAGGAAAAGACATGCAAAATTCAATGCGAGAAGATCACATAGAATAAAAAGTAGAAAGAAGAAATACGCAAATCTCTTGAATCTTCCCATTTCATTGTTGCACATTGCAATATTGGTGTAAATGAATTGTTGTTCAATGCTTCATTTACCTCTTGGAGAGATGCTTAGATGCTTGAAACGGGTGCTACTTGCGACATGACATTTAAAAGAGATTTTTTAAATATTTGATTGACAATGTTGATCATATAATATACTTTGTAAATAATTTCATCCGCGAATATAAAAGAATTGGCACCATCAGGTTTAAACTACCTAGATTTCTTGATTTTATGTTGCAAAGAGTTTTGTATCTTCCAGAGTTGTAAAGAAACTTGATATATCTTATGCACATTAAATAACAAGGCTATCTCATCCACATATTTCACGGAAAAATTGATATAAGGATATCCTCTAAAAACCAAGTCATCATGATTGGATGTGAAGATGAGAGACTATTGAAAATGAAAGAGAAATCTATAAGTGCTCATAATTTTGCATACTACTCTCATCATGAAGAAGCTATTTTGTCATATAGTCTATTGTGGCATGCTAGATATGGGCATATAAATTATGATAGTCTTATAATGTTGAAGAAGAATGGTGTTTCTAGTTTTCCAACCATTCCAAATAAGTTGAAGCAATGTGATTCTTGTATCCTTGGCAAACATAGTAAGCAACATTTCCTTGATTCAAATTCTAGAGAATGTAGAAAATCAGAGTTGGTACACTCTGATTTGTGTGGCCCCATGCATATTGAATTTTCTAATGGTAATAAATATGTCATGGATTTTATTGATCATTACACCAATATGTGTTGGGGTTTATTTATTGAAACATAACTTTGAGGCTTTTAAAATATTTTAAAAAAATTCATGTATGGATTGAAAATGAATAAAAATATCACATTGGAACTCTTCGTAGTGATAATGGAAAAGAATATGCCTAAAATTATTTTGAAAACTATCTTCATCAACAAGGGATTATGCATAAAACCATTGTTCCATATAATCCTCAACATAATGGTTCAACAAAAATACTGAACATGTCACTCTTGAATATGGTATGCTCCATGTTATTTTTCAAGAATGTGAAATTGATGTTTTGGGGTGATGTAGTTCTGTCTATATTCTATTTCAAAAATAGAAGTTTATCTTATTCTCTTTCCAACAAAAAACCATATAAAGTGTGGTATGGATGCATTCTTTCAGTAAGGCATCTTAGGGTCTTTGGTTTCACCTTCTATGCCTTAATTGCTAAGGAACAAAGAAGTGGACTTGGTGGATGGAGTTAAAAGTGAATCTTCTTGGTGTACTCAAACACCACCAAGGCGCATTGTCTTTATGATGAGGTAAATACAAATTTTGTTATTTCTAGAGATGCGATTTTTCATGAAATGAATCAAGATGAAAAGACCGTGGAGAGACAAATTTATCATCTAGATAAATTTACCCATGTAAAAACATTTCATGAATTTGACAATGAGATTCCACATATTTATGGGGGGATCCCTATCTTGGATCATGTTAAGTTTAGCCTAATTTGACTAGTAAGATCACTAAAAGAAACACAATCACAAGATAGACAAAGATTTACCCTGGGAAACCCTCATGGGGTAGAAAACCCAGCAAAGATTTCCTCAATATAGATAATCAACCAAATACAAGATGTAGTCCAAGACTAGAGCTCCTTCTCCTCCTATGCATATCTCTCTCTCACTTGTGTGCTACTCCCAAGTGGATGAATGAATGAGCTAAGTGAGGAACATCCTCCTCTACTTATACTCATCTCCAACTGACCCTTTTACTTTAATGGGGCCAACCTCTCCCAAGAGAGTCTAATAACCCCCAAATAGTAAACTCAGGGCCGACCTCACATGGGAGATCTAGTAACCCTAGTTACCACATTCTCTCGGAGGAATAAACATCTCCGTATATACAATAAGGTCACCACGGAGGAATGTACCATCTTCAGAATAATAAAATACAAATATAATATTCTTGGAAGTTACAATATTTCAACACTCCCCCTTAATGAGAAGGATATTATAACAATATCTGCAGGAGCAAGGAGTCATCAACTACATGGTACATGATATATCTATAAATCATTGGAAGCTTTCTTCATACATCGTCATCAGTAACTCAAACAGTTACTGGAACATCAACATCTTCAGTACTGGGTCTTCATCTTCTGCAGCACTCGAATAGCCACAGTCACATCATCATCTGGATCTCTCGATCAACAGCCTCATCATCTGGATCTACTAATCATCATCATAATAGCATCAACATCATCGTCATCTAGATCATCAGCAACATCGTCATCTAGACCATCATGATCAGCAACATCGCCATCTAGATCATCATGATCAGCAGCATCGTCATCTAGATCATCACGATCAGCAACATCGTCATCTAGATCATCACGATCAATAACATTGTCATCTAGCTCATCATGATCAGCAGTATCGTCATCTAGATCATCATGATCAACAACATCTGGATCATCTCGATCTAAAGCATCTCGATCATCTCGATCTACAGCATCTGGATCATCTGCAACACACATGATTCAATTATGGGATGATCAATCCCTCTCACTTTAGGACATCTCTCATGTCTATGGACGATGAAATCCAGATCCAATTCCCAGGATGATCAATCCTGATCCTTTTAAGACAAATCCATGTCTAAGGACGATGCAGTCCTTGATCCATTTAAGAAAAATCCATGTCTAAGGACGATGCAGTCCATGATCCATTTAAGACAAATCCATGTCTAGGGACGATGCAGTACTTGAACCATTTAAGACAAATCCATGTCTAGGGACAATGCAGTCCTTGATCCATTTAAGACAAATCCATGTCTGTGACGATGCAGTCCTTGATCCATTTAAGACAAATCCATGTCTAGGGATGATGCAATCCTTGATCCATTTAAGACAAATCCATATCTAGGGACAATGCAGTCCTTGATCAATTTAAGACAAATCCATGTCTAGGGACAATGCAGTCCTTGATCCATTTAAGACAAATCCATGTCTAGGGACGATGCAGTCCTTGATCCATTTAATACAAATCCGTGTCTAGGGACAATGCAGTCCTTAATCCATTTAAGGCAAATCCATGTCTAGGGATGATGTAGTCCCGACTACAGTGCCAGTCCTTTTTCATACTGGATGTGACCTAGATCAGGTCTAGGATTTACCACCATATAGCTAGTTCTTTTTCATACTGGATGTGACCTAGATCAGATCTAGGATTTATCACGTACATTTTGAACTAAACGCTCAGGGACGATGCAGTCATATCATCAATTTTTGGAGACAGATGTCTATGGATCACTTCAGGGGACCGAAGTCCAGGGATGATGCAATCCCTCTCATCCACTAGGGACTTCTTTCTCGAAGACATATGTCTACGGATCAATTCAGGGGACCGAAGTCCAGGGATGATGCAATCCCTCTTGTCCACTAGGGACTTCTTTCTCAGAGACAGATGTCTACGGATCAATTTAGGGGATCGAAGTCCAAGGATGATGCAATCCCTCTTGTCCACTAGGGACTTCTTTCTCAGAGACAGATGTCTACGGATCAATTCAGGGGACCGAAGTCTAGGTATGATGCAATCCCTCTTGTCCACTTAGACCTAGTCTAAGGACAATTCACCGACCTCACTGTCAGTATCACCAATACAGGTATCCAAATCATCGACCTCACTGTCGATGCAGGCAATCTCATCATCAGTGACCACATCACTCCCCTTTTCGAGGAGGGTCCTTTTGAACTACACCAAGCTTGTCTCGGAAATACTCAAACTTTACTCGAGATAGAGGTTTGGTCAATATATCAACAACTTGTTCGTCAGTGCTCACATACTCGAGCTTGATAGCTCCTTTCTGCACCATATCCCGTATATAAAAATATCAGATCTCTATGTGCTTTGACTTATCATGGAACATTGGATTCTTTGTCATCTTAATACAACTCTGGTTGTCACACATGATCACAGTGGGGTCCATCTCTAAGTCAAATAGTCTTGATAACAGTTTTCGAAGCCATACTGCTTCACAACTAGCAGAGCAAGCAGCTATGTATTATGCTTTAGCTGTGCTGAGAGCCACACTAGATTGCTTCCTGCTAAACCACGAGATCATGGCAGATCCTAGAAAATAACATCCTCCCGATGTACTTTTCCTGTCTGATACACTTCCTTCCCAATCAGCATCTGTGTAGCCATGCAATTCGAAATCATGATCTCCAAGATAACATAGACCAAAGTCTATCATACCTTTTAGGTACCTCATCACATGCTTTGCAACTATCAAGTGAACTTGTCTAGGTTCCACTAGATATTGACTCAAGGTATTCACGGCAAAGCATATATTTAGTTTGGTATTTTTCAAATACATCAATGACCCAATAATCTTTCTATACAGAGTCATATCCACTAACTCTGATGAGTCATCAACTAGCAACTTCAGGTTGGAATCCATGGGAGTGGCCATGGCTTTACATTCCAACATGTCAAATCTCTTCAATATTTCCATAGCATACTTTCCCTGGTTGAGAAAGATTCCTCTTGGTCCTTGCCATACTTCCAGACCTACGAAGTAATGCATCAATCCGAGATATTTCATCTCAAATTCTGAAGAGAGCTTCTTCTTGCACTCGATAATCTGTTTCTCATTTCCAGTCAGAAATAGATCATCCACATATAGCACAATATGACAGGTTCATCATCCATAAATTTGAGATAAAGGTTAGGATCATCTTTACTCTTGGTAAAGCCCAAGCTAGTCAAGAAACTGTCAATTCTGCCATACCAAGCTCTGGGAGCTTGCTTCAGCCCATACAAGGCCTTCTTTAGTTTGCACACATGGGTTCTTCCATATTCCACCTCAAATCCTTGTGGTTTTTCTATATACACTTCCTCCTCAATCACACCATTCAGGAAGGTTATCTTCACATCCATCTGGTGTAATTCCCACTTCATCATGGATGCAAGTACCATGATGGTTCTAATGGAAGTGTACCTTGCAACTGGTGCAAATGTTTCTTCATAGTCAATTCCCTCTTTCTAAGAGAATCCTCTGGCCACAAACCTTTCCTTATACTTTTCAATGCTGCCATCCACAGCATGCTTTATCTTGTATATCCATTTGGAGGATACCACACTCTTGTCCTTTGGCTTGGGAACTATATCCCAAACATCATTCTTCATTATTGAATGGTACTCCTCAGTCGTTGCTTCTACCCACTCCTTCTTATGAACTGCTTCTTCATAACTAGTGGGTTCTTGATCTAAAAGATCACACATCAGGGCCACATAGTTTGAGAATGTCTTTGGTTTCTTGCTCACCCTAGTGGAGCCTTCAGGAGCTCCATATTTTTCAGCTCCTAGTATAATGTCTCTTGCCCATGCTGACTTTCTCTTCCTTGAAATTTCTATGACAGGGGGTTCTTGTGGTTCCATCATGTCATGGTCTTCAGGAGTTGTCTCTTCAGGGGTGGGTGCAGCTTCTGTGATTCTGGAAGGTGCCTCTTCCTCATATACTTCTTCATGTTGGCACTTCCTAGATCTCTTGAGATCTTCCTCTTCATCAAATGCCACATCCCTACTTATTTCCATATGATGGAATCCTGGGATGTATATTCTGAATGCTTTGGATGCCTCACAATATCCAACAAATGTTCCTTTCTTCCCAGAAGGATCTAGCTTGGTCCTCTTTTCTTTTGGAATGTGAATGTATACTAGGCATCCAAATATCTTGAGGTGACTTACCTCAGGCTTCTTCCCTGTGAACACCTCTTCTGGGGTCTTGAAATCAAGAGCACTATGAGATAGTCTATTCTGCACATAGACTGCTATCCTGGATGCTTCAGCCCACAGATACATAGGTAGGTATTGATCATGTATCACTATTTTTACTGCTTCCATAATAGTTCTATTCTTTCTTTCTGCAACACCATTCTGTTGGGGATTGTAGGGAGTGGTTAGTTCCCTCTTGATTCCATCTTCTTTACAAAAGACTTCAAAATATTTTGAAGTTTATTCTCCACCATTATCTGTCCTGAGTATCTTAATCTTCTTTTCTAAATGGTTTTCTATCAAGGCTTTGAATTCCTTGAACTTTCCAAAAAATTCATCTTTTCCCTTCAAAAAATATATCCAAGTCTTTGTTGAGTAGTCATCAATGAAACTAAGGTAGTATTCATATCCACTTAAGGATGTGGATAACATTAGTCCACATATCTCTAAATGAATCAATTCCAATGTACTCTTAGTCTTTGTATCACTCTTTGGAAATGGGTTCTTGACATTCTTTCCTTTTGCACACCCTTTGCAAGTGCCATCATGATCAATCTTTAAGTTCGGTAATCCTATGAATACCTTTCTTACATGAGGTAGTGCTTTGTAGCTAATGTGAGAAAGCCTTCTATGCCATAGCTCACTTGGGCTAGTAGCTTCATGAACAAAGGCAACTTCTGGATGGTCCTTGAGTTTGTATAGACCTCCTTCCTCTTCACTAATAACAATTGCATCCTCAATTGATTTTCCTTTGGGACACATTAGTACTTTCCCATCTATAAATACAACCCTATAGCTTTTCTTGTCCAAATTAGAGATAGAGAGTAAGTTCTTCTTCAAACCTGGTACATATAGGATTTCCTTCATCTTCAACGGGGTTCCAGAATCAAGCTTGTAGCTTGCTTCACCAATTCCCTTGATGGGATATTGATAGTCATCTCCTAGAGATACCTTCTGTGGAGAGGTATTCTCTTCAAGTCTTGAGAGAGTCTTTTTTTGTCCTGTCATGTGCTTTGAAGCACCACTATCAATGAGCCATGTATCTTCCCCAGGTGTCACAGACCCAGAGAGTGCAGAGAATAGCACATATTCTTCCGCATCTTCTTTTTCTATTTTAGTTCTTTTATTTTGAGGCCAGAATCAAGCTTGTAGCTTGCTTCACCAATTCCCTTGATGGGATATTGATAGTCATCTCCTAGAGATACCTTCTGTGGAGAGGTCTTCTCTTCAAGTCTTGAGAGAGTCTTCTTTTGTCCTGTCATGTGATTTGAAGCACCACTATCAATGAGCCATGTATCTTCCCCAGGTGTCACAGACCCAGAGAGTGCAGAGAATAGCACATATTCTTCCGCATATTCTTTTTCTATTTTAGTTCTTATTCTTCACTATCATCTTCTGCCAAATGTGCTTGATGTCTTTTGTGAAAATTCTTCTTCTTCTTTGAAGGACAGTTTCTAGCCATGTGTCCTAGTTTGTGACAACTATAACATTGAACCGAGAAGAGATCTCTTTCTGAGTTTACTCCCCCTTTCCTTTTAAATCTATGAGGAGGTTGTGACTCCTTGTGACCATTCTTCTTGGAGTTGAAATGACTCCTCCTTCTTCTTCTAGTGTGAGTAGCCAAAGCTTGGTCATCTTCTTTGAGAAGATCTTCTCTATTGGCTACCCTAGCTTCTTCTTGAATGCAATCCTCCCATACCACATCAAACTTCATACTTTCTTTCTTGGCACACATAGTTTGGATGAATGACTCCCAAGGTCTAGTGAGACCATTTAGAGCAATCATGACTAGTTCATCTTCATCAAGGGTATCTTTAATGGCATCTAGTTTTTCCTTGAACTAGGAAACCCTTGATAAATAGTCTTGAATGGATTCTCCTTTATTCATCTTGGTATTCTTCAATTGAGCTCTCAGATTCATCTTCCTATTGATGTTCTTTCCCTCATACATTTTGGAAAGGGCATCATACATTTCCTTTGGAGTCTTCTTGGATGCCACTTGGGGAATCAAGTGGTCTTTGATAGAATCAACAATGATTCTCTTTGTCCTAATCAAATCCTTACTATGCTTCTCTTTGGCTTCATCTTCTTCAGGTTCTGCAACCTCATCCTTGATATATTGGGCAAGATCATTCTCTTCAAGAATGAGACAAATTCTGTATTTGCATGCCCGAAAATTTTCTATACCCTCTAGCTTGTCTTCAAGCTTAGTGTTTGGAGCCATCTTATCCATGGGTCAAAGAGATTGAATTTTCTCAAGAGATAGAATAACACTTAGCAGGAGATGTGCTTGATTGAGTTGAAAGTTTTGGTGTGTTCTGCTTCTGGAAACTTCAACTTTTCACCTTCCGGATCTGCAATAGAATTTCTTGTTTTCTAGCCTTCTCTTTTCTGGTTTTCTGGTGCACAAGTTCGCAACTTTTCTGGTTCACTGGTGCACAGGTGCGCAACTTTTCTAGTTCTCTGGTTTTCTGGTTTTTTGCACTTTTGGTCAAACTAGGGTTTAACTTTCCCGGAGTTCTACCTAACAAAAATCTCGATGAATGGCTCAAAACCTTGATTTTGAGGAGGGCTATCCAACCATGCAATCAGAATCCAAAAATTCCAACTTTTGCAGAAACCCTAATTTTCACCGGAGGAAGAGAGAGAGATATTTTCACTTTGTGAAAGATGTCCTATTCAGGATAGCTCTGATCCCATGTTAAGTTTAGCCTAATTTGACTAGCAAGATCACTGAAATAAACAAAATCACAAAATAGACAAATATTTACCCTGGGAAACCCTCATGGGGTAGAAAACCCAGCAAATATTTCCTCAATATAGATAATCAACCAAATACAAGATGTAGTCCAAGACTAGAGATCCTTCTCCTCCTATGCATACCTCTCTCTCACTTGTGTGCTACTCCCAAGTGGATGAATGAATGAGATAAGTGAGGAAAATCCTCCTCTACTTATACTCATCTCCGACTGACCTTTTTACCCTAATGGGGCCGACCTCTCCCAGGAGAGTCTATTAACCCCCAAATAGTAAACTCAAGGCCAACCTCACATGGGAGATCTAATAACCCTAGTTACCACATTCTCTTGGAGGAATAAACATCTACGGACATACAATAAGGTCACCACGGAGGAATGTACCATCTCCGGAATAATAAAATACAAATATAATATTCTTGGAAGTTACAATATTTCAACAGATCAATCTTTGGAATCTCCGTTAGCAGCACCATCTCCCGCTCATGAAGAATTTCTTGCCTCTTCGCCATAACATGAGTTTCTATTGGATGATGTGATTGAGAGGATTGAAAGAATGAATCTTCAAGATAATGAAGCACCACTAGATAAGCAACCTGGACCCTCATAGAAACTTCAAAATGGGTCTTGAAGACACTTGAAAGTGTCCATTCTGATGAGGTTGGAAAATATAGTAACCAAAAGTTCAACAAGATAAGAATATGGAGGTGATGCAGATGATTCAAATTCAACTAATGTAATTGATATGGATGTTTCATATGATTGTGAATTGAATTTATTTGGAAACTATGAACCAACTTCCTTTGGATAAGATGATTCTTATGATGAGTGGAAATAAGCTATGAATAAGGTATATGAGGCTCTCATCAATAATGGGACATGGAAGTTGGTGGAGCCTTCATTTGGAACCAAACCAATTGGATACAAGTGGGCATACAAGAACAAGTATATTTCATATGGATCACTTGAAAAGCATAAGGTGAGGCTTGTGGAAAAAGGGTTTCATAGAAAGAAGGCACTGACTATGAGGATACCTTTTATCCCACAAATGGGTTTCCATTAGTACTCTATTGGATATGGATGCATAAAATGGGTGGAAAGTTCATCAAATGGATGTAAATAATTCCTTTAATTCTTGAATGAAGACTTGAAAAAGAATGTCTCCATGTCTTACTCAGAAGGTTTTGTTGTGAAGGGACAAGAGCAAAGGGTATGCACACTCATAAAGTCTTTAGATGTACTGAAATAAGCACCTTGCGCATGGTATGAAAATCTAACTGAGCCTATTTTGAAATTGAATTTCAAACACTTTAATGTTGATGATGCAACTTTATTTGTCAAGAAACTTGGAAGATATGTTGTATATATTTTAGCATATGTAGATGGTCTATTGATGATAAGGAACAAGTAAAGCCACATTGCATCCATAAAGAAAGAATTTAAGAAAGGCTTTGAGATGATAGATTTGGGACATATCCACTACTACTTAGGTATTGAAGTGACTAAGAATCCAAAGTACATATTCATATCCCCAAAGAAGTATATTGGGGAGTAGTTTAATAGATTTGACATGACATAATGTAACTCTCTCTCTGAACTAATGGAATAGAATTTGAATCTCACATCAAAAGAAGGAAATGAATTTGCGGATGAAACCAAGTATAGACAGCTTGTGGGGAGTCTTATCTACCTTACCACCACTAGACCAGATATTTAATTTTTCACTGGGATCCTTTCTAGGTTCATGAAAAATCCTTGTAAAAGACATTGGTGTGTTGCAAATTGAGTTCCAAGATACTTGAAGGGGACTCAAGACCTTGTAATCAAATATTATAAGGTGGATAACTTCAAACTAATTTGATATTTGGATTCAAACTTTGATGGTGATAAAAATAATGGAGATTCTACTTCAGGATACCTCACGAGTCTTGGATCGACAACTGTCTCCTGTAGATCACACAAACAATATGTTCCAATAGATTCCAGAACATAGGAAAAATATGTGGTTGTTTTAGAATCAACAAAGGAGATTGTGTGGCTTAGGAAGAACTTGAATATTTGAAGGATAAATAGGTGAATTATACTCCTCTTCTAGTTGAAAATAATTATGCAGTCAAGTTGGCCAAGAATCCTATATTCCATTATCGAACTAATCACATCCACAAAATGTACCATCTAATTCAATATCATGTAGAGTCCAAGACTATTCATTTGAGACATTGTTTCACATGTGATAACAAAATTTACATCTTCACCAAAGCTCTTGGAAGAGAAAAACTTGAAAAATTGAGAAAGATACTTGGATTCACGAACACCCCTTTGGATTAAGGGGTTGAATGTTGGATACCTGATCCTACTGGATTATGGTTGAACTGTAAATATTATATTATTTGTAAATGTTTTCAATTACCAAAGAATAGATTTAAGAGTAACCATAACCTCTTGAAAGATGAAAATCAAGAGTCATTCTTCACGGTATATATATTTGATTCACATTAATGCAAAGAAATCCTAGCTTGGATTTACCTAGGCATGCCAAAATACATTATTGGACCTTCACTGGTAGGCTGCCGCATTATGGAATGAAGTTAATTGAAGTTGTTAGTTGATTATTCCAAAAATTTTGGCATGAAAATACTAGGAATTCATCCAATCTAAAGGATGTTCTAAATTTTATGAGAGGTTTTAGTGATTATGAACCCCACATTAAACACATTATTGACAAATCATAGATAGAACTATATGATATATTAAATAATGAACATATGGATTTGATCCTAGGTCAAATATATTTTGGGAAATGAAAACCTTGGTATGTTAGAACATGCATAGTTGGATATATGATGCATTTCAAAATATTGAAAACCACAATTGGGATTAGGTCTTAAACAATGTTTTGAGGATGAAAACTAGGTAGATAGCCGTAACACTACATTCTAGGGTTCACACAATATGCATAAGACCTGTAAACACCACACAAGATCTATCAAGGGAATATTTTTCCTTAATTGAAAGGGATATGACAACCATTTCAAGAATGTATGCACCAAGGATGGGCGTTAGGACCCATGGCATGGTCTAGTGCCCAAAACTAGTAATGGAATTCCTAACAATTGCTTTTAGGGATCTTGGATTGTGCACATGGCCTCATACCATCATATAAGGCCTATAGTGAGAATCATTGACCTATGAGTGACTCATGGTACCATTTCAAGTTTTTTCACACCCAAAATGGGTCTTTTGGCCCATATGCCATGGCCGACGAACAAAAGTAGGGGTTTAAGAACTTACAAATACTTTTAGCGATTTTAATTTTCTCATATTTAGTTTAGTTAATTTGTTTTAACATATTATTTGTATGATCCAAACAATTGGAAATAAGTTTTCCAAGGTGCATTTCATTTGTATTAATTAAAAAATTATGAAGAACAAGAGTGTTATGCATTTATTGAAAATGACACTATTACTTTGTGTAGGCTGGGCATTCCAAAGGAGGTTTTTCATCTTCCACTTTCTTAACATCCAAAATATTTTATATTTTGTACTCCCCTTATTCCCATGGTGTTTAAGGTATTTTCCAATATATACTTTCACTTTCTAAATAATAAGTTTGAAATTGTTTGTTGCTTATGTAATAAACACTATTTTTCTTCTTTAAACTGTCTTTGACTATAGTAAAAATACTATGCTAACATACTAACATTTTTATATATCATATTTATATTCTAATTCATTGAAAAATAAAAATTAATACTTTTCTTTTATCTCATTATTTTTATTTAGTTTTTACCTTTGGCCTTTTACATATAAAAGGTTGAAGTAAAATTATTATTTCACATTACATTCCATGTTATGCTCTTACGAAGGTATTGAAAATTGATTGGGTGACTTTAAGTTGTTTTCCACTTAGAGTGTTCTTACAAAACTCAATTGTACATTAAAGGACATTGCAAACTTTCGGTGCTAGGATTTACATGCATAGCACAATGTTCCCTAGCATCACATAATCAAAACCTAGAATGTTCCTAAAGGGTAATTTTTTTAAAAATCTACAAATAGAGTGTGTGGACATCATTCTCATGTGGAACTTGTCCAAAATAACTTGCAATAAGTTATGGCACTCAATGCTATTGCTCTTATTGATTTTCATGACCTTGATAGAAATTCACTAAGTGTCCTTGAATGGCTTTAGGAAGTCAATTGCAATTCACCATAAAATGATAATAGGGCCTTGGATCAATGAAATAATAATTTTGTTGGACACATGACATCATATTAAAACTATGTCACCCCTCTCCCTTGAGTCCATGGCCATATGTTGTTTTATTCGATATTTTTAGAACTAGGGGTTTGCTCGACAACATGTAATGAAATTCTTACATTATAGGGTATTTTTTTGAAAAATATACCAACGGAGCATGTACATCATGTTCATGTAGTCATTGCTGAAAAAACCTTTTAAGAGGTTATGAAACTCAATTTTATTGCTCATAATGGTTGTTATACCCCCGCTAGAAATTCACCAAGTGTCCTTGTATGGATTGAGGAAGAAGGTTGCAACTTGACATAAAATAATAACTTGGAATCATATAGATGAACCATGATTTCAATTGGAATCATGAAATCATATTACAACTAGGGGTGTCCCTCTCTCACGAGTCCATGAATTAGATGTTCTTTTATTTGACGATTTTTAGAACTAGCATTTTGCTCATTAACATGCAATGGAATTTTTTCATTATAGAGTAAAATTTTTACAACTCTAGCAACAAACCATGTGGATATTGTGCTCATGTTGGACTTTCCCAAAGAAAATTGCATGAAATTACAACACTCATTTTTCCTACTCGAATTGCTTTTATGTCATTGATACAAATTCACCAAGTGTCCCTGAATGGTTTCAAGAAACAAGTTGAAACTAGACATAAAATAATAATTGAGACTTAGATCAATGAGACGTCAATTCCACTAGACTCATGAATTCAAATTAAATCTAGGATAAACTCTCTCCCACAAGTCCAAGGTCTAGATGTTGTTTTATTCAATGATTTTTAGAAGTAGGGTTTTGTTCAATAACATGAAATGTAAATTTTCCATCATAGGGTAAATTTTTGAAAATTTTTCCAATGAAGCATGTGGACATAATGATCATGTTAGGATTTCCCAAAAAAACTTGTAGGATCTTATTCTTGAAGAATGTAACTTTGGATGATATTCTTATTTGTATTATTTGTATCACTTGTATTGTACACCCTACGGGGATTATTATTGATGTAATTGATTATGTAAAAGTGATTGAGAGAGTCAATGTAAACCCTAATTGTTAGGTCAGCCTAGAAATATCTAGAAAAGAATATTTTATTGTAAAGAATACAGGTCGGCCCGGTTAGGTGAGTCAAGCCGACCTTGTTAGTAAAAAGGTCAAGTCTTTTGATTAGTGTAAATGAGGATTTTGACCTCCTCATTTGGTCATCTCACTCACACATTGAGTTTGCATCACTAGGAGAGATAGAGTCAAGTGAATAGATGCTTTTGGAGTCTTCTTGTTTTTGGGTCTTTGCACGAGAGATACTATTGTACATTTTGATGAATCTATATAAAAGAAGTTTGTTGGGTTTTTTTTCCCCAAGAGGGTTTTCCTAGGATAAATTTGTTGTTTACTATTGTCTATGTTGTGCTTGTTTATATTTCAGTCATCCATATTGTTATTACACTTAAAATCTAACATGGAATCAGAGCAGGCCTGAAAGAAAACATTGCGCAACAGCTGTAATTGCAGAAACTAGGGTTTCTTATTCATAGGATAAGTCTCCACAGATCAACTGAAAAAGAGGGTGCATTCAAATTGCCTCACTAGGGAACATATTTCTATCAAAACATATTTCAATTCCGAGTTTTTTTTTAATTTTGGGTCCACCACTGCAACTCATAGAACTAGGGCATCCATCATTTTTTGGAGGATCTGTCCACATAATTAGGAAAATGAGTATATTGCTCAACTCACCTTGGGGAGGTGCATATTTTCCTCCAACCAAATTTGCAAGATCCAGAATTTGATAAATTAGAGTTTCTCTAACAAACCCTAGGTCAACCTACAACCAAATCTCAGAAGTCAACCTTTGGTTGGAGCATCTCACTTGGTAAGTTACACTTTATTTATTTCCATTTGAGGCTCTCATTTATCAAGTTTATTAGGATGACAAATCATACCAAGATTGAGGATAAGCTTGAAGGGGCCGAGAACATCCGAGCATGGAAGTATAGGGTGATGCTCATCCTAGAAAAACATGAATTAGACAAGTATGTTATAGAGGTAGTTGCAGAGCCATAGGGAGATGAGGAGAAAGAAAAAAATAAGAAGAACCTTATCAAGGCTAAGAGGGTCATACATGAATCCATTAAGGAACATTTGATCCCACACATCTCTTCCCTGAAAACTCCAAAAGAGATGTTTGATGCATTAAAGGGACTATTTGAAGGGACCAACATCAATAGGAAGATGAATTTGAGAACTCAACTCAAGGCTGTGAAGATGAAAAGCAATGAAAGTATACAATCTTACTTCACAAGGGTCTCCAATATCAGAGATCAATTAAGTTCCATTGAAGACGAGGTTGAAAATGAAGAATTAGTAATGACTACCCTGAATGGTCTTCCAATATCATGGGAGTCATATATTCAAGGGATATGTTATAGAAATAATCTCATCTTGTTCAATGCACTCTTGGAATCATGCACCCAAGAAGAAGCAAGTATTGCTTCCGGAGAAGAAAAGTTAGGATACGAAGATAATCAAGCTCTGGTAGCTTATGCTAAGAGAGGAAAGAAGGAAGGTCATCATCACAAGAGATACCACAAGGGTATAAGACCTACTAAAGACTACTCAAATTTCAGATGCCTCCATTGTGATGAGATGGGACACATAGCTAAGAATTGTCCCAAGAAGAAAGGAAACAAGAATGGAAACAAGAAAAGACATCGTGCTCATGCTACAAAGGATGATGAACCAACAAGAAAGAAGGAAAGGAAGGATTCCTCAAGTGAGAAAGAATATTTTCTAATATAAACACTCACAGGTATGGTATCACTTGGTAATAATGTTTGGCTTGTTGATAGTGGTTCTTCTAATCACATGATAGGTTTTAAGGATTCTCTCAACAACCTCATAGAAAAGGACTCACCTCACAAGGTGAAATTAGGATATGACTATCAATATCCTATCAAAGGGGTAGGAGAAGCTTCCTACAAGCTTGAATCTGGGAATCTTATCAAAATGAAGGATGTTTCATATGTACCTAGTCTAAAGAAGAACTTACTTTCCATCTGGGCACTAGATGAGAAAGGATTCAGAGTATCATTTCTGGATGGCCAAGTAATTATGTGGCCCATAGGTAAGACCATTGATGATGCAGTAATACTTGGAGTACAACACAAAGGATTATACAAGCTCAAGGGACAACCAAAACAAGCCTTGTTTCATGAAACTATGGAACCAAGTGAATTATGAAACATAATATTTGCTCACATCAACTACAAGGCACTTCCAATCGTAAGCAAGATGGTGAATGGGATACCCGAGATCCACACTAAGCATGAAGGCATATGTAAAGGATGTGCAAAAGAGAAGAATGTGAAGAATCCATTTCCAAGCAGCGACAACAAAGCCAAGGAAATTTTGGAGGTCATCAATTCAGATGTTTGCGGGCCTATGTCTTCCAACTCATTAAGCGGGTATGCCTACTATGTTTCTTTTATTGATGATTATTCTTGTAAAACGTGGATCTAGTTCTTAAAATCCAAAGATGAAGTATTTAGCAAGTTCAAGGAATTCAAAGCCCTTGTATAAAATCAGACTGAAAAGAAAATCAAAACATCAATATCAGACAATGGAGGTGATTTTACCACGGGATATTTCAAATATTTATGTAAAGAATCAGGAATTAAGAGGGATACGAGCACTCCCTATAATCCACAATAGAATGGGACTACAGAAAGGAAGAATAGAACAATAACGGAAGCAGTGAAGGCTATGATCCATGATCAGGACCTTCCAATGCACTTATAGGAGGAAGCAACAAGAACATCAGTATATGTACAAAATAGAACTCCCCATCATGTACTTGAGAACAAGACACCTGAGGAGATTCATCCATCTCAGAATATTTGGATTCCTTGTATACATTCACATTCTGAAAGAAAAGAGGACCAAGTTGGATCCTTCAGGAAATAAGGGAATCTTTGTCAGTTATAGTGATTCATCAAAGGATTATAGAATATATATACCAGGATTCAAGAAGATCGAGACTAGCAGAGATGTAACCTTTGATGAAGATACAACCTTCAGCGGATCAAGGAATTTTCATTCTGATGAAGTACATGAAGGTGAACCTGAGAGTCGCAGAGTTTGAGATACAATGATGGAAGAGTAGATTCCAGAAGAACCTGAAGATAACGATATGATTGAGACACAAATACCTATAGATATACCGAAATATGTGAACACACGCAAGAGAAGACCAGCTTGGGCATGATGAAAAAATATATGGTTCCCCAGAAGGGAATTCCATGGAAAGTAAGAAACCTCGACGATACTCCAGCTATGTGGCATTGTTGTGTGAAATCAATATACAAAACATTCTTGTTATGAAGCGGCATCTGAAAAGAAAGTATGGAAGGATTCTATGATCGAGGAATATCATTTGATCATGAAGAATGATGTCTGGGAAGTGGTTCCGAGACTAGAAGGGAATTCAGTAGTGTATTCCAAATGGATCTACAAGATCAAGCATACAAAAAATGAAAGTGTCGAGAAATACAAGGCAAGGTTTGTGGCTTGAGGTTTCTCCCAAAAAGAAGGCATATATTATGAGGAGACATTTGCTCTCATGGTTAGCTACACTTAGATCAGATCTATACTTTCTATAGCCAAAGTGATGAAGTGGAAGGTACATTAGATGGATGTGAAGACTGCCTTCCTGAATGGCGTAGTAGAGGAGGAAGTTTATGTGGAGCAGCCACTCGGTTTTGAGACACTTGATAGGAAGACTCATGTGTGCAGGTTAAATAAATCCTTGTACGGTTTGAAATAGGAACCCAGGACATGGTACGACAGGATTGATTGGTTTTTGATGAGATTGGGATTTACTAAGAGTAAATAACATTCCAACCTTTACTACAAGGTTGAAGAAGGAAATATTGTGATTCTACTATTATGTGTAGATGACTTGTTGTTAATAGGTGAAGAGAAGGTCATAGCAAAAATGAAGAGGAAGTTGGCTGTAGAATTTGAGATGAAAGACCTGGGTATGATGCAGTACTTCTTAGGTCTTGAGGTGTGGCATAATCTAGAGGAAATTTTCCTAAGTCAAGGAAAGTATGCAGTAGAGATACTGAAGATATTTGGGATGATGGATTGTAATGCCATGGCCACACCTATGGCATTGAATATGAAGTTGCTGTGTGATACTTCTTCAAAATTGGTGGATGCCACAATATATAGGAAGATGAATGGTTCATTCATGTATTTGACGAAAAAAAGGATGGATTTGTTCTTTGCGGTGAACACTCTGAGTTAGAATATGGTAGAGCCGAGACATGTTCACCCAGTTGCATAAAATCATGTGCTGAGGTGCCTGAAGGGTAGGATTGTTATGGCCTCAAGTATACATCGAATAAGAGGATTAACCTACAGGGTTATGTTGATGCAGATTGGGTCAGGAGTGTCATGGATAGAAAGAGCACATCAAGGTGATTCTTCAGTTTGGGATCGGGTATGATCTCATGGTTCAGTAGGAAGCAGACGAGTGTGGCACTCAGTACAGTCGAGACCGAGTATATGGAAGCTTGCTATGCAAGCTGTGAGGCTATAACATCCCGAAAAATACCAAAAATAAAAATAAAAATTTATAATAGCAATATTTATCAAAGTCATTAATGCGGAACATGTAAAGTAATTTGATTTCTTAACTAAGATAATTTATGACGATGACACATCATACTTCTCAAATAAATAAGATATAATTGTATTTGCTATTTCAGATTTAAGTGGATGTTAATCTCCTTAACGAAAGATATTTTATGATTATGCATAAGAATACAATTTACAGATTTTCTTAAGTTCTAAATATGATTACATGCTATACATAGTTTGTACTTTTATGATGTTCTTGACGAAGTGCTGACAGTTTGTTTGTATGTTGACGAAGGGGGTCCTACGAGGTACCCTGGAGTTTACTTAGCTATGTTTAGCTAAGGCATTTGAATCCTATTTCCATGTGTAGACCGCAGGTAAGATATTCTATGACAACATGTGTTAAGATTACATGTGTATTTCAATTCATCGTCAATGTAAAATTAGAATGCTAAGTACTTCCTTACGACACAAAATACTGGAGGTATGGATACATGATTCTAATTCTATTTTATGTACTGTCATTCAAGCTCTTCAACATTATACTTTCATGTCGTCCGTGTGTTCTGATATAATGCTACATCTATTATCATATGACTACTATCATTATTATTAAACCGTGATACTAATATCAATGGATACTACTGTAGGAAGCTTGTAGAAAATAGTGTTAATATTATATTTTTCATCTACAGAATTTTAGACTGCTCTTAGTTCTGAATTTATCATTTGAATACATAGTTAAAATATGTAAAGTACAATGACTAAAGCTTGTACTAAGAACTTAGCTTTAGAGTGCATCTCATGAACATTTAAACTATGCCTATAATGATACATTAGTCTTTTTCCTACATGGATATCATATTAAATTTTATTGTGACTATGGTAATTATGCTATGAACTAGCATTATAAAACTTCACCCTATTTCTTGTGCAAAACTATAGAAATGAAATAGTAACATTTTAAAGTTACTATGCATCTACAATAATACATTGATATGTATTTCAATTATTACGATGCCTAAGTTCAACTTTGTACTATATACAATGTGCACTAATATTGAAATACTATGATTTGCAATATGCAAATGATATGGTTTACGATATGCAATGATAGGATTTATATTCATTTAAACGATGTTTTCAAACCTTTTAAAGGCTAACTCCTTAGCAATAGAATGAACTATGCTATATGACCTAGCTCTTATTCTAAGTTTCAATAATGTATGTTATTGCATTTGGCAATGGACTCGTTAAAAGGTGATAAGTTGACATGTAATAAAGCTCATTCCTTAACATGCTTGAACTAGCGATGACAGGTCTTAGTTATTAATGTCGATCCACTTGATGGTGATGTGGAAGCTCTGCTGTAAGATATTCACATGCTTGTGATTTCAATGATCGCCATGATGAAGCTAAGATGTGCTATGCACAAGCTCTCGGCTCGCTTACTTGGAAGTTGGTAGATGCAGCTATTAAATGGTATTGATTGTACTGTAGGTTTGATTATCAACATGCCTTACCAGCAATTGATCCACCATTGATTTTCCTATCATCTAATGTTATGAACAAAACCCTAAACTTGAGATGGTAAGTGATGGAAGTTGGTTTATTCTCTTCATTGTTACGCTTAGTGGTGCCGACCAAATGCTGTGATGCAGGGTTGTTTGATTTTATGAGAAGAGAACTCCTCCTCGGTCTTGAACCTGAGACCTGAGTGAAATAGTTTAAAATTACAGGCGTATGCTTCGTGCCATAGAGCCACGATACAATCATAAGAAGTGTGGTCCTTATGTCAACTATTGAGAGTGGTTTGTATTTGGCTTTCAATTCTTCCAATAGATGGTATCGTCTTCTGAGTCTTTGCATGTATGAATGCTGCAACCAACCTTTGGCTTCGTCATCCTTGCTTGGAGTGAAGCTTCTAATGGGTAAGTAATTTGATACTGAGTGTAATATGGTGAACTTGCTTTTTATTTGCGTTTGCATGCTTTTAACCCTTTGAACTTGTAATTTGGCAGGTGCCCACTTCGTTGGAAGGTTTCTATGCAAAGGGTTTGAGAATGGAAAGCTGCTACTGCTTCCTGGTAAGCTTCGGTGGTTCACGAAAACCTCGTAGGTTCCTTTGATGGTGTTTTCTGTGTGCCGAGAGTTGGAAACATTCGACTTGTTTCAATGATGGCCGAATGCAAAGTTTTAAGTTTGTCTTGTTTTGATTCAAACTGTACAGAGGGTAACCTCTCATTCTTTTAAGTCGCCACTTGGCTATTTGATGCCTGGTTGTGTTGTTGATGAGAACTTGGTTCTCATTTTCGTATTGTTAAAGTTCAGGATAAAACCCTGTGTAGTTTTGTTGTTCCATGGTCTCTGCTTAATGTTTAAATATGATGAGGATAACTTTGTGTACTGTTGGGAACCTTGTAAGGCCATAATGTAATTCTTTGTTATATACTTTAAATGGAAACCAAGAATCGAGGGTTCTTTTGCACTTAAAACAATGGCTTGTTTCTTTACAATGGATAGTTATGTTTTTAAAATGATGGGTAAGAAAACTGTGTAATAGTTGTTAAAGTGTTCCGAGCCACGATGGTTGAATGTAGAGTTGTTTCTACACTCCATCTTCGTTGTTTGCTAAACATGTTTGGAAAATTGATGATATAGTTTGACTGCTAAATGTTTTCGTAAAGGCTATGCCTCAATGTTCTAGTTTATTTTACGAAGGAAACCCTTCCTGTAGCTTCTGATTGCTATCGGGCTTGTACTGAGCTTTGTATTATATAAAATGGTTTCGATAATGTATAAGGGTTCTTACTAGGTTTATAAGCTATCAATAGTCATTAGTACAAAATCGTGCTTTATGCTAAGTGGTGAATACTGTTTGTAGTAGTCTCGAATGTTAGCTAGGGTTTGGAAAATATGATGAGAATAGTTTCGACTATCAAGTGTTTTTGGTTTGGGTATACTACAGTGTTTGATTTTGTTTCATGAAGGGATTGAGAAGAAAAATTATGAACTGTGTAAACAGAACTAGGGTCTGTAGTATCTTAGGGTTTGATACAACTGTGTAGATATTCGATAATTGACATCAAAAGTGAATGTTAGTGAATAAATGAAATATATATAATTGTAATAAATCTATACATTGATTAGTTCTTGCACCTGCTATAATTCTTGAAAATATAATTACTTGGAAAACATGAAATGTATAATATTGATGGGAATTTGCTTACTATCTGAATAAATAGAGTTAAGAGAAATATATAAAACTATACAGAAACATACTATGTTTTTCTTTCATGTGTTAATTAAATGAATACTATACTGTTATTGATGCTATACTGTAATGTTTACTATGTTTAATTATAGGATAGGATCTTAACAAGAATCACTTTTGTAATCATTATTCCAATCAATGGCATTCTTCCTATTACTTATCTTTCTTAATTTGCTTCTCTATACTAGAGTACTATGCAGAGAACAACATGGGGAAAAATATAGAGATGGTGATCAAATCAAATATTTCACAAAGCTTTTTCATTCATAATCATACTTAGATCAGAAAATAAAATAACTTCTTTTACATGACAAATTTTTATAATTATAATAAGCAGAAACAATAAACTGTAAACAAAAGTAGGAACAATAAAACCTGGTTAACTGTAGGAGAAACAAACAGCCCAAGGAACCTGTCCCACCCAACCAATTCCTAAAGACAGCCAAGTTGCTTTCCTTAGGACCCCCGAGCCTATTCACTAAACCACCAAGAGGAAGATTCTGTAGAATCCTTAGTACATCAACTTGCAATAGAATGTAAATTGTCCAGTCCTCAAGACTCAACAGTCAAAGAGACCTACACCAGCACCTCTAGTATGCCTTCTCAGTATACTTAGCAGACTTACAGTTGCACTCTCACATAACCTTCCTATCTGAATCTCTCAGTGATCACCTGATGCACTTGAGGAATATTTCTGCAGAAAACATTGTAAGAGGCTGCTTGCCCAATTCGAATTGCCTTATGTAGGCTGCCTAGGCCTTTTAGTGGTTAACTAGTCATTTAATGAGCTTCCTGCTCACTCCCACCCACCTAGGGGATAATGCCACATTTTTAGGGGTAGTTGTCCCATAACCAATAGCTAGTGGTGAAGTGCAAATGTTGCCATCTATCCCATACCTTCTAAAAGCTTCCATTCCTCCTAGTGGGTCAGTGAACACTCATTTAATAGTTCCCTTGGGTGTTTGTCTCCTACTTTAATTTATTAAATAATAATAATCAGTAATTACATTCATCCTTGACCAAACTTGGTCATAATTACAAAACTTTGTAATTAAAATTTAACATAAAGTATTTTGCAAATAAAATAATATTCTCAGAATTTGGGTAGGTGACAGAGGTAGTATTCAGAAGTTGCTATCAGGATTGTATGATCAGAGTTAGAGGCCACTTGTGCCTTCCGTGACAACTAGAATTGTGTGAAGTTGTCAAAGAAACCTTTGTTCCATGACAAGTCAAAGCACATCGAGATCAGGTACCACTATATCCGGGATATGGTGCATAAGGGAGCAGTGAGACTCTAGTATGTAGCAATAAAGGATCAGATAGTTGATGTGTTGACCAAGCCTCTATCAAGGGTGAAGTTAGAGTACTTCATGAACAAGATTGGAGTGGTCCATATCAAGAGGGAATGATGATCTCGGGTGATGTAGTAGGTAGTCACAAATGATGTGTGTTGGGTGTATTTACTATCTTAATGAATCACCAAATATTTAATTATCGACCAGGGTTGGTAATCTTAGAGTTGTGGCACAGTATATGCTGAGGTAGAATGGTACCTAATACATTGGCTAAACCGACCTTAGAAATGTTTAATAATGAAAAGATTGAAAAATATTTCAAAATGAAAAACCGAGTCAAACTTTAGAAATACAACTACTAAACTGATTAAACATAACTAAACCAATAGATCATAATAGTATCAATCTATACTACTATACTCTATGAATAATAACTGAAAAGATAAAAACAACAATACTATTCTAGGAAACAAGACTTGATCAAAATAAAAACTACTCTTATGAAAAATGGAAACTACTGATCAATTATTCAAACTCTAATCTAGGAATTAGAAAGACTAATTACCATGCAATAACTATGAATTCAGAAATCTACCAATGAAATGATTCAGTTTACAACTAAATATGGAAACAAGAGACTATATTATCTTAAAGAAAAATTACAAACTACTTAATAAACCTAAGAAATTCAACAATTAAACTATTCATGCATTCAAAAAATACTCAAAACTAAGCTAAACTACCTAATTCCATTCTCCTTGAGTATTATGAGGAAATGTGTCAAATGTAATAGGAACGGGAAAAAATGTATCAAAATGACTTTCAAATGTGACAAGGAAACAGAACAGAAGTAAACCTAGTTTAACTTCTACAAAGAGATGCAAGCTAAAAAGTGACCAATTACAACTAAATTTAAACATTGTAATCTATTCTTTATCCATAATCAAATAACACTCGAAAAACTCTAGCTATGCTACCTGAGACTGATTTGAAAATCAAATTTTATTAGCAATTGATCTATTAACAAGAAACCAAGAACATGTATTTCTAATGACTACTTTGAAATCGAAGGCATGCAAATATCTATGCTATCCTATAAAGGTGAAGCATGAAATATAATTATCAACACAATTTTAAGGAAATATAAGCATATGCAAATGACTTGGAAACAAATTCGATCTAGAAGCAAGTAGAAAACTTAATAAATATATTTTATTTCTAAATCAAATCCTATCCTATGAACATCTTCATTAACTATCTAAACAAGAAGAGAAGATCTTATGCTTGAACTAAGAAACAATAAAAACTAATGTACTTTTGAAAGTGAAATTACCAAGCTTAATCCAAAATCAATTTTAAATAAAAATGAAGTAAACTAAACTAAGAATGAAATTAACGAGTTCTAGAACAATAATAAGTTAAGGAATCATATATAAAAGATCAATTACAGAAGCATAGTCTGAAAAGTAAACTAAAGCAAAGTTAAGTAAATAAATAATATCTAAGAATGGTTATGAAGCTTAATTGAAACTCTATGTAATTTGAAACAAAGTCCTAATTACATACACAGCTACTGGTTAACTACAGGAAATGATACAATTCGAAAACCTGAGAAATTGAACTCTAAACAAGCATAAAAACAAGACAGAAAATATTAAAGTCTGTATGATAGTCCGGATGACAGTCTGAAAGATAGTCCGGATGACAGTAAACAGTATAAACTATGAAAATGAGCAGACTAAATGATTCTAACGCTAGCTGGTTTATGCATTTTAATTTACAATGTAAGCAAAGCAGTAAAAAAATTGTTTAAAGATGAAATAATGAGAATCAACTACACTAATCTATATCTAAGGAGAGAAATTGTTTCCTATTGCATAATAAAGCAAAGCTGAAAGATAAATGAAGCTAATCTACAACTATAGGAGAATTAACAGAACTTAATCTAATTATGAATTGAACTTGAAACACTAAACTAATTAGACTCTATCTAATTGCAATGGAAAAGCTGAAAGGAAAACTAAAGGGAACTATGCATGACCGATCACTTTAAATTCTGAAAATGCAAATTATATTAGAAGCAAGAAATAAATTATAGGAAATAAAACAACTACAGGAAAATAAAGCTAAATATATACTGAAAATGTAAAAGCTACTTATCTCCAGAAAGGAAATAACAAAATATACACAATGAAAAACCTTTGGTTGTTGAGGGGCCCTTCTCAGCAATCAGGGATTGTCTAACTCAAATTAATCACCAACAAAACATGGATTTGATCATCAACAGCTAAAATCAGAGACTTCCATTAACTGACTAAAAATTTACACAACGTTCTCTAGCTCTGCGTCTATTCTCTCTACTGACTAACTAGCTAACTTCGTTTCTCAACAAGAGACGTCTTTATATAATTTTACAATGGGAGAGAAGGTCGACCCTTTCAATGGTCGACCTCTCTAAAAATAGGAGGTCTTAATTACTAAATAAAACGGCTACAGGATGGTTCATGATAGTGCACAGGCCGTCAACCTAATTCCGTGGACGTTGGTTCTCTTCACACGAGCAGTTGGTGCGTCGATTCCCTTTGATGTGGGAAGATGATGCGTTGTCAGGATGAGCGAACAAGAACGCAGATATTTTAGAATGAAGGCTCACGAACCACGAGGGCCACGTTTCCAACATAACCCACGTCACAGGTGTTGTCTTTAGTGCCCTGAAATATTCCAACCAACGAATCCACAGGTGTGAACGAAGAGCTGAACGATGGTATGAATGAGGCTGGGCGTCTTCAACATGAATGCGCGTCTAAATGAGAGTATGTTTGAAGACCATAGCATGCAGAATGAAATCTATTTTCCAAACAAGTCGAGAAATTCTAGATTAATGTTAATAAACCATAAAATAATGATAATTAATCAAGGTTCATGTGATATTCAAATAAGTTCATACCTGGGTTTGATTGGTGGTCTGAATGGTAAGAACTATGAATTAATATGCCAAAAATGACAAAAGTAATTCCAATAGAGCACGTTTAATGACAAAATTGGGCATCAACACTCCCCCAAACTGGAGATATGCCAGGTCCCACTGAGCAAAGCAGAGAGAAATTCAAGAAGAAGGCTGAGTTGCGGTAGCAGCTGCCTTCGACTTAGAAGAGGAAGTAGATTTAGGCTTAAAATTCCTGGCTTGGGCTCTCAAGCTATCGTGCCTCATCCAGAGAGAGTCATGAGAAGATGTTATGGTGATGTTCAAGTCTTTGACACACTTCACTTGTATACCCAATTCCTTATTCTCTTGACGAAGCTCATAGATTATCTCAATGTACTTCTTATTCTAGCTTTTTAACTGTGTTATGCCCTGGTTCAATCTATCTACGGTTTGATGGATTGGAGTGGATGGTTCTGCAAAAGACTCGGGATCTTTCTGAGGGACCGATCCCTTTATACATGTTTTAGGATCAGTAGAGATGGTTTGTTCTTCAAGAGCCTTGTCTTCAATGTGTGCAGGAGCAAGTTCAAAGGTAGGGGATTCAAGAAAGCGAGCAGAGACATTGGATAATGCAAGAAGGGGTGTTTCAAGGACAAGGTCTTCCGTCTGGTCATCAAGGCTATCTGAATGCACTAGATGAATGATGGATTGATCGATGGTCTGGACGATGGTTTGGTCGACAGACTGATCATGGTTTTTCCTCCTATATTTAGTGGGTATTGGTGAAAAGAGTGGAGGTTTCTTGGTCATGTCCCCATGGACAAGCTCAGGAGAGGAGGATGAATGGACAAGGTGCATTTCTCCTGAGGTGCCCTCTTTAAACTGCACAGACTTAGTATCCCTTTTTGCTTGGGCAGAGGTTTGAGCAGGCTCATCAGCACGAGTTTGAAATTGGTGATGCTTTGGAGAGGCAGAGGATTTGACAAGGGGCTTCTTGACCAAATGGGAGTTCAGTACTTCAAACACAAAACTTTCCCATGTTTTCCCCTTTTCCTTCAACTGGTGAATGTGTTAAGATCCTGGTGGGCGGCCTTCACTAACATCTCGAGGTTTTGGTGTAACGGTTCGTTTCATTTGGTATCAGAGCCTCCACCCAGGTTCAAGTCATATAGCGGGTGGCAACGTTGGCATTGCAGTGTTCGCCCGAGGCTCGTACGGCTCAAAGGGGACACCACCGTACGGGCGCACATCCAGCCCAGAGTCTAGACTGCAGAGCGTGGTGGGATGTTAAGATCCTGGTGGGCGGCCTCGAGGTTTTGGTGTAACGGTTCGTATCAGAATGATCAGGATTTTAATGAGACAGTGATGATATAAACTACTAGCGGGGTTAACTACATTTTTCCTAACCTGGTTCTACATTTTCTCAAGGCTCTTCAGAAAATAGAATGGAAAATTCAAGGCTTGGTCATTAACAAAATGAGCTAATAATTTGAGGTGGCAGGATTTGAAGATGGTAAACTTACCCTCACAGGTGATCAACTGGATGATACCGGTCAAGGGCTTGAGGTATTCTGGCTTAATCCACTCCCGGTGGAACCCTTTTGTGCTTGCAACGTGTTGATAGTCGGCTTTGAGATCAAATTCATGAGCCATCCATGGGAGGAAGAGGTGCTTGTGCCAATGAGCACCCTCCCTGGGAAGCTTTGTGGCCAATGCAATAGACTCCTCCGTTACAAGAAAAATAAGGTGGCCAACCCTAGCCGTTTTGCCATCGAATCCTTTGGGAAATAGTGGTGAGATCTCTTCATCGTGGCCCTCAAGAAGACGAAGGAACGGAACCCAACCTTCTCAAAGAAAAATTTCACAGCATGCTTTGAATTCAGAGATACAGAGCAAATCTTGGTAGCTTCCAGGCTCATACCGGATCAACATTGTTAAACAGAGGTAGATGGGTGCGAGGATTATAGGGGATGCAAGGAATTTGCAAGAATGCGGTTGGATAGACTCGGAGAGGACAAGAGAGGACATGATGAAGGTAAAATTCACACAGGCGTTGGTTTAAAATGTGACCCATTTGAATGGTTGAGTGATCGTGGGTAGATATTTAGCACGTTTGAATGATCACGCTATCTTTCAGAAATCTTGAATCGTGTGCCATCATAAAGATGCGTGTGTTGGTGAATTAGTATAGTTATGACATATTCAACCATGTCCAAAGTAAACTTTGGACAGGTTGAATGTAATTTTCATCATGAGATTATAAGCATAGTGACATAAAAGAACATGATGACTTTTGGTTAATACAATGATAGATCGCATGACGGATTTTACATATAATTTAATGAAGAGTTAAAACCATATTATAGTCATATAATGATTCTGAAAATCGCAATAATGCATGATTAATTGATTCATTTGATGAAGTCGAGATGAGTAAAGGAATGAGATCGAGTGCAGAGATGACATTTGATTGATCCCTAGTATGGTTAGTCAATTGGATTTTACCATCAGAATTCAAAAATTATATACCATAACACACTTAATCATGTTGTTATAAGCTATGGTTTCATTTGGATCATCATTCGGCATTTCATTCGGATCGTCGTTCATTTGCCTCATTCGTCACTTCATTCGGATTGTCATTCAACCCTTCCTTCAATCCTTCATACAGACCTTCTATACAAAATGTGCTTTGTTGGATCTGACTACTGCTGATTATGCAGAGAATTTTTTCTGGGACTACCAACACACAAAAGGATGATGTAAACCTGCTTTTTTGAAACTTCAGTCACGCTCTTCTTTATGTATCATGGATAAGAACAATCTTTTGCTACTTGCATTATTTCTGAAAACACCTATAATTTTGTCAGAGATAAATGAACTTTTTATAAATAATCAGAAAGTAAAGATAGTTTTGAACCTTCCCCAAACAAAAAATATGGCGTGTCCTCAAGCCATCAAAGAAAAATTGATTGATATTCAAATATTTTCAATTAATAGTTTAGCCAATAGCTCTAAAATGTTGTTATTTTTTTTTGTAAGAAAAAGAAATACTAACCAATAATGGAGATGATTCATATATGCACATTCATAAAAAAAATAACAGTGCTTAGGAAGACCATATGAATAATGATAGTACAATCGATGCGAAAAATGCCATAGAAAAACCAGTCATCCTTGACTCATTTTAAAGATCTCTTGTCATCCAAAGAATATAGATAATGTTCACCCTAGAGTTCGTTAGATTTCTATAGTTATAGGTCACACTTCTAGGATAATCATATCCTATGTATTGTTTGAATTAGATGACAGGATCCAAGTCCAACTTACATCCATTCTCTAATGACAGTATAAATAATTGGCCTAAACATGTATTTGTATACTCGGGTTTTTTTAGATAAGCCATGTGCATAGTAATGCATTAACCATATCTATTTTACCCGATATTTCCCTGCTGCCAGCAGGCCTGTTCAATACCCCGATGGGTTTATCTTGGTACCATGCAAGCATATCTCCACTTCCAGGGAGCCTGTTCAGTAACCCGACGGGTTTACTTGCATTTACCGAGCTTCCTTGTTTAAGATTTTACTTAACATGGAACCACTGCTAGAGAGCCTGCTTAGTACCCCGGTGGGTTTGCTTAGTATAATAATTTTAGTATGTGGAAGCCGGTTGGCACTAGAGTGTATTAAGCTTGCTAAACACATAATTCAAATTTTTAGAGCGAACCTTATGAGTAACTTTATTTATAATAGCCTGGATTATAGATAAAGTCAAAAGAGAATAACCTAAAGTCGTTCCTTGACCTCTCAGTCTATCTTCTTCATAAAAGATCAGTAATGTTCCCCACAAGTAGAAATATCACTCACTCTTGGGCTACCTTTTTAAATAATGCTTAAGAGACAAGTTTTGATAATGATTCTGGGATGAACTAGTAGTCCATAGGTGTAAGATAGAACTTTGAAAAACATGATGATTAGAGTAGGTCTTAAGCAACTGTTCTAATGATAAATCAGGAATGTGCATGTTTGAATCAAATACCATATACAGAAGCATAAAAATGAAATTAATAAAAAAGAATCATAGAAGAAAGTGGTTAGAAATTATATAAAGAACACTTTAACTTTTCACTATAATTTTTCAATTTTCAACAATAATCAAAAGAGGAGTTAAGATGCATGATGAGTTTTTTTAGAGCACTTCCCTTTTTCAGATAATATTTTATGAGCTGATTATAGAGATAAGGTTCTTTTAATCAAACTATAAAACCACTTGTTAGATGATTCAAATTTATTCAAAAAAATATATATACAATAAAAATTCACCTGAAATTTATCAAAATTAGGGAAAGGAGGATAGTCTTCCTGTTTTGATTGACAAAATTCCATAAGCTGATCATAAGAATGAATTTCCTATATAAATGCAATCAACTATTAGAAATTACTCTTATTTATTTTTAAAAAACAAAAATATATTTACATATATACAAATGAAGATAACCCAAAATAATTCAAGAACCAAGAGAGGGAGGAATGACTTCCTCTTCAACCAGCTCCATCTCCTTCTGTTGTAAGGAATTCTACACAAAATCTTGTTTAGATATTAGTTGATGATAAAGTCTAAGTCTATGTCCATTTACAACAAAGAAAATTTGTGAATCATCAATTGTGTTAATCTCAACAGATCCATTATCAAAAGCTGTAACAATTTCATATGGACCCATCCAACGAGTAGTTAATTTACCTTTAAAATTTGTGTACCTTGAATCAAAAAGTAATTCCCAATCTCTAGTCTTAAACTACTTTTGTTTGATGTATTTATCGTGTTACTTTTTGCGTTGGTTTTGTACTAAAATTGGATGTTGAATGGCATCTTGTCTAATCTCGTCTAATTCATTTATCTGCAGGATTCGTTGTCTCTGTGGTTCTTCCAGATCCATCCCAAATTGTGCAGCCATATGAAAGTTTTTGACATGAAATTCAATGGGTAGAAGAACTTGTTTACCATAAACAAGTTCATAAGGTGTGTGGCCAGTGGTATTCCTCCAAGTTATTCTATAAGCCCACAAGGCTTTTGGAAGCCTATCTGCCCAGTCTTTGTGGTGTAAATGAATAGTCTTAGTCAGGATGGATTCTAATACTTTGTTGGTAGACTCTACTTGACCATTGGCGTGTGGGTGATATGTTGAATATTTACAATGTCTATTACCATATTTTTCAGTAAGCTCTTTCATCAACTTGGAGGTAAACTGAGATCCTTGATCGGTTACAATTTCCCTAGGTACACCGAATCGGGTAAATATTTCATCATATATAAACTCTACCACAGATTTTTATGTGGCTCGGAATAAGGCTTTAGCTTCCACCCACTTGGTGACATAGTCTGTACAGACTAGGATGTACTTCTTCTTGCGAGACATAGGGGAAATTGGCCCAACAAAATCTAGAGCCCATTTTTCAAAAGGCTCAATCATTACTTGGGGATGTAAGGGCATCTCATCAGATGGCATAGGTCTACCCATTCTTTGGAAACTTTCACATCCCTTGACATATTTGGCAGCATCTTTAAAAATGCTTGGCCAATAATATCCAAAGTGCAACACTTTGTATGTTGTTCTCTTATCAGAAAAATGCCCACCACAAGGTCCACCATGACATGCATGGAGGATCTCCGCCATCTCATCCTCTCGTACACATCGTCTAATAATAAGATCAGGACCAGTATGAAAAATATCATTTTCCACCCAAGAATAATTAGAACTTTGAACTATGATCCTACATTTATCGAGTGGGGAGAGATGGTTTGGAAGCTTTCCAGTTGCTAAAAGTTGGCTATGTATTCAAACCAAGGGGTTCGAACAGACACAGCGAAAAAATGTTCATCCGGAAAGCTATCATCGACAGGACTGGCATTATCGTCAATTTGAATTCTAGAGAGAAAATTTGCTACCACATTCTCTCGACCGGGACAATCAACAACAGTGATGTTAAATTCTTGTAACAAAAGAAGCCACCGAGTCACCCTGCCATTGGTGATTGGTTTATTCTTTAAAAATATAATGGCGGAGTGGTGTGTGTGCAAAAAAACTTCATATCTTGTGATATAGTGACAAAACTTGTTAATGGAATAGACTACTGCCAGAAACTCCTTTTCAGTAACAATGTATTTCGGTTCTGCAGGAGTCAAATTTTTGCTAGAAAAATAGATGGCATATGATGTTTGTCCTTCCTTTTGACCTAGGACTCCTTCTATAGCCATGTCGGAAGCATCAGTGGATATATGGAAGGGAAGGGACAAATTGGGGACCCTAAGTATTGGTTCCATTGATAGTTTTTCCTTCAAAGTTTCAAAGGCATGTTGACAAGGTTTAGTACATTGAGATTTTGTATCTTTCATGAGTAATTTAAACATAGGTGCAGCTATCTTGGTGAATTTTTCAATAAAACATCTATAATAGCCTGCATGGCTAAGAAAACTCCTTACCTCCTTCTGAGTTTTTGGAGGAGGTAGATTAACAATTATTTCTACCTTGGCTGGATCCACCTTGATTCCTTGAAGAGAGACACGATGTCCCAAAACTATGCCCTCGGTTAGTAACATCTTACATTTTTCATGACTAAGGGCTAAGTTCATTTCTTGGAACCGAATAAGAGTTGTTTCAAGGTTATCAAGGAATTCTTGGAAGGTATTACCATAAACTGTAAAATCGTCCATGTAAACTTCTACACATTCATGTATGAGGTCATCAAAAATACCTAAGACTGCACATTGGAAAGTGGAAGGTTCATTACATAGACCAAATGGAAAAACTCTATAGGCATATGTCCCCCAAGAACAAGTAAAGGTTGTCTTGTCTTGATCCTCAGGTTCTATTAATATTTGGTTGTATCCACTATACCCATCGAGGAAAGAAAAGTATTGTTTCCCAGATAAGGTATCTAACACATGATCAATGAAAGGTAAAGGGAAGTAATCCTTAAGAGTGGCCTTGTTTAATTCTTGGAATTCAACACAGATACGCCATTTCCCTATAACTTTCTTTGGAACTACTACCATAGGAGACACCCACTTACTGTTAGAAATTGGGTAGATGAAACCAGCATTAAGGAGTTTTTGTAATTCATCTTTAACTATATCCTTTACGGTTGGATTCATTCTTCTATGGGGCTGCTTGACAGGAGGTATGCTTGAATCTGTGTAAATGTGGTGAATACAAGTATATGGGTGTATACCCTTCATATTGTTGTATTCCCATGCAAATGATCCAGTTTGACTTTTGAGAACTTTTAGTAATTGTTTTTGTTGACTTTCATCTAAACCTGCATTTATATGTAAAAAAAATTCAGGACTAACCTCACAAGGTATGGTATAGGATCCTATATGTTCTTCGGTTGCGAAGACACAAGGTGTACTTGTAAATGTTGAGAGGCTCATGTTTTCTTGGAATTCATCTCCAAAGATTTGATCAAGTTGGGAAAAAGACTGAGGAAAATCTATACATGTTGTGGAAGAGACAATTTGGTTCAACACATTTTCTGTATTTTTTTCTTGAAGTGCCTAAGAGAAATCACTAACAAGGGAAATTTCTTCCAAGTTCTCATCCCCAAAAGGAAAATCTAACCAAAACAGGTTTTCGGTTACTGGTTGTGTTGGTGGGTATAAAGCGAGTTTTTTTGTAGACAACCCATCAAAGATTATCATCTCTCCATCCGTACATCCTATAAATGCAATAGCAATAACTAACCAAGGTCTTCCCATAATAATAGGGTGTCCTTTAGAAGGGTCCTTTGATTCTATGACCATAAAGTCCACGGGATATTCCCATGAAGCCACTGATATAATGATATCATCTAGGATCCCAACAGGCTGCACCATAGTGCAATCTGCTAGTTCTAGCATTGTTGGGGTAGGGCGGAGAAACTGTCGTAAATGGAGAGTTTCTAAAACTGTGGTAGTCATCAGGTTAATATCATCCCCTATATCAATAAGTGTGTTTCCTATGGAAGTGTTATTGATGATAACAATTACCACAGGATTTCCTGGATTTGTATACTTTGGAATTCTAGGTTGGTTTGCTATGTAATCTGACATTTCACCTATGACATGAATTGTCGGAGGGTATTTTTGCTTCTTACCTGGTCTTTTAATACAAAGTTCCTTTATCACTTTACTATAGATCGGTATATCTTTAATGGCTTGTAACAAAGGGAAGGCTTGATACAAATATTTTTCAATTCATTGATGATATCATACTCTGGATAAGTTACATGTTTTTCTATTACTAGATGCTCCGGATATGGGGGTGCTTTTTCTCCTGTAATTACTTCTTTATGAGGATGGTTGTGTGTTGAAGCTTTAGGAATAACCACATCTTCAAGAATGGCATCATTCAAAATTTCATTAGGTATGTCTTCTTCTTCATTCTCTTCTCGGATAACAACTGATGATTTGGGTTGATCTTGCAGAACTCTTCCAAATCGCAGTTGAATCTCATGAACTGATGCAGTTGAAATGGCATATGATGGAAGAGGTAGAAACCCAGTGCCATTAAGAGCTTGAGTTGGCTTGTTGTTAGGATTTGGTATCGTTTGTGCAGGTAATATTGTGGGTCTTGGGGGATTCATATTCTGGAAATGGTGAGGTTGATTTGTGATAGGGGGTAGTGAAGGAGGTACAAATCCAGGAAAGAGTTGCTGGATATTAGGTGGGTAAGGATAGTTAGGCATAAGAGGAGGTGGTTGAGCATATGCTTTTCCTTTCCATCCATGTGGCCATTGCTGTTGTTGAGCATTCTGAGGAGGGTACTGAGGTGGCCAATTTTTCCAACCTAAAGTGTTCCACTGTTGATGAGGTTGATAAGGATGGTAATAGGGTGGAAATTGTAATGATGGATCCTGATATGATGGTTGATCTCTAGGTTTCCAAGGCCTCCTAGATGTCTCACCAAAATTCCCACTCTTGCATATGGCTTGCAACCCAGGAAACAATGGACAATTATCAGTTGGATGTTCTTCTGTACAAAGGTGACATACTGAAACATTATTCAATGGACATTCCCATTGGGAATGTTTAGTTCTACACCTAGGACAGAAAACACTCATTGTTGCACACTCCTCACCCTATCTCCTTTTAGCTTGTAATGCATCTAATTGAGAGCCCATGGCTCCTAAGATATCTGTTTTGAAATTTTCTAGTAGGTTTCCCAATTCTACCCTTGTAACTCCACCAGGATTGGATGTATTTCCTTTAAGGTTTCTAGTATAAGATTCCTGAAAGTGTCTCCCAATTTTCCCTCTGCTTCTAGAGTAATTCCTACACATCTCACAAATCTGTGTGAAGGGATTATGAGAGATGTCTCCTACTACCATGAGATTAAGGTTTTCTAAGAATTCTTCTAAGACTCCCTTAAGGAAGAGTGTTCTTATTGCATCTTCTCGAAGATCACTATATTTGGATTTATGCAATATATAGTTAAATCTTTCGAGATAGTCTTCTAGGCTCTCATCTTCAAGTTGTTGTATTTTAAAAATGTCATTACGAGAGTCCTTAGGTTTACAGTAATCCTGATATTTCCGTAGAAATGTAGTCTTTAGGTCTTCCCAAGTTCTAATACTAGGTTCTCCTAGCCCCATAAACCATCGAGGAGAAGAATCTTTTAATGTGGCAGGAAAAAGTTTTAGCTTTTGGCCATCTTGTAGGTAGTTATAGCTCCTACACAAAATGTCAAATTCGAATAAGAATGTATCTGGATCCTCACTACTCTTCCCATAAAAGGTCGGTAGTGAGGAGCGAGGGATGTTTTTCATGGTTACATCTTGTGTAGTGTCTAAGATAGGGAATCCAAAAGTACCTTCAATTCTAACCTCTCCCTCTTCTTCATCTTGTTGGACATGATCTTCATTTTCATTCTCCATGAAAACTTGATTTCCAAAGAGAAAATACTTAGGTTTTTCTTTTCTTGGTGAATATGGGATGTCCCAACGTTATGTTTCAAGGATAGTATTCCTTTTTTTAGGAGAGGAATTACTAGCTACGTGGGAATCCAGTTTTGAAGGTCCTACAGTTGTTGTCTCAATCTGTGAAACAACTATGTTAACAGAATTTTCAAAAAGAGTGTCTACTTGTGTAGGATCAACAAAGTCTACTAGGTTTTGACCACCTACTATTGAGAAGGTAGTGTCTTTGGGTTTTTGAGCTAATGGAGGGTTGAGAGGTTCTGATGATTTATCTTTTTGAGTTTCCTCTTGTCTAAGTTTAGTCTCAATAGGAACTTGAGATTCTTCTAGTGGTGTTTCTTTATGGACAGACTTCTCTGATGTCTCTATGGTTCCCCTTAAATGGTTTCCAAAAAGTATTTCCTTAGCTTTCCAAGTAGGACTATCCCCTTTAGGTGTTTTCCGATACCTTTCTACTGAGTTAGTAGTTGGGGTGGCATGCCCCCCGTAAAGGTTGGTAAGGATTTTAGTAGGAAGGATAGTTTTAATGTATCTACCTTTTGAGTCTCTATACATATTCATGAAAACAAACCTAAAACTGAAATAAATTATAATTGCATTACTACTACTGCTAGGTTTTGGGGATGCCTGTTATAAAAGATGCGCAGGTTCTTACCTCTCATCTTACCGCTCACCCACCACCAGCCTATCTCTAAGTTTCAAAAGGAAAATTCTACCTATCACTAAGTTTTAAGAAGAAAAGTATACCTACCTACAACTAAATTCTACCTATCTACAACTACTTGACAACAGCACCAAAATGCTGGGTGTATTTACTATCTTAATGAATCACCAAATATTCAATTATCAACCAGGGTTGGTAATCTTAGAGTTGTGGCACAGCATATGCCGAGGTAGAATGGTACCTAAGACATTGGCTCGGCCGACCTTAGAAATGTTTAATAATGAAAAGATCGAAAGATATTTCAAAATGAAAAACCGAGTCAAACTTCAGAAATACAACTACTAAACTATAAACATAACTAAACCAATAGATCAGAATAGTATCAATATATACTACTCTACTCTATGAACAATAACTGAAAAGATAAAAACAACAATACTATTCTAGGAAACAAGACTTGATCAAAAGCAAAACTACTCTTATGAAAAATGGAAACTGCTGATCAATTATTCAAACTCTAATCTAGGAATTAGAAAGACTAATTACCATGCAATAACTATGAATTCAGAAATCTACCAATGAAATGATTTAGTTTACAACTAAATATGGAAACAAGAGACTATATTATCGTAAAGAAAAATTACAAACCATTTAATAAACCTAATAAATTCAACAATTAAACTATTCATGCATTCGACAAATACTCAAAACTAAGCTAAACTACCTAATTCCATTCTCCTTGAGGATTCTGAGGAAATGTGACAAATGTAATAGGAACAGGAGAAAATGTATCAAAATGACTTTCAAATGTGACAAGGGAATAGAATGGAAGTAAATATAGTTTAATTTTTACAAAGAGATGCAATCTAAAAAGTGACCAATTACAACTAACATTAAACATTGTAATCTATTCTTTATCCATAAGCAAATAACACTTGAAAAATTCTAGTTATGCTACCTGAGACTGATTTGAAAATGAGATGTTATTAACAATTGATCTATTAATAAGAAACCAAGAACATGTATTTCTAATGACTACTTTGAAATCGAAGGCATGCAAATATCTATGCTATCCTAGAAAGGTGAAGCATGAAATATAATTATCAACACAAGTTTAAGGAAATCTAAGCATATGCAAATGACTTGGAAACAACTTCGATCTAGAAGCAAGTAGAAAACTTAATAAAGATATTTTATTTCTGAATCAAATATTATCCTATGAACATCTTCATTAAATACGTAAACGAGAAGAGCAGATCCTATGCTTGAACTAAGAAACCATAAAAACTAATGTACTTTTGAAAGTGAAATTAGCAAGCTTAATCCAAAATCAATTTTAAATAAAAATGAAGTAAACTAAACTAAGAATGAAATTAATGAGTTCTAGAACAGTAATAAGTTAAGGAATCAGATATAAAAGATCAATTACAGAAACATAGTCTGGAAAGTAAACTAAATCAAAGTTAAGGAAATAAATAAGATCTAAGAATGGTTATGAAGCTTAATTGAAACTCTATGTAGTTCGAAACAAGGTCCTAATTACATACACAACTACTGGTTAACTACAGGAAATTATACAATTCAAAAACCTGAAAATTTGAACTCTAAACAAGCATAAAAACAAGACAGAAAATATTAAAGTCTGTATGAAAGTCCGTATGACAGTCCAAATGACAATCCGGATGACAGTAAACAATATAAACTATGAAAATGAGCAGACTAAATGATTCTAATGCTAGTTAGTTTATTCATTTTAATCTATAATGCAAGCAAAGCAGTAAATAAACTATTTAAAGATGAAATAACGAGAAGCAACTACACTAATCTATATCTAAGGAGAGAAATCGTTTCCTATTGCATGATAAAGCAAAGCTGAAAGATAAATGAAGCTAATCTACAACTACAAGAGAATTAATAGAACCGAATCTAATTATGAACTGAACTTGAAACACTAAACTAATTAGACTCTATCTAATTGCAATGGAAACGCTGAAAGGAAAACTAAAGGGAACTATGCATGACCGGTCACTTTAAATTCTGAAAATGCAAATTATATTAGCAACAAGAAATAAATTACAGGAAATAAAACAACATCTACAGGAAAACAAAGTTAAATATATACTGAAAATGTAAAAGCTGCTTATCTGCAGAAAGGAAATAACAAAATATACACAATGAAAAACCTCTGGTTGTTGAGGGGCCCTTATCAGCAATCAGGGATTGTCTAACTCAAATTAATCACCAACAAAACATGGATTTGATCATCAACAGCTAAAATCAGAGACTTCCATTAACTGAATCAAAAGTTACATAGCGTTCTCTAGCTTTGCGTCTATTCTCTCTACTGGCTAACTAGCTAACTTTGTTTCTCAACAAGAGACGTATTTATATAATTTTACAATGGGAGATAAGGTCGACCCTTTCAGTGGTCAACCTCTCTAAAAATAGGAGTGTTGGCATGTGACTTCTAATCTAGAGGTTTTCCAATGTAGACCCAGGTACTTCGCGGTACAAGATACCAACAAAACCCCTATTCACCAGCCCTTTCGGCAACAGACTGTAAGCAGCCTGAGGTCTCACCCGAGGCAAAGCTCAGGGGGTGGTTTCAGAAGCAGGTTTCCACAACCTTGTGATGCAAGTGTTTCAACTTGTTAATGCGCAACACAGTGACAGACTGCGTACTGCGGTTAGTGACTATGCGAGGTCTTCTACTCTGCATTGAATGCCGCAGCGAGCAAGGATGCTTGTGCACCTAGCGCATTCAATGACTAGGTACTGGGATTACTTCCACTCTACGATGATAAGTTATCAACATCTTATCGCGCAACACTTCTTATGGACCAGTGTGTCAACTATACCCAATCACTTCTATTCAATCTTATTGGATAGTCCTTAATCATTCATCATTACTTAGACCAATAAACATCATAACTTATACATATGAGTGAGATGCATGGTGCTGTGTGCTTTGATACCACGATTCAACCTTAACAATTAACTATGTGGCTATCTCATAGATCCATTCGTTCGAGGACTTATAGGTTCTTGACTGTTAACATTCATCCACACATGAACTACTAACATATTATTACATCCATTCCATGGTGAATACAGATAAAAGTAAACACATATCAAATAATAGCAACTTTATGCATGCACTGTAAGTAATTTAAATAAAAATAATGGCAATCATACACAACAATCACATAACACAAGGTTTTATCGTGGTTCACTCCCCCAGATGGGAAGCTACATCCACAAGAACTGTTGTTTATTATCTCAAGAATGGGTACAATAGTTCTTCGTCTCCGCACTCAGCTGCAGACGCTCTTCTCTTTCTCTCAAAAATTAGGTCTCTGCGCACTCAATTGCAGAGCCTTTACAATGCTTTAATCTTACAGATCTAACAATATTCAATAATAATCAACAAACAATGAAGAGTTAACCCTTTCCCTTACAAAATTTCCTTATTTATAGATCAATACCCGTAGGTCATATCTTTACATTACGAAGGAAAAACCCTTAGGTTTACAAAACTATCACGGTTTTCCCAAAACCAGACTCATGGTATCTGGCATCGGATATTCTATCACGCACGCTCCAACAAGTTGTTTCCACTGATCTGTTCCTTATTTCGCGGCCTTAGATGACTAGTTCAAGTATTAGTAATCCTTTGTTTGTGTGATCCGTCACCTACCTCCCAATCTGCACCTACCCCTTACTTGGTAGTTATCGACGATCTTTGCCAAAAATAGGTCTCTGTGACCTAACCAAAATAACTGTCATCATCCATTCACGCTCTGATTAGCTGGATCTCCATTAACGTGGCACATCATAGTGCTGTAATCCTCGTGGCACCAACCTCGCAGTTCTTCCAACACCGTGCTGCGCACAATGTTGCAGCATACCAAAACGATGTTGCGCTTCTCCTCGCAGCTTCCAAAACTGATTTTTTCACAAAAAGTCTCCATCTATGCTACGCTCAGCTTCATAGTTCCCAAAACTTAATGTGTTCAAAATTTTGTCCCCCTTGGTCCAGGCCCAACAGGCCCCTAACACTTACATGTGGATCTCTCTTGAGCCACCTACAACTTCGGCCTCTTCTAGTTGTTCCTCCACTGGTGGACCAGTTGACACAGTGAAGTCATTGTATTCGACAATCAACTTCTTGACTGCTTCCTTCGTGTCCTTTTTCACTTGCCTTACTCTGTCGAGTATCTCAGGTGTTATCTCTTGTCCTTGTTGTTCCACTTGCTGCTAACTATCTTGCAACTCTTTTAGTTTGTCCTCGTTCTCCTGTGAGATGAGGCTTGCTTTCTCCAAGAAGGGTTGTGTTTTAGCCCCCATTGCAGCTTCTTTTTCTCTTAAATTTTGCACTTCTTTCTTCAGCGCGTTGACCTCCTTGTATCTGTGGAGTCACTCTCGTGCTGGTAAAGCTTTAACTTCCTCATCCAACTTTTTGAATTCCGTCTGCTTAGCCTTGAGAGCATTATTTGCTTCTAGCCACTTTGGGTCTTCCTGAAGGGTAGTGAATGCCTTAGAAGCCGCCTATAATAAACTTTCACATTTAGATACTTCCCTGGCTATGCTTTCTGTCGTGGCTTTTACCTCTTTTGCCCTTACTTCTGCCTCGGTCAGTAGTATCTTTTGTGCCAGTTGACCCTTTAATGCAAAAATATCAACTTCATGGTTGATCTCCATGTCATCTATGTCTTCTTTAAGTTTGTTCACCATCTGACCCATCTTGATAACAGTCTCCATGGGCTCTGTTTGTACTTCAAATTCTAGTATCTCGTCCGCCACCGCAGTGATCGTGGATTCTATCCTTTTCCGACGATCAATTTCATCCTGAAGCTCCATAGTTCTCCGCGAGCTAGCTTCGTCAAACTCTTTGTAGATTGTCTATAGTTTTGCTTTCCCCTTCATTGCATCAATTGTTCTATCATGCATCTCTTCAAAAACTTGCAACTACAAGTAATGTAGGGTTGGCAACGTGATCTTTGCAAAATCGAGTTCCATGCACTCTACGTCCTTTGTATCCAACATTATTTCATCAGGTGGTGGCAACCTTACTACTAATGGTTGTAAATGAACAATGTGGGACCTCGTTGGTGCCTCCAGAGTCAACTGTGGTGTTTGTTTCTGCGGAGTTCCTCCCAACTTCACCTCGGAGTCTAAGTGTTTCGGCACTGGCAATATCTATTGTACATGTTCAAATTTCTCTGTAATCACCTCCAACTTATTAATGTTCTCCTTCAAGGTTTCGAGAAGCACCTTTTCCTTCTTTTCCTTCTCGATCATCATGTCTTCCATCTTTTCATTGACGACCTGAGCGATTATTTCATAATTGTCCTCTTTAAGTACTGTATCAATCTTTTCCTTACTTGCTTTGGACTTTTTCCGTGGTCCCTTCGGGTGTAGTGGATATTCAGGTTCCTTCCTCTTTGGTGGTTCTTCAGTAATGGGGCATGGGACTGGATTGTCATCCCCATCATCGCTTGGGACATCAAATATCTTGACCCAATACTGCATAGGCCATTCTTTCATGAGAAGATCAATATCTTCCTCTGTCATGTGATAGTTTCCCGCGAACCATTCTATGTTCTTCTTTTGGCCCTTTGCTGAGATTTCAATGCACCACATGTTAGCATAAAAATATACAGTCTGTATGTAATTACATGTTATCTCTTTTTATATGCGTGGCATGACGGTGATGACATCGCGCAGTTGATGATAGTAGGTGTGGAACACCTTATTCGTTGCATGCTGCTTTTGTGGATCCAGGATAGCCCATAGGTTTTGATAACGTGGTCCTCTACAGTCATCTTTATCAATGATCACGTCGACGTAATCCTTTGGTTCCTTCCAACTGACAAATGCCATTAGAACTATCAACCATTTGAAGTGGAAATAAGTTCCACTTACCTGTACTTCAAGTAGCTCATCAAGGAATTCATTTAGTAAGTACTGACACCAACTATACTTCTCTCCGTCTGCGGCACTTGCACCTAGAAATACAACGCCGGCAGTTACTTCCAGTGGTCTAAATTTATTTAGAATTTTACCAGCTAATAGTTGTGTGACAAACTTTGTTGCGTTGTCCTTTATATCCTCAGACTAGAAACCTCTCTTTCCCTTTGCGGCAGGTTTAGTCCGTTTCATTAGAGTGGCTACTTCTTTATCCTTATTTTCCTTGAAAGAATTTCTTTGGGTCTACGCCTCTCTTTCTCAAACCTGTTATCCGATGGATCAAATCAATATTGAGGTCGATGTTACGGTTAAGCCACAAATATCCTTGGTGCATGCGCGCCATTAAGGTTTGCACCACCACATTAACTTCTGGAGATCTGTCAAAATGTGGGAGTCGTAATAGATTTAACAGTCCCGACTCTGCAACTCCAGATAACCAGCTTTGTGCGACAAAGTTCTGGTTTCCTTTTACATCTTTCTTCCAGCACATATACATGTCTGGCTGGAACTGTTGAAACCTTGGTTCATTGTTCTCCTTCTATATTTGTAGTAGGTCATAGTCTTCCCATTTGCATTCTTGTATTTTTTCGAGGAGATGATCAGCCAATTTCACATGCTTTGAAATCGGTGACAGAGGAATATCGTATTTTGTATTCTTTGGTAGCTTCAGTTTTGGTGCACCCTGTGCTCTCGGCGAGATATAGTCAAGCATGAATCTGAGTGGAAATTCCTTAGTAGTCTGCGGACCCTTCGGCAGTACGGAGCTTATATTTGGTCACTTTGTTGATGTATATGTAACTTCGGAATGTATTTCATATATGTACATGTACTCCTATAGAGATGGTATTATTCCTCTATAAGGAAGAGTCATCATTTATATTGTAAATGTCGTAACTTATACTTGATGGGTTATTAGACCACCTTGTTGGGGTCGGCCCTATATAAGTCATGTGGGTCAAAGGGTTATTAGACCACCCTATTGGGGGTTGGCCATGTGGTTCGAAGGGTTATTAGACCACCCTATTGGGGGTCGGCCCAGTCAGCATTATGTTATGTGGTTAAGTTCGAGCCTACATGATTTATGTAAAAGGAAAGTCAAGTCAAGTATAAATAAAGTGCGGGAGGCACTCTATTTGATCACTCACTTCTCACTCATGCACTCAAGGAGGAGTGGCGCACTTATGGAGGAGGAGGATCTGCTGCTAGGTTATGTCTATATCTCATTTTTGGGTTGTATCATTGCTCTATCTATCTCTGAGGAAGTTATTGGGGTTTTTCACCTTTATGGTTTTCCCCAAGTAAATCTTTGTGTCTCTTATGTGCTTGCATTATTGTCTCCATGATTGATATGCTGTAGATATGCTGTACATGTTGTTCTCTAAGTTAAGATCCTAGATCAGATTGAAGAAAATTCTGAAAATTTAACATGGTATCAGAGCTAGCCTGAAAGAAGGCATGATATGGCATGTATGACACTTGTTGCACTTACGATGCTAGGGCTTGATATAGCAAAAACCATTCATCATAGCACTTTCTCTATAAATCTATTTTGGTAAATTTTTCGGATCTAAAATATTTACAGGTCGATGTTGGAGAGAACTTCCGCAGCATTTAGGAAGCTGCTAATTTTGGGAAGGATAACTAATTTTGGAGAGAAAGTACCAATTTTGGCGGTAAGACAAAGATATCGCCGTAGCGCAAATTCCGACTGGAATCACGGAGATAGGTACAGAAAAGTCAAAGCATGTGGTACAAAGAAGAGGCCGAAGGGAGAGCTCAACCACCGTAATAAAGGCGCCGAAGATGAAGAGAGGGTTCAGCTACCCTCATTAAGAAGAAGGACTACAGTCAGCATTGCTTGAACCAAGAAGAAGCGACGGGCCGAGGCATTAAAGACTAAGGACTGCAGGAAGCGGCGACGAGACAGGAGGCGGCTATGGAAGTACAGCCAGTTGACTGTAAGTGGTTAGGGTTGAGTCACTGTTGGGATAAGGCCCACAGTTTTGTAACTGCGATGAGACCTTCGGGCCATCTATATATAGGAGTCTTTTTATATGATAAGGGGTTGGCCACATAGTGATAGAAGCCATTAGGTTGAGGGTAGTCAAGTCTTTGTTGATACAGAGTCTGAACATCCCTTAGAGAACAAGGGCCGACCCGTTGAGAGATTGTGCAATCCGCTGGGATTCAGAAAGAAAGAGAGTGCATTGTAAGAGGCAGGAGGAGAAGAGAGGTCTATAGAGAAGGGCTCCCACTGAGGTGGAGTTACCCAGAAGACCCTTGTTGTAAAGAGTTGGAAAGGAACTGTGTTTATTCTTCAGGATTGTTAACAAGAAACACAGTTCCCTTGGACGTAGTTCCCACCCTGGGAGTAACAACGTGCTTATCTAAGTAGCGCTATTGTATTTGTGTAGCTGTTGTTCTCATTCACTTGCCTTTATTATACACGAATGCTTCATTCTGTTATAAGTAATGTATATGGTCATCAGTTTAAGTTTTGGTTGATGTATAACAATAGTGATAATCATAGCTAAAATCCTAGCGAACTAGATAATTGTTAAGCAGAGGATAATGTGCGAGTATGGACTGAATATAATGCATGAATGGTTCACTTAGACAGTGCTCAAATTAATACTCTACTCAGTTGCATTGTTGCGAGATATCAAGGGGCCAAGTTCATTAGCAAGGGTTATGCTTGGAGATTAAATGATATTACTAACTGCAGTAATAGGATAAGAACGGCTGAAACCACGTATTAATCCAGGAAGCGGTCAAGAATCGCGTACCGCAGGGACAAGAAGGGGAAGATATTGCACCTACTATATCTTAGGTATCGCTAGACGGGCTCACAGAGGGGGAAGACTTATCGCACTCCCTGCGTAATGCGATAAGACAGAGGCACAGCCGGAGTAATAGAATGAGATAAGTTAGCTTATGTGGAAAGGGTTAAGGTGGGTTTAAGCACCCTGGATGCCTCAGAACCTGGCTGAGGACACTTGAGTCTTCTGCCTCCCATTAGAATCACTTCGGGTGATACTTCAGGTTGCTTCTGCGACCTGTTGCCGAAAGGGCCAGTGAGCTAAGGGTTCTGTTGGTCTAAAAGGTACCGCAAGCCCGGGTCTACCCAGAAAGTAAAGTAAAGATCAACAAATGGTTCCGTTGCCGGTTTGAACACATTGAGCTGATGTTCTGTTGGCATCCTACCAAGCAAGAACTTAACCAGTGGGTTGAGTCAAAAGAAAGAGAGTTTGCTGTAAAAGAAAACAAGAATCCTAGACTGAGCACTGAGGCTTGGCTACAGAAGCACATTTTTACAGATCTCCATGAGATATTCTTCGTAACCTATGCTATTGAGTTATATGGTTGGTTATTTTGTAATCAGAGACCACAGCTGGATGCTACTCATCAAAATAGAAATTTAGAGACCAAGATCAGAATTTTTGGCTGGGCAGAAGGTCGAGCTTGATCACACCCTAGTTCGGGACTTTGATCAGAAAAGTGGAAAATTAGGGCTTCTGTAAAAATGGGAATTTTTGAAACTTGTGACCACGGCTGGAAGCTCCTCTGAAAAATAGAAGCTTAGAGCTTTGGATCAAACTTTTGGTTGGGCAGAAGAGTGGGCTTCATCAAACCCCAGTTCGGGGTCACGTCCAGTAAATCAGTAAGTTTCAAAGGAAAAATTGAGGAGTGAAACTTTGCAGTTTTCAAATTCTAAGCATACCAGTGTGATCAGCTCATCAAGGCGCATACTTCTATCCTTTCAAAAGTTTGAAATTCAAAGTTTGAATTTTTGGGGTTTCTCTGACAAACCCTAATCCAGCTCTAGATCCAGTTCTGGCAAATCAAGTGTATTGGGTTAATCCTAGAAGAAGATGGATTGGTCACCTGCATAAGTGAAGAAGTTCTTGTTTCAGAGGGAGATGAGGCTAAGGCCTTACATAAGGAGATTACAAGCGATCTCGACAGGTATGACTCATCAAGCTATGTTTTGAGATTTGTTCATGATTAAGTTTATGGTATGTTTGTCTTCATGTTATTACGGTTAGTACAATCTTGATTTTAGACTTGTCATATCACCTTAATAAAATTATGAATGCATGATAGAAAATATTCATTGATTAGGGTGTTGACACTTATGATTGTACTAATGCATTATGGTGTTGTATGAGGTTTATGTTGTCTACTAACATGAAAGGTATGCCAAGAAAGACAAATCATGTTCTAGTTCAAGAACATATGATCATGATGACATGGGGACAAAGATTCATCCATTGTCATGGACCTCATAGAAGATCCATTTACGAGGTATGTATAACATGGTTTTATAATGGTTAACCTATGAGATATATAGGTTACTAGCACAAGTCATTGAAGAAGAACAAGAAGACATCATGTGAGTATGTTAGACATAACTAGCTAGCATGCTAATCCAGGTATGTTTTTCCTATATCAAGCTAGAATCCTACCTTGTGTTAGGATCTTATATTGTTGTTGATAATGAATATTCATGAAGTCATAGGTTTGAATAATCATGGTTGTATGCATATTATGTTTCTTACCATAATTAATGATATGACTAACCAGAAGAATCATGAAGGTATAGGTTTGAATAATCACAGGTTTTATGCATTTTATATCTCTTATCTTGATTGATGATTCAACTAACCCGAAGAGTCATAGGTTTGAGTAATTATAGGTTTAGACATGTTATGTTTCTTATGATTTGTCTAACCATAAGAATCCTACATAAACCTTGAATGCTAATGCTTATTATTTCTGTTTGAAATGATCATGACTATACATGCTTGAGATTATTGTGTTTTAATAGTATACTAATGAATGTATGATTTTATATGAGATCACAAGGATAACAAAATCATGATACTAATAAGAATGCATAGGGACCAAGGATGAATATGAGTTCAAGAACAGGTAATCCAGGAAGCAAAGATAAAGAGGGAGCACACTCCAGTTGTTCCTGCAAGAAAGCAAAGGAACACAATTTAGTAGTTTCTGCAAGGATGCATATATTCAGAGGGAGTTGACCATCTCTCTACATTTCACAACAAAAGGTGTAGAATAAGCTACTTCAGATTAGGACTCCAGTAGCTCCTGCAAGGAAGCAAAGACTCAGAGGGAGTCCACCCAACGAACAAACAAGGATAAGTATTTGAATTGTCATTTCTTAAATAATACTGCTCAATAATGTATATAGTGATGTTCCTAGAATTAGGTTGTGTATTATGCATATTAGAATAATTGCATTGATGAACAGTATACTACTAATATGCATGGGTAAGTGGCCTATGGCACTATACAACATTCCATTGCTACTCATCTAGAATGAAACCTCTTTGCTGACATGTTGGGAGTTGTGCACACTCTTAACAATGTTCTGGTAGAGATTGGAAGGCATCTAGAAAGTTACGGGATATGGATAAATGTTGTATTGAAGCATTGGCTAAGACAATTGCATGACTATATGACATATTTCTTTATGTGTAAGAATTTATTCTGAATACTATGAGATGTTTTCTAATCATGCAATTTAACTTGTTGTGTAGGAAATATCATATGCCATCTCCTACAAAAGAAGAACTACAACATTTGTTCCAGCAACAAAGATATCTATTGAAGATATTGAAGATATTGAAGTTCCCAGGATCTAGGATGAAGAAATGGAATTTCATTATCCATCGATCATGAAGAATGATGTTTGGGATGTAGTCCCAAGACGTGAAGGGAATTTTGTTATGACTTCCAAATGGAACTATCAGATCAAGCATGTTGCAGATGGCAGCATTGAGAAATATAAAAGTGATGAAATAGAAGATGCAATAGATGTATTTCAAGACAGCATGGTGTAGTCATACATGTGTGCAGAACTTGGTATGGTAGGATAGACAACTTTCTATCTAGTTTGGGATTTACCAAGAATAAAGCAGATTCCAACCTTTTCTACAAGGTTGAGGAAGGCAATCCAGTGATACTATTTTTGTATGCAGATAACCTGTTTGTATCAGGTGAGGATAGATTGATTGCCGACACACAGCGAAAGCTTGCTATCGAGTTCGAGATGAAGAACTTGGGGATGATGCACTAATTGTTTTTGGCATGGAGGTGTGGCAGAGTGCAGATGGAATCTTCCTTGGACAAGGGAAGTATGCAGTAGAGATCCTGTAGAGGTTCGGGATGATGGACTGCATGGCTATGGCATCGAACCTGAAGCTTCAGTGTGATGCTTCATATGAACCAGTTGATGTCACTATGTATTGTCAGATGATTGGGTCCTTGATGTACCTGACAAACATGAGACCAGATATTTGCTTTGCTGTGAACACATTGAGTCAGTTCCTGACAGATCCAAGGAGTGCTCACCTGGTTGCTGTAAAGCATGTTCTGAGGTACCTGAAGGGTACAGCGGATTATGGGCTCAAGTATGAAGCGAATCAAAAGTTTAACCTACAGGGTTATGTTGATTCAGATTGGGCTAGCAGTGCTGCAGATAGGAAGAGCACATCTGGGTGCTGCTTCAGTATGGGATTAGGTATGATCTCTTGGTTTAGCAAGAAGCAGTCCTGCGTAGCACTGAGTACAGCTGAGGTAGAATATGTTGCAGCCTGTTCAGCTAGTTGTGAGGCAGTATGGCTACGGAAGCTACTATCTGAGTTATTTGATCTCCCGTCGGATGCTACTAGTATCTTCTGTGATAACCAGAGTTGTGTGAAGCTGTCTAAGAACCCAGTCTTTCATGACAGGTCGAAACACATAGACATCAAATATCACTATATCAAGGATATGGTGCAGAGAGAAGCCATGAAGCTCCTGTATGTTGAGATGGACGAGCATATTGCAGATGTGCTGACGAAGCCACTAGCCAGGGTGAAGTTCGAGTACTTCAGAGAGAGGCTTGGCATTCTTCAGATCGAGGACACTTCGAGGAAGAAGTGATGGACACATTTGCTGAAGGAATTCCAAGCATGTTGGAAGGAGGATCCTTCACATGGCTGTGGATGTAAGCATTGGATGATGAACATCAGGATGATTTTCTAGTTTCTACTGGATATGATCAGTTGGATCATTTATATGTATGTACGCATCATGTTGGATGCTGGATATGATTAGTTGGATCATTTATATGTATGTACGCATCATGTTGGATGTTGTATATGATCGAATGGATCATGTGTTTGTATTTTTGTATATGCATCATGTTGGATGCTTGGACCATGTATCTGTATATGTATCAGGTGGATACATTGTATGATCAGGTGGATCATGTATAGTGATATGTATCATGTATTTTTATTTGTATCAGGTGGATACATTATATGATCAGGTGGATCATGTATGATGATATGTATCAGGTAGATACTTGGTATGCATCAGGTAGATGCATTGTATGATCAGGATGATCATGGATGATGATCTTCAGGATGTTGCTCCAGATGACATGCTGCAGGATGTTGCGGTGATGATGATCAGGATGATCATGGATGACGAGCTTCAGGATGTTGCTCCAGATGACATGCAGCAGGATGTTGCAGTGATGATGATCACGATGATCATGTGTACATCAGGATGATGTATGGTGAGTATCAGGTTGATACTCTATGGCCGTGGATCAGGTTGTGCAGATGAGCATGCGGTGCCCTGGGAGATTTGCAGATAGTCTTTCGAGGTTTTTCCTATGGCATGTAATTCGGTTCCCTGGGATATCTGGCAAATGCTCTTTCGAGGTTTTGCTCTGGAAGGACATATAATTCAGTGCCCTGGGAGATCTGCAGATAGTCTTTCGAGGTTTTGCCTATGGCATGTAATTCGGTGCCCTGGGATATCTGGCAGATGCTCTTTCGAGGTTTTTTCCTATGGCATATAATTCGGTTCCCTGGGAGATCCGATAGGTTGGGATGTGTGTTGATGTATATGTAACTTCGGAATGTATTTCATCAGTGTATTATATATATATATTTATTGTACCCTTATAAGAGATGTGTTATTCCTCTATAAGGAAGTGTCGTCATGTGGATTGACAAGTGTCGCAAGTGTGTGTACTTGCCGATGGGTTATTAGACCACCTTATGGGGTCGGCCCTATTTAATATATAATATAATGTGGATGTACTCAAGTAGACAAGTCGGACCCAGTAGGTCACTGGGAAAAAAGGTGAGTATAAATAAAGATAGGAGATCTCTATTTTACTCACTCGGAAAAGTATCTATCTCTCTCTCTGAAAAGTGGCGCACTAGTGAGGAGGAGGAGGATCATCTGCTAGGAGACTATCTCTGTATTATTTGGTTGTATTTTGGTTGAGCCATTGCTCTCTCTATCTCTGAGGAAGTTGTGGGGTTTTTCACCTTAGGGTTTTTCCCACGGAAACTCTGTGTCTCTTGTCTCTATGCTTTTGATTCTTGTGATGCTTGTGATGCTTGTCATATTATGATTGTCATGCATTGATATACTGTAGATGTTATTCTCTCAGCAAAGATCCTATAGTATTGTGATTTAATACTAAAAATTTAACATGGTATCAGAGCTTAACTGAGAAGAAGACATTTTGCAGTGACGGAATCTTGTATTCCTTGTTTATTGGGTTTCTCTCCACAGATTTTTGAAATTCAGTATAGTAGATTGGATCTACTCATCAAGGCGCATCTTTCTGTCCAATCAGATTTCAGTTCCGAGCATTTTCAGTTTTGGCCCTAAAAATTAGGGTTTCCACAAAAATAGGAATTTCTGGAAACTGAAGGTACAGCTGGAAGCTCCTTGCAAAAATCGAAGGTTTGAGATTTGGATCGAGATTTTTGGCTGGGTAGATCTCCGGGAAACTCAAACCCTAATTCAGGGCTCTCCCTAGTGAACCCGGGAGGACAAAAAGGAAATTTTGAAGGGCAAGACCTTACTGATCTCAAATTCTGAATGTACTAGGCTGATCAGCTCTCCAAGGCGCATCTTTCTATCCTTTCGGAATTTTGAAATTCACATTTTAAATTTTTAGGGTTTCTCTGACAAACCCTAATCCGGGACCAGATCCAGTTTTCAGCACTTCAAGTGGTAAGTCCTAAAACTTTTCTATTTCCATTTGAAGTACTCTTAAAGATGTCTCTCCACACTAAGCTTGAGGATAAGCTTGAAGGGGCTGATAACTTCCGAGCCTGGAAGTATAGGATTGGGTTAATCCTGGAAGAGAATGAGTTGGACTCATATGTGAAAGAAGACATCCCTATCCCAGAGGATGAAGAAGCCAAGGCATTGCACAAGAAGAACTTGGTCAAGGCAAAGAGAATCATTGCTGATTCTATCAAAGACCATCTCATTCCTCATGTGTCTTCTCTTAAGACACCCAAAGAGATGTTTGAATCTTTGACCAAGCTATTTGAAGGAAAGAACATAAATCGGAAGATGACCCTGCAGAACCAATTGAAAGCAGTGAAGTTTCAGAATGGAGAAACCATTCAATCTTACTTTTCAAGGGTCTCCCAGATCAAGGAACAATTAGAAGCAGTAGATGAAATGGTGGAGAATGGTGAAGTGGTGATGACCACTCTAAATGGCCTACCCAGGTCATGGGATTCCTTTATTCAAGGAATTTGTGCAAGGAAGAAGTTGATCTCAATTCAGTAGACTTCGGGAAGAATGCTCTCAAGAAGAAGCTAGACTTATAGCTCGTGAAGAAAAGATGGGAGGTGAAGATCAAGCTCTTGCAACTCACACCAAAAGAAGCAAAGCCAAGAAGGATCACTCTCGCCACAATAGATCCTATAAAAAGAACAAGAAAGACCTAAGATGCTTCACATGCAATGAGAAGGGTCACTTTGCTTCAGATTGTCCCAAGAACAAAAGGGATAATAACAACAACTCCAGTAAGAAGAAGAAGGGCAGCAAAAGAAGGTTTCATGCTCATGCTGCCGAAGATGATGAACCTCCAAAGAAGAAGGCTAGGGCAGAAAGTGATAGTGATGATGACTCATCAAGTGAAGAAGTTCCTGTTTCAGAGGGAGATGAGGCTAAGGCCTTACATAAGAAGATTACAAGCGATCTCGACAGGTATGACTCATCGAGGTATGTTTCGATATTTGTCCATGATTAAGTTTATGGTATGTTTGTCTTCATGTTATTACGGTTAGTACAATTTTGATTTTAGATTTGTAGTATCACCTTAACAAAATTATGAATGCATGATAGAAGATATTCATTGGTTAGGGTGTTGACACTTATGATTGTACTAATGCATTATGGTGTTGTATGAGGTTTATGTTGTCTACTAACATGAAAGGTACACCAAGAAAGACAAATCATGTTCTGGTCCAAGAACATATGATCATGATAACATGAGGACAAAGATTCATCCATTGTCATGGATCTCATAGAAGATCCATTTACGAGGTATGCATAACTTGGTTTTGTAATAGTTAATCTATGAGATATACAGGTTACTAGCACAAGTCATTGAAGAAAGACAAGAAGACATCATGTGAGTATGTTAAACATAAATAGCTAGCATGCTAATCCAGGTATGTTTTTCCTATATCAAGCTAGAATCCTACCTTGTGTTAGGATCTTATACTGTTGTTGATAATGATTATACATGAAGTCATAGGTTTGAATAATCATGGTTGTATGCATATTATGTTTCTTACCTTAATTGATGATATGACTAACCAGAAGAATCATGAAGGTATAGGTTTGAATAATCACAGGTTTTATGCATAATATATCTCTTATCTTGATTGATGATTCAACTAACCTGAAGAGTCATAGGTTTGAGTAATTACAGGTTTAGACATGTTATGTTTCTTATGGTTTGACTAACCTTAAGAATTCTACATAAACCTTGAATGCTAATGCTTATTATTTTCTGTTTGAAATGATCATGACTATACATACTTGAGATTATTGTGTTTTAATGAATGTATGATTTTAACACAATCATGATACTAATAAGCATGCAGAGGGACCAAGGATGAATATGAGTTCAAGAACAGGTAATCCAGGAAGCAAAGATCAAGAGGGAGCACACTCCAGTGGTTTCTGCAAGGGTGCAGATATTCAGAGGGAGTTGTCCATCTCTCTACATTCCACAACAAGAAGGTGTAGAAGGACTCCAGCAGCTCCTGCAAGGAAGAAAAGACTCAGAGGGAGTCCACCCAACAAACAAACAAAGATAAGTATTTTAATTTTCTTGCATATTTGTTTGCTTCAATAAAATTGTTCAATGATGTATATGCTCATGTTCCTAGACTTAGGATATGTATTATGCATATTAGAATGATTGAATTAATGAACAGTATACTACTAATATGCATGTGTTGGGTAAGTGGCCTATGGCACTGTACAACATTCCATTGCTACTTATCTAAAATGAAACCTCTTTGCTGACATGTTGGGAGTTGTGCACACTCTTAACAATGTTCTGGTAGAGATTGGAAGGCATCTAGAAAGTTACGGGATATGGATAAATGTTGTATTGAAGCATTGGCTAAGATAATTGCATGACTGTATGACATATTTCCTCATGTGTAAGAATTTGTTCTGAAAATTATGAGATGTTTCTAATCATGCAATTTAACCTGTTTTGTAGGAAAGACCGTATATCTTCACCTACAAAAGGACTACAACATTTGTTCCAGCAACAAAGATATCTATTGAAGATATTGAAGTTCCCAGGATCTGGGATGAAGAAATAGAATGCCATGATCCGTCGATCATGAAGAATGATGTTTGGGATGCGGTCCCAATATGTGAAGGGAAGTTTGTTATGACTTCCAAATAGATCTATCAGATCAAGCATGTTGCAGATGGGAACATTGAGAAATATAAAAGTGATAAAATAGAAGATGCACCAGATGGATTTCAAGACAGCATGGTGTATTCATATATGTGTGCAGAACTTGGTATGGTAGGATAGACAGCTTTCTATCCAGTTTGGGCTTTACCAAGAGTAAAGCGAATTCCAACCTTGACTACAAGGTTGAGGAAGGCAATCCAGTGATACTACTTTTGTATGCGGATAACCTGTTTGTTACAGGTGAAGATAGATTGATTGCCGACATGCAGCGGAAGCTTACTGCCGAGTTCGAGATGAAGAACTTGGGGATGATGCACTATTTGTTTTTGGCATGGAGGTGTGGCAGAGTGCAGATAGAATCTTCCTTGGACAAGGGAAGTATGCAGTAGAGATCCCAAAGAGGTTCGGGATAATGGATTGCAAGGCCATGGCCACACCTATGGCATCAAATCTGAAGCTTCTATGTGATGCTTCATATGAGCCGGTTGATCGCCAGATGATTGGGTCCTTGATGTACCTGACGAACACGAGACCAGATATTTGATTTGCTATGAACACATTGAGCCAGTTCCTGACGGATCCAAGGAGTGTTCACCTGGTTGCTGTAAAGCATGTTCTGAGGTACCTGAAGGGTACAGTGGATTATGGGCTCAGGTATGAGGTGAATCAAAAGTTTAACCTGCAGGGTTATGTTGATTCAGATTGGGCTGGCAGTGCTGCAGATAGGAAGAGCACATCTGGGTGCTGCTTCAGTATGGGATCAGGTTTGATCTCTTGGTTTAGCAGGAAGCAGTCCTGAGTAGCACTGAGTACAACTGAGGCAGAGTATGTTGCAGCCTGTTCAGCTAGTTGTGAGGCAGTATGGCTACAGAAGCTACTGTCTGAGCTATTTGATCTCCCGTTGGAGGCTACTGGTATCTTCTGTGATAACCAGAGTTGTGTAAAGCTGTCCGAGAACCCAGTGTCTCATGACAGGTCGAAACACATAGAGATCAAATATCACTATATCAGTGATATGGTGCAGAGAGGAGCTGTGAAGCTCCTGTATGTTGCGACGGACGAGCAGATTGCAGATGTGCTGACGAAGCCACTAGCCAGGGTGAAGTTCGAGTACTTCAGAGAGAGACTTGGCGTTCTTCAGATCGAGGATACTTCGAGGAAGAATTGATGGACACATTTGCTGAAGCCATTCCAAGCATGTTGGAAGGGGGATCCTTCACATGGCTGTGGATGTAAGCGCTGGATGATGAGCATCAGGATGATGTTCTGGTTTCTGCTTGATATGATTAGTTGGATCATTTTTATGTATGTATGTACGCATCATGTTGGATGCTGGATATGATCAGTTGGATCATTTATGTATGTATGCATCATGTTGGATACTGGATATGATCAGGTGGATCATTTATGTATGTATGTGCATCATGTTGGATGCTTGGACCATGTATCTGTATATGTATCAGGTGGATACATTGTATGATCAGGTGGATCATGTATGGTGATATGTATCATGTATCAGGTAGATACTTGGTATGCATCAGGTGGATCATGTATGATGATATGTATCAGGTAGATACTTGGTATGCATCAGGTAGATGCATTGATGATCAGGAGGATCATGTATGATGATATGTATCATATATTTGTATCAGGTGGATACATTTATGATCAGGAGGATCATGTATGATGATATGTATCAGGTAGATACTTGGTATGCATGAGGTAGATGCATTGATGATCAGGTGGATCATGCAGCAAGATGTTGCAGTGATGATCAAGATGATCATAGATGACGAGCTTCAGGATGTTGCTCCAGATGACATGCAGCAGGATGTTGCAGTGATGATTAGGATGATCATGGATGGTGAGCTTCAGGATGTTGCTCCAGATGACATGCAGCAGGACGTTGCAGTGATGATGATCAGGATGATCAGGGATACATCAGGATGATGTATGGTGAGTATCAGGTTGATACTCTGTGGCCGTGGATCAGGTTGTGCAGATAAGCATGTAATTTGTGCCCTGGGAGATTTGCGGATGGTCTTTCGAGGTTTTGCCTATGGCATGTAATTTGTGCCCTGGGACATCTGGCAAATGCTCTTTCGAGGTTTTGCTTGGGAGGACATATAATTTGTGCCCTGGGAGATCTGCAGATAGTCTTTCGAGGTTTTGCCTATGGCATGTAATTTGTGCCCTGGGATATCTGGCAGATGCTCTTTCGAGGTTTTGTCCTATGGCATGTAATTTGTGCCCTGGGAGATCCGATAGGTTGAGCTGTGTGCTCGTAATCAGTCCTGGGATGCTCTTGCGAGGTTTTGCCATGACCACATGTAATTTGTGCCCTGGGAGATCCGATAGGTTGAGCTGTGTGCTCGTAATCAATACTGGGATGCTCTTGCGAGGTTTTGTGGTGACCACATGTAATTTGTGCCCTGGGAGATCCGATAGGTTGAGCCGTGTGCTCGTAATCAGTCCTGGGATTCTCTTTCGAGGTTTTGTGGTAAGGTCACATATAATTTGTGCCCTGGGAGATTTGCAGATGGTCTTTCGAGGTTTTGCCTATGGCATGTAATCTGTGCCCTGGGACATCTGGCAAATGCTCTTTCGAGGTTTTGTGACGCACGTAAAAGTCCTGAGGATTCCACAGTATGGCCAGTGATGACGAAGACCTGCAGGTGGTGGGCCTACATCCAGTATGAAAAAGGACTGGCTCTGTAGAACTTCCTATGACGAGTAGAGACAGAGATTGGATGAGATAGCAGCAGCAGTGACGATGATGATGACGATGCATCGATGACGATGATCCAGAGAAGAAGACTTGTCTAGCAGATCTGTGTCGAGAAATACCTTCCTAGTTAAGAGGGAGTGTTGATGTATATGTAACTTCGGAATGTATTTCATCAGTGTATTATATATATATATTTATTGTACCCTTATAAGAGATGTGTTATTCCTCTATAAGGAAGTGTCGTCATGTGGATTGACAAGTGTCGCAAGTGTGTGTACTTGCCGATGGGTTATTAGACCACCTTATGGGGTCGGCCCTATTTAATATATAATATAATGTGGATGTACTCAAGTAGACAAGTCGGCCCCAGTAGGTCACTGGGCAAAAAGGTGAGTATAAATAAAGATAGGAGATCTCTATTTTACTCACTCGGAAAAGTATCTATCTCTCTCTCTGAAAAGTGGCGCACTAGTGAGGAGGAGGAGGATCATCTGCTAGGAGACTATCTCTGTATTATTTGGTTGTATTTTGGTTGAGCCATTGCTCTCTCTATCTCTAAGGAAGTTGTGGGGTTTTTCACCTTAGGGTTTTCCCCACGGAAACTCTGTGTCTCTTGTCTCTATGCTTTTGATTCTTGTGATGCTTGTGATGCTTGTCATATTATGATTGTCATGCATTGATATACTGTAGATGTTATTCTCTCAGCAAAGATCCTATAGTATTGTGATTTAATACTAAAAATTTAACAATGTGTGCCCATAATCAGTCCTGGGATGCTCTTGCGAGGTTTTTCCATGACCACATGTAATTCGTTGCCCTGGGAGATCCTATCAGTAGAGCTGTGTGCTCATAACAGCCTGGGATGCTCTTGCGAGGTTTTGTGGTGAGGTCACATGTAATTCGTTGCCCTGGGAGATCCTATAGGTAGAGCTGCATGCTCGTAACAGCCTGGGATGCTCTTTCAAGGTTTTATGACGCACGTAATAAGTCCTGAGGATTCCACAGTATGGCCAGTGATGATGAATACCTGGAGGTGGTGGGCCTACATCCAGTATGAAAAAGGACTGGCTCTGTAGAACTTCCTATGACGAGTAGATTCAGAGATTGATGGAGATAGCAGCAGCAGTGACGATGATGATGACTCGATGATGATTATCCAGTGACGATGATCCAGAGAAGATGACTTGTGCTAGAAGACCTGTGCTGAGAAATACCTTCCTAGTTAAGAGGGAGTGTTGATGTATATGTAACTTCGGAATGTATTTCATATATGTATATGTACTCCTCTAGAGATGGTATTATTCCTCTATAAGTAAGTGTCGTCATTTATATTGTAAATGTTGTAACTTATACTTTACGGGTTATTAGACCACCTTTTTGGGGTCGGCCCTATATAAGTCATGTGGGTCAAAGGGTTATTAGACCACCCTATTGGGGGTCGGCCATGTGGGCCGAAGGGTTATTAGACCACCCTATTGGGGGTCGGCCTAGTCAGTATTATGTTATGTGGTTAAGTTCGAGCCTACATTATTTATGTAAAAGGCAAGTCAAGTCAAGTATAAATAGAGTGCGGGAGGCACTCTATTTGATCACTCACTTCTCACTCATGCACTCAAGGAGGAGTGGCGCACTTATGGAGGAGGAGGATCTGCTACTAGGTTATGTCTATCTCTCATGTTTGGGTTGTATCATTGCTCTATCTATCTCTGAGGAAGTTATTGGGTTTTTTCACCTTTATGGTTTTCCCCAAGTAAATATTTGTGTCTCTTGTGTGCTTGCATTATTGTCTCCATGATTGATATGCTGTAGGTATGCTGTACATGTTGTTCTCTCAGTTAAGATCCTAGATCAGATTGAAGAAAATTCTGAAAATTTAACAAACTTCACCTTCTACACCGGTTCTTTTCCTCTAGGTTCCATGGATACAATGTGCCTTGGTGATCTTCGGGATGCTTCGGGCTTATCTTTGACAATATTATTTACGTGGGTTCTCATTAACCCTTCAATACCTTCGTATTGAAATATTTTCAGAGCCTCTGAGAGCGTGAGTTCTTGCTCTACTGAAGCCCTTTCAGACATTCACTTGGGGTTTTTGCAACAGGGTACCTTCTAGTTTTGCAGAGTAACTCATAAAATAATGTTCCTTAAGGAATTCTAAGTGTTTTGTAACACCCGCGGGACAGAATACAGTGGTATATATAGGCGTAGCTAGCCTTTCTCCGCTCCTCTTAATAGTTAGATAAGCCTTAAATGTTGTAACCGTTAAGGAAATCTATCAAATATATCAGTCCTTTCCGTCATTGACATGTTCAGAATGGTTATATTTTCTTTAAATGCCCAAGTGTTCAATAGGAAAGTATTGTATAACGGTTATATTTTCGACCGACACTGTAACGGCTATTTTTCTAGAGCATTACATTAAATTGTACAGTAGGTGAACATAGGTTCTGCGCTATTGCTTCGCAGTATTTCATTTCTTTTCTCCGCGCGGTTGCCTTTTTAGCGTTGCAACACTGTGATTTTTCTTTTATTTATTTATTTATTTATTTGCGCAGCTTCAGCATTGTTATGCGGTATAGAGACCTTGCTTGTTAAATTACATGTAAAGACTCTTAGTAATTTCTAGTGTCTAATTTCAACTGTTGCTGACACTTAGAATTTTTCCCTTCTTTTTTATCATACAGGATCCTGCGAAGCAGGACTATCACGGTAAATCTTTAGTCTGATTCCATTTATCAGATTGGGTAATGTATCACCAGCTAAGGTAGCTAATTGGACTACACCCCCATTAGTAACATGTATAACTATATATGGGCCAAGCCAATGCATTTTAAATTTTCCAGGAAACTTCATGAATTTACTATCGTACAGGAGGACTAGATCACCTACCTGAAAAAACTTATTCTTGATGTGGCAATCATGCCATGCTTTTTCTCCCTCCTTATGTACTTGCTGGTGGAATCCCGTGATGAAGGGATCTTCTTCCAACCCAACCAAGTGTAACATTCATTCTTCTAGTGCTGTGTGATCTTCCATCCCTGTAAACGCAGCTATTCTCAAGCTGGGAATAATATATTCCACTGGCATTATTGCTTCCTTCCCATAAGCCAATCTAAAAGGTGTATGTCCAATTAATTTCTTGCATGTCGTTCTGTATGCCCATAATACAGATGGAAAGTCGAAGTCCCAGTCATCGCAGTTTACGTTGCATATCTTGGTTAGCGCATTCTCAAGTACTTTATTGAATGCTTCAATAGTTCCATTCGCTTGTGGGTGATAAGGCATACTGCACTTATGATGGATGTAGAAATCTTCAGTCAAAGATTCAATGATTATGTTCAGAAAATGGGTGCCTTGATCACTCATCAAAATTTTTGGGCATCCAAATCGTGTAAGGATATTCTCAAAAATAAACTGCGTGGCTGTGGATGCGCTACAGTATTTTACTGGCTTTGCTTCTGCCCATCTAGTGATGTAGTTAGTTGCAGTAATAATGTACCTCGCACTAGTTCTTTTTCCCGGTGGGTTAATAGGTCCCACGAAATCGATTTCCCATTTGTCGAATGCCTGCAAGGTCAGTTGAGGGTTCAATGGCATTTCATCTCTTCTTGATGGCTTCCCTATCCTCTGACAGACATTGCAATTCTAGCAATGTTCTTTGGAGTCCTTATGAATCGTAGGCCATCATAGCCCTACGCGCAATATCTTATGCGCAGTATCCTTTCCTGCATAATGACCTTCTGTGACTTTTGAATGCGCATCAACTAATATAAATGGCTTCTCATGTTCCAATACACATCTTCGCAGCACTTCATCAAGTCTTAACTTGTAGAGTTGTCCTGTGACAATGGTGAAGTTTGCGGCTCGCACTACCAGCTGCTTATTTTGCTGCGTAGTGAATTCAGTAGGTGCAAACCCGGTAGTTACAAAATCAATGATATCCTAATAATAATCATCGGAAACATGTATAGAAAACAATTGCGCATTAGGCAGATTGTCTTCTAGATTCATAGGTTCCTCTCCCGACTTGATCCTTGATAGATGATCAGGGCCTAAATTTAATCTTCCTGGCTTAACTAATATTTCAAAATCATATTCTTGGAAGAGTAAGAGCCATCTGCATATTCACCCCCTAACACTGGCTTATTGACCAGGTATTTCAATGTAGAATGGTCAGTAAACATTGAGAAGTGCACACCAAGCAAATAGTGCCTGAACTTCTGTAGTTCATATACCATTGCAAGTCCTTCCCTTTCAGTAGTGGTATAGTTCTTCTCAGCAGATGACAGCTTTCTACTTGAAAATGCAATGGGATGATCAATGCCTCCTTCTCCTGGTTGCGCAAGAATAATACCCAATTCTATACATGAAGCATCAACATGTATGTGAAATGGCTTTTCCCAGTCTGGAAAAAATAGGATCGCCGCAATGACCATTTTCTCTTTCAATGTGTCAAATCCTTTCTCACAGTCCTAATTCCAAATGAATGATGCATCCTTTTTTAAAAGCTTCTCCATTGCTGCGGTTATCTGTGCATACCCCTTTATGAATTTCCTGTAGTATCTGGTATGCCCTAGTGTAGTGCGCAATTGTTTAACTGAATTTAGTGTAGGAAAGTTTAAAATAACTGCGATCTTCGCAGGATCAACCATCAATCCTTGCTTACACACAATATGTCCCAGCAGAATCCCATAAGGAACATAGAAAATACATTTCTTCAAATTCAATGAAATATGATGCTGTCTGCATTTTTCCAGCATCATTCTGAGGTTCGCGGCATGGTTCTTCAGTAACTCAAAAATGGTCCAATCATCAAAGTAAACTTCCAAAAAATTGTGGCTGAATTATTTAAATGCTACGATCACCACACTTGAAAATATGGCTGGTGCATTCTTCAAACCAAAAGGCATCACTGTATACTGGAACAACCCCCATTCTGTTGCAAAAGTGGTTTTGTGCCTATCGGCCTGATCAATTATTATCTGATGGTATCCAGAAAATCCATCAGTAAAAGAGTATGCCTCATTCCCTCCAACGTTATTAAGTACTTCGTCGATAAAAGGTGTAGGAAATGGATCATGCATCGAGGAATCATTCAACTTTCTGAGATCAACACAGATCCTAATATCACCCTTTGTTTTCTTGTCTTGGACGACCATCGGACTTATCCATTCAGATTCTTAAACCGGCTCAATGATTCCTGCATCGAGCATCTTGTCGAGTTCTACCTTAACTCCTTCTTTGTAGCATGGATTCAGTCTATATGGATTTTGTTTGATAGGTTTCGCTCCAGGCTTAAGAGGAATTCTCATCACTCCTAAGTCTCCCAAGTTTCCTTTCATCTATGTGAACTTCATTGGAATACTTTCTGATATTCCTGTACTATAGCTGCGATCTCTACAACTGTATCATCATCCTAGTAGTCTCCTATTGCTGTGAACTTTAGTTCTTCGCTTGTACCGATGTTCACTTTCTTTGTTTTGACCAGTCCACTCATATCTGGAATCTCTAGTGGAGGTCCTTCTACTTCACACATTCCTTCAGATTCAGGGATCTTTATATTGCGCGGGTCCTCCTCATCAATGTCTTCTTTATATTCATCTTTTTCAGCTAAGTTATAATAGTCCATAACTTGCTCTACTTGTTCTGTCCAATCTAGTTGTAGACTCGCAAGTACGTTGTTTGTTTCAAAAAACTCTTCTAATGTTATGTTTTCCTCCGTGCAATCTGGTGTGAATATTTTTTTCTTGATAAGCTACAGTGCGTCATGGGTAATCGGATGGTCGTATTCAAAGCTAAAGTCCTTTTGGAAGCTCACAGTAAGGATAGACAAATCCACTGTTCCTCTGCGCAACTCCTCCTCTAGGTACCATTTCTTTGGAATAGGCTCGTCCAACGTATGCACAAAAATATGTACCCATTATGTCTGTGGTCTTTCTTCCCATGATTTTGCACAGGCAGCAACATGATCCTTTGTATTTGTCTAGCCATTATATTTTTCAAATGGTAGTGTAACCTTATCACCGAATCTGATCTATAGTTTGATTTTTCACTGGTCCCAAGTTGTTAATGTCTTTTTATGCGTAGCCCACCATCTAGCAGGTGTCTCGCGGAGTGCCATGTCTAATGTTGAGATGAGATGTTCATCTGCAACTGCTGTAGTGTATTCTTTGATAAATGAATAGACATTAGCTATACCATCATAAGTGGGGATTGGACTTACCTACTTTCCAATCCAGCGGAGTGACTTTGTAATTGTCGCGCATCTCCTGGCAGATACTTCATGCATTTTGTCTTGCCAGTTTTCTAATCCTGTGTCAGAGTCTGAGATGCAAGAACTATTGCAGTGCCAGCTGAGCGTTCCATCCACCATAGGATGAGTATAATCCGCAGCATTTGTTGTCATTTTTATAAATACAGTCAAGGTATTGATCTCTGTACTCTTCTTGAATAGGTTCAACATATCGCTCCCCTTGCAAAGGATCCAATGGTGCAACAACCCTTATGTCATTGCCTTCAAATATCATTTTCAATGTCTTTATATTGATGACGGTGGAGTTCGTCATTACCCAATCGATGCCCAGCAGTGCTGGATAAGGATTGCTATCATCCACAATTTCAATTACTTCGAAGTCTGCATAACTTTGCACTCCGTCAATGTCAACAATGGTATTGGTCAACCTTCCCAGCGGTATAACTATGCCTTGATTAGCCATTCTTAACTGTATAGGTGACCACTGTAACTTTGGTTTTCCCATCTCCTGCCATGTCTGCTTGGTCAAGCCATTCACTTCAGATCCGAGATCAAGAATGATCTCGTCCATCTCGTAGTCTCCTATCTGTGCAGTGAACCGCATTTCCCTGTTGGTTCTTTTGGGACTCCTAATGTTACGTACTGTGCCATGTGTTATTCCTTTCTTACTGCATGATTCATACTGATTTATCAGTTTTTCAAATTCCATAAGAGTGTCTTTTTTTTTAATAACTTGATGCAGCTATGTAGGAACTGTGCAACAAAATTAGAAGTATCTGGTGCGGCGCGTGTCTGATCATATGCCAGTGGCATGTCTTCTATTTGTGGTTCTTGACTGCGCAACGGGATCCTTGGTGAAGTAGGTGGTGGTTGTTTAAACATGTCCCATGCTTATTTAAATATTTATTTATTTTTCTGTAAGTTCAATGGAGGTGCTTTCCCAAGAGCTTTTCTAATTCCTACTGTTTCTCCAGAGTTCTTTTTAGGATTAGTTGTTCCAAAAGTCGAAGCTTCTGTGCTTTTGTCTTTTCCTATATCAGTGCCACTTCGCGTTACTACATTGACACTCTGACCTATAGGTCTACTCTCTGATGCGATCAACTGGATGTTAGGTTTCAGTGTTTATGTTCTTCTCTGCTTCTGCATTTCTACCTCAAGCAGGGGGCAATCTTCAATCACATGATCAAACGATTTACAGTAATTGCATGTGGTGCATGGACTAGTACATTCTCTTGATACATGACCTGGATAGCCACAGTTATAGCATATTACCTGGCCTCATCCTCTTCCTTGAGCTTGGCCATTATTTCTTCCTCTCCCGCGATATCCACCATCGCGGCCTCTATATCCTCCCTGATCATAGTGGGTGTTATCTTGCTTTGGCTGATTTTCCTCTTGGACGCGGTACATTACAGAACCTCGCATTGCTTCCATATCTCGCTTTCTTTCATTCATCAGTTCATAAGTGCGACAGTTGGACTCATCATGTCCAACTGATTTACAGAAGATACAGTATAAGTTTTTAGACGTTTTGACATATTTTTGTATGAGGTAACAATCCTCAGGCCGGTTTCCTCTGGTTCTACAAATTTCACACCATGGCGCCTGGTTCTGATTCATATTTATTGGGTTTGGTGCACCACTATTAAGATAATCTTGAAATAAGGGGCAATGTTCTCTAGTGTGGCCCTCCCCTTTGCATACTATGCACCAAACTTCATGTCTTTGTTCATGTCTCTGTTCTTTTCCATTTTGCATACCTTATAATTCTAATGTCAAGGTATCCAATTGGTTCTTGATCTATATCATCCCAAAACTACTTTCTCCAATTGGTGAGGCTTCCAACTTCATTGCAATCTCCAAGGACTCTGCTTGAGATATAACCTTCTGTTGCATCAATGGTTGTCTGATATGGGGAAACAGCGCAACAATGAACCATTCTTGATGTTGTTGTGGCGTTATAACAAAGCTCACTTGGTCCAACAATGTTTTGAATTTTTGGTTGAATTCCCATACCAATTCAGTAGGTTTCTGCTTGATTTCTTTCAACTCTGTTATGCACTGTGATTCTGATTTGGGTTTTTTAAACTCTGCTGCAATCGCAGTCTTGATGTCTGCTAAGGTTCTTGGCTGTGTTTGAGAATACTTCATAAACCAATGCAGTTCTCTATCTCTAAAAGTAGTGATGAGTTGCACTCTTTTTATAGCATCATCTGTAACTTGCTTGACACTCCACACAGATTCCCATAGAAATTAGTGTTGATCAGGGTCTTCCTAACTCATTCCTTTGAATATTGGTAGTTTTATATCATTATCTGTCATTCTCCTTTTAGATTATGTATTGTTCTGGGACTGATTCCTTGTGACAAAAGTAGACACAGGCTGCTGGATTGTGCTAGGGATAGTATTCTGTGGAATAGTTTGAGTCGTAGCGCTGTGAGCACTCGCTTCTGCGGTGTTACTAGTATTACTGATCTGTGGGATGGGTTGCGTAACACTCGCAGTGGGTGGGTTCTGGACTGATTGATTCTGAGGTGTAATACACTGGATTTTGGCTGACAACTGAGTGTTCTTATTATTGAGGTCACATGGAATTTTGGTATCTATATGGTTTCTAGATTGTCCGGGATTATTTTTGTTAGTAAGCTTATATCTCTTTCCACTTCTCAAAGTATGGTTTTCTTCGTCAGAATCAATGTGTGTATTCTCTGCCATGACATATTTAGAATTATTGCTGCATTCTTAAAACACCTTTCTCAGCTAAAAGAATTTTAATATACAGGCTGAGGTTTTTCAGGAACTTACCTCTGAATCCTTCGAAAAAGTATGCTTCAGCCTGGCTGTAGGACTTCAGCGTATCTACAACAAACATGGTCACAAATCCTTCTAGTATGCTATCAACCCAGAAGTGAACTGCTCACGACAGTGGGATGTCGATTGCTTTGAGCTGTTTAGTAAGCTCCGGACTCCAATCTGTAGGTACTCTACCTTGGGAACAATTCTTTCTTTCTGCTAGGTGGGATATCCACTTGTGTAGCTCATTTGGAAATGAAGCCCAAAAAATTTCGTGGATGTCCCTCAACAAGCATCTGTTCAACCACTGTACATCAGATAGACGTGGATGTCTGTTTTCTTTATTTGCAAAATCTCTTTCAATCTTATTGCACCAAGCCCATATCTCTTTCTTTTATGTATGCCAACTGTCGGACATTACTTTTTTGAATACACTATCGCATCACTAGTCTTAGCGCGGCAATGGAACCATTTTTTGGCGTGTGACTTCTGATCTAGAGGTTTTCCAATGTAGACCCAGGTACTTCGCGGTACAAGATACAAACAAAACCCCTATTCACCGGCCCTTTCGGCAACAGACTGCAAGTAGTCTGAGGTCTCACCCAAGGCAAAGCTGAGGAGGTGGTTGCAGAAGCAAGTTTCCACAACCTTGTGATGAGAGTGTTTAAACTTGTTAATGCACAGCGCGGTGACAGACTGCGTACTACGGTTAGTGACTGCGCAAGGTCTTCTACTCTGCATTGAATGCCGCAGCGAGCAAGGATGCTTGTGCACCTAGCGCATTCAACGACTGGGTACTGGGATTACTTACACGCTACGATGATAAGTTATCAATAGCTTATCACACAACACTTCTTATGGACCAGTGTGTCAACTAGACGCAATCACTTCTATTCAATGTTATTGGATAGTCCTTAATCATTCATCATTACTTAGACCGATAAACATCATAACTTATACAGATGAGTGAGATGTGCGGTGTTGTGTGCATTGATACCGCAATTCAACCTTAACAATTAACTATGTGGCTATCTCATAGATCCATTCATTTGAGGACTTATAGGTGCTTTAATGTTAACATTCATCCATACATGAACTACTAACATCTTATTCCATCCCTTCCGTGGTGAATACAAATAAAAGTAAACACATATCAGATAACAACAACTTTATGCATGCACTGTAAGTAATTTAAGTAAAAATAATGGCAATCATACACAACAATCACATAGCACAAGGTTTAACGTGGTTCACTCCCCCAGATGGGAAGCTACGTCCACAAGAACTATTTTTTATTATCTCAGGAAAGGGTACAACAGTTCTTCGTCTGCGCACTCAGCTACAGACGCTCTTCTCTTTCTCTCAAAAATTAAGTCTCTGTGCACTCAGCTGCAGAGCCTTTACAATGATTTAATCTTACAGATCTAACAATATTCAATAATAATCAACAAAGAATGAAGAGTTAACCCTTTCCCTTACAAAATTGCCTTATTTATAGATCAAGACCCGTAGGTCATGTCTTTACATTACGAAGGCAAAACCCTTAGGTTTACAAAACTGTCGTGGTTTTCCCAAAACTGGACTACTGGTATCTAGCAACAGATCTTTTCACGGCCTTAGATGACTGGTTCAAGTAGTAGTAGTCCTCTGTTTGTGTGATCCGTCACCTACCTCTGGATCTGCACCTACCCCCTGCTTGGTAGTTATCGATGATCTTTGCCAAAAATAGGTCTTCTGTGACCTAACCAAAATAATTTTCGTCATCCGTCCATGCTCTGCTTAGCTAGATCTCCATCGACATGGAACATCACAGTGCTGTAATCCTCGCGGCATCGACCTCACAGTTCTTCAGACATCGTGCTGCGTGCAACGTCGCAGCATACCAAAACGGTGCTGTGCTTCTCCTCGCAGCTTCCAAAACTGATTTTTTCCCAAAAACTCTCCATCCATGTTGCGCTCATCTTTGCAGTTCCCAAAACTTAATGTGTTCAAAATTTTGTCCCCCTTGGGCCAGTCCCAACAAGGAGGTCGTAATTACTGAAGAAAATGGCTACAGGACGGTTCATGACAGTGCACAGGCCGTCTGCCTGATTCCATGGGTGTTGGTTCTCTTCACGCGAGAAAATGGTGCATCGATTCCCTTTGATGTGGGAAGTGGATGCGTTGTCAGGATGAGCAAACAGGAATGCAGATCTTCTAGAATGAAGGCCCATGAACCATGAGGGCCACGTTGCCAATAGAACCCACGTCAAAGTTTTTTCCTTTAGTGCCCTAGAATACTCCAACCAATGATACCGCAGGTGTGAACGAAGGGCTGAACGATGGTCTAAATGTGGTTAGGCATCTTCAGCGTGAATGCGCATCTAAATGAGAGTCTGTTTGAATACCATATCCTGCAAAACGAAATCTATTTTCGAAACAAGTCAAGAAATGTTAGATTAATGTTAATAAACCACAAAATAATGATAATTAATCAAGGTTCATGTGATATTCAAATAAGTTCATACCTAGGTTTGATTGGTGGTATGAATGGAAAGAAGTATGAATTAATATGCCAAAAATGACAAAATTAATGTCAACAGATCACGTTTAATGACCAAAAATGGTGACAAAATTGGGATCAACAATGTGACGTAATTGAGTCTCCTAGGCTACGAGAGGATCTGGAAGAGTAGTGAGGTAACACAGGTGGTTGTGGTGTGAAACATAATGTGTGCTCCTGGGATAGACCCACCGAATGTCTTGATCGGTTCGTGGATGAGGACAGTTGCATCTAGTATGAAAAACGACTATCTTTGTCCTAGATTGGTTCTAGGCCTCATCCAGTATGATCTAGGACTGTATATGTGATGAGAAAGTCCTAGATTGGTTCTAGGCCGCATCCAGTATGAAACATGACTGGCTCTGTGGTGAGAAAGTCCTATATTGGTTCTAGGATGCATCCAGTATGAAACAGGACTGGCTCTGTGGTGAGAAAGTACTAGATTGGTTCTAGACCGCATCCAGTATGAAACAAGACTAGCTCTGTGGTGAGAAATCCATATATTGTATCTAGCCTACTTCCATTATGAAAAAGGACTGGCTTTGTAGTGGTTATTGGCGTATCTCCAGGGGTGGTATCACCAGGGGATATCCTATTGTAGGCTCTTTGATGGACTGGATTGAGCGAGTGCATGTTGGCTGGTGGAATATAGTGTGGTTGGTTGTATCTCCAGGGGTTGGATTCCAGTATGACTGGTCGATCACCAAAGGGGATATCCCAACGTGAAATTCCTAGATTGGATATAGGCCACATCCAACATGAAAAAGGGATGTATCTGTGTAGAGATACATCTAGCATGAAAAAGGGTTGGCTTTGTGAAACCTCTTATGATATATAGATTGAGGAGATATCAGATGTTAATAGTTAGAGTACAAGAAGTGCAGCAGGTGGAAGAAGATGGTGATGATGTCATAAGAATACCTTCCTTGTTATAGGGAGTGTTGAAGAATGTAACTTTGGAAGATATTCTTATTTGTATTATTTGTATCACTTGTATTGTTCACCCTATGAGGATTATTATTTATGTAATTGATTATGTAAAATTCATTGAGTCAATATAAACCCTAACTATTAGGTCGGTCTGGAAATATCTAGAAAATAATATTTTATTGTAAAGATCACAAGCTGACCCAGTTAGGTGATTCAAGCCGACCTTGTTTGTAAAAAGGTGAAGTATTTTGATTAGTATAAATGAGGAGTTCGACCTCCTCATTTGGCCACCTCACTCACATATTGAGTTCGCATCACTAGGAGAGATAGAGTAAAGTGAATATATGCTTGGTCTTTGCACGAGAGATACTATTGTACATTCTGACGAATCTATATAGAAGAAGTTTGTTTGGTTTTTTGCACCAAGAGGGTTTTCCCAGGATAAATTTATTGTTAACTATTGTCTATGTTGTGCTTTCTTATCTTTCAGTGATCCATATTTTTATTGCACTTAAAATCTAACACTTATGAGACTCAAATATGCTATTCAAATTGCTTTTTATGGCCTTGGTAGAAATTTATGAAGTATCCCTGAATGGCTTTAGGAAGTGGATTGCAACTCAGCATCAATTGGTAAATGAGGCTCAAATTAATGAACCATAAAATTTGGTTGACTCATGACAATATATTATAGCTAGGGTCTCCATTATCTCATAAGTCAATGTCCTAAATGTTGTTTTAATTGAAGATTTATGGAACTAGGATTTTGCTCAATAACCTAAATGTTGTTTTTTGAATTATAGGGTAACTTTTTGGAAAAATTATCAAGGGAGTATGTAGACATTGTTCTTATGTTGACCTTGCTCAAATAAACTTATAGGAGGTTAAAAAACATTAATTATAATGTTCAGATGATTTTTTATACCCCCATTAGAAATTCACCAAGTGTCCTTAAATGGCTTCATGAAGCGAGTTGTAACCCACCATAAATTGATACCCGAGACTTGGATCGATGAAATGTTGGTTCTATTAGACTCATGACATTATATTAAAGCTAGCGGTACCCATATCCCATGATTCCACACTCCAGATGTTGTTTTATTTGATGATTAAAAGAAACTGGGGCTTTAACTCCCTCTTCGAGACTAAGGGGCTTGTGGAGGTCCAGCCTTTGAAGTTGGAACTGACACGGAGGAATAAAAGAAGTGGTGAAAACACTGTCTCGAAGTGTCTAGATCGATTCTTAATCTTAGAACAATTATTTGTTGGATCCTTAGTGATTTGTTCGTGGTTTGATGTCAGAGGCCTCTCGGATCATCTTCCGATACTTCTGTCCATTGAAAAGTAGGATCCAAAACCTCCTGCTCCTTTTAAGTTTAATCCAATTTGGTTAAAAGAAGATGATTATAGGAAGTTGGTTATGGATACGTGGAATGCCTTGCAAGAAGACTCCATTGTATCTTTCATGAAGAAGATAGTCGACAATCTAGCAAGCGTCAAGAAAGTAACTAAAGAATGGGAAAACGTTTATAGAGCCAATATTCAACAGGTCCAACTAAAAGAAGTGGAGGTTAAGATAGCAAAAATTTATACCCTTAACAAGTCAGGGTTTTTTTCAGAGGATGATCTTGGTTCTCTGAAAACTCTAGAGTTGAAGAGAAACGAGCTCCTTGCTAGAGAAGAACAAATTTGGAGGCTTAAAACCAGGGTGATTTGGATTTCTGAAGGGGACAACAATACCAAGTTTTTCCATCAGTTTGCATCCCACAGGAAGACAATAAACTCTATTGTGAAGACACATAATGCTTAAGGACTTCTGGTTATCTCTTTCTGGGAAAAAGAAGAAGCAAGGATTTCTTATGTCCAACCTCTTTTTAAAGATCAAGAAGGTTGTCCTATTCAAGAAATCTTGTAGGTTCTAAGGATTTTCCCCAAGACGATAACAAAATAAATGAACAATGACCTTGCAGAGGAGGTCACAGAAGAGGAATTGAATCACATTTTTCATTTCTTCCAAAAAGGGAAAATCCCTGGTCTAGATGGGTTCATGGTTGAATTCTTTTAAGGTTTTTATGACTTCATAAAGGAATATCTGCTAAAGTTCGTCCATGAATCTCAACCCTTCGGAAAGATGTTGGGGACAATCAACTCTACCTTCTTAGATTTGATCCCTAAAAAGAAAAATTTGTCATCCTTTGATGAGTTTAGGCTTATCTCGTGTTGTAATGTGATTTACAAATTGCTTGCCAAAATTATTGCTCAAAGGCTAAATCCTATCCTAAGTAAAATCATCTCGGAGGAACAATTCGGGTTCCTTTTCAATAGACAGATTCACGACGCATTTTCTTTGGCTCAAGAAGCCATTCATTCTATTTCCAAGAACAAAGTTAGCGCTTTTTCTATAAAATTGACTTTGTCTAAAGCCTATGATAGGGTAAGCTGGACGTTCTTATGCCTTATCCTTATTCAAATAGGATTTTCAGTGGATTTTGTCACTTGGATAATTAGATGCATTCAATTTTCATCCTTTGCAGTTCTGATAAATGGTTCACCTTCTTTGTTTTTTAGTTGTCTCGGGGTATTAAGCAAGGCTATCCATTCTCTCCCTTTCTTTTTCTTCTGGTGGTTGAAGTTCTTAGTAGATTGGTCCACCATGCAAGGAATTCAGGGGCATTGAAAGGGGTTAGAGTGATTGAGTTAGAATATATCACTCATGTCCTTTTTGTGAATGATGTGCTTATGGTTGGAGAGGGAATAATAGAGAATATTTAATCATTATCTCATATTCTTCAGTTATACAAAAAGGAAACGAGAATGTTAGTTAATGTGGAAAATTCTAACCTTTACCCAAATCTCATTTTATATGATCAATAGGCTAGCATGAAGGAAGTGGTATCCTTTCCCATGAATCCATTGGAAGAAGGTTTCAAATATCTTGGGTTATTTTTTAAACCAAACTCTTACTCCTTCAAAGATTGGATATGGTTATACAAGAAGATAGAAGCAAGGATTTCCTGTTGGGAAAATCAATTCTTGTCAAGAGGTGGATGCCTAGTCCTTTTGAAGGTAGTCCTACAAATCATTCCAGTATATTGGGCATCCATTGCATATGTGCCTAAAGGTATATTAACCAAGATAAGGAAAAAATGTTCCTCCTTCTCGTGGACATCTAATAAGCAAGCAGATGGAATTATGTTGGTAAAATATTTTATATTGGCCAATACTAAGGATCTAGGGGGTTGGGGAATAAATAACCCCTTTGTGTTTTGTAAATATCTAGCTTCCAAATCTCTGTGGCGTTTGTATCAGAATGAAAAGTCCTTGTGGGGAAAGGTGACAACTTCTAAATATTCTCTGAATTCCTCTATTTTGGAATGGATTAGATAACCTGCTAAATCCTTTAAAATGGCTTGGTAGGATGGAAGGAATTGACTCTATCCTTTCCTCTGATTGGTAGTTGGATGGATTGTAAAATTGGTAATGGAAGAAGTGTTCATTTAGGGGAATATCCTAGGGTAGGAGAACGGGATGAATATAAGATATCAAGGGAAATATTAGTGATGTTGAGAATCCAGAGGGTATTTATTTTAGCAGATGTACAAGCCCAATTTTCTCAAGCCTGGGGTAGAGAAGGTTGGAAATATTATTTTTTCTTAGGCTAAGCAGAGAAGCAACAAGGGAATGGTCTTGCTTTGTTAATAAACTGCTGAAAATTTTCATAAATTTACAAGAGGATTCGCCGTATTGTCTGTGTTGGACAAAGAACAATACAACACGAGAATTTTCAGCTAAATTAGGGTATGAGTCTTATGTATGAGATTCTTTCATAGGAAACAAAGAATGGTGGTTTCTTGTAGTATGGAAATCCTCCAATAATTTGAAGGAGAAAATATATTTATGGTTAAAGCTATGAGTAATAAATTGTTATCATGGGAAAACCTCCTAAAACGAGGTTGGCACGATCCAAGCTGGTGTGCTCTATGTAGATCTGATGGAGAATCTTCTTCTCATTTTTTCGTGTATTTCTCTTATGCAGAGGATGTGTGGAAGGTCAGTGCCAAATAATTTAAAGTGTCCTCAAATCATATTAGTTCGTTTCCAGATCAAATCATATTAGTTCGTCAGCTAGTGGGTTCTTTCAAAACTGGTGGGTTCCTCATGAAGTGACAATTGCCCTAGTTCTGAGGGAGCATAATTCTGAACCTAGTATCGAAAAAAATTGCATTTTGATCCCTCCAAGTATCGATAAAACCATCCCCTCGTATTTGTTCGATGGTGCAAATCAAGGGAATCCACCTTGAGGTGGATCGGGGGGAGTCCTATTCTTATCAGAGGATACAAATATTTGCATTAGATTCATGCCTATCCATTGTTCTAATACTAAGGCAAGATTAGCAGCATTGTGGACGGTGTTAAATGTTTCTCTCTCCAAAGCCATTTCTTGTTTGTAGGTGTTCCAGGATTCAAAAATGTTCATCGATTGGGAAAATAGAAAAATTCAAATAAGTGCCCCTCATTTGCAACACCTTCTTGTAGCAATACATAGGTAGGTGGAATCTTTTGAGAAGTTATCATTTGCATATGTATACCACAAGCTCAATGCTAAAGTTGATTAGCTCTCCAAGAATGCATTGTTACTAGAGATTGGACCGTTAGAGATAGATGGGCGGGTGCACAAAGTTGCTCCCAAAAACCATTGCAACAGGGATGCGCTAGCAGGATTAAAATGACCACGCGCACGTACGCGCTACTAGGTTCGGTACCAAACTGAGGTGCATGCGCATGCGCTCTTAGGGGAGTGCATGCGCTCATGTTAAAAAAAAACAAAGCAGAATGTTCCCATTCTACCCATTGGAGCCGAACATGACTTCCCCTCCGCATGTGCGTGACTACAACCACCAAAAGATGCCATTTCCACTCCAAAACCCACCAAATCGATCCACCAACTCATCAACACGTCAATTGGATAGGTAAATTCCATTTTTTTTGTCATTTTATTCATTCTTTGTGTCATTTTTTTATTTTTTTTGTTTTTTTAAATTGTTAATAATTCCCAAATTTTTAAAACAATGGAGAAATTTTCAATTGCAGATTGTAAACCGAGACAATGAGTGAACAAAATATTAACCCGGAGTCTGGTGGAACACAAGAAAACCCAAACCTTGGACCCAATGCCGAAGAAAACCATCAACAAAATCCAAATGCCAAAGAAAATCAAAACCCCCAACCAAATGTTGAACAAGATGACCTTAACCATTATGTAAATGAAATGAGAGCACACACTCAAGAACTAAGAAACACGGGGGAACCATCTCGAGTGTCTCTTGCCACATCAATTGAGAGCTCAATTGACTCCCTCATCCATGCACATCACCAATTGACTGAATATAGAGCTAGGATGCGGTAGTATTACTCCACGGGCATTTCCAAGGAAGCAATAAAAGATTTGAATATTACAAAGGCCCAATTATACAGTATGTTAACTGAGCCAAGAACACAACAACCACCTAACACTAGGAAGCCACGTGTTTGCATGGATTGGTGTCATTACCAACCATGGAGGGACAATTGGATGCAGAGGTGGTTCATGGTGTACGATAAACCTCCCTGCAATTATAGGGAGGTTCCACAATACTTCCTTCGGCAATTGTGGGCTAAGTTTATGCTCGGTTTACATGTCAACTATTTTGACATAACTGAGTTCCAGGGTATTGGGCATTGCTCTGCCCAAGATCGACCTGCTTCCACAAGGAACCCACTGAGAGGGCTACCAGCTCCTAGGCGCGACCCCAACCCCTCTCCCCAGCCACCTCAATTACCCCACAGAATTGATCAGATCAAGGAGGAAATGAGGAATGTTGCACATGGACTCCTCAGACACACCTCCTTTGTCGCAACGACTACAGTGGAGGGGTCAATTGACCTTGATAGAGATCCAAGTGGAGGGCCTTCACGACAAGGCCAGGATAGACCTGTGACCGGTGGTATCCATGATGGGCATTCTAGTTTGACAGGGACAATGCCACATCTTTGTCCCCATTGCGGTCACACTTTCCCTGGCTCGATCGATTGTTGTTATATGGATCATGTCAGCAATGTTTTTAATGTGTTTCCAACCATCACTTGATAACTTGTAAAGTATTTTTAAAGTATTTTTGTTTGACTTAAACTATTATTTCAATGTAAAATTATTCAGAGCTGAGACACCAACATGGGAGAATGTAGGATCTACCAACCTGGATGCAGCAATGGAAGCTGCAATTGAAATTGTGGCACCTCACACGGAGGTATTTTCAGTACCTCACACAATATTGTTATTGCTTATGGCATTTATATTACTTAAGTATTTATATTTATGGCATACACGTTGATAGTTCGTACAATGTTTTTGAATATCTTGATTGCCTACATAATGACTTGTTTAACATGTTCATAACATGCATGCATTTTGGTGTCCACGGGTGTTCCCTGACTACGGTGATAAACCATCCCCGCCAAGGATTGGAAAATCACCATATACACAGGTACAATGTGTAGTTAAAATACGCTTTTAATTTGAATTGTTACGACTTACTATGGTTTAATTTATTGTTTGTTTACTAAATTGTGATATTACAAATGTATAGGTAGGTGCCCCCAACAGCTGCAAGTCCCCATTTTAGTCCTATGTTTCCAACCTCTCCCATGAGTCCCCCCCTCGCTTTCATCTAGACCCCTCCCTCTGTCCACCCCCTCCCTTCCATCCAGCCTCCCCTCTCCGACCATACTCCCCCCTCCATCCATCCTCCCCCACTCGTCAACGCCCCCAAGTCTATACATCCTCCCCAATTTATCCATGCCCCCTGTCTATCCATCCTCCCCTAGTCGTCCACGTCCCCCCTTCCTTCCATCTTCCCCTCTTCATCCACAACCTCCCTTCCATCCACCCTCCTCCCTCTATGCAGGGCTTCCCTCCCATGCACCATCCCTCAACATCCCCCCTATCCCTTTTTGTTTGATACCCTCTATCGTACAATCAATAGGAGTTCATCGTCCACGACATCCTCCTCCACCCCATACCACCATGTCTCCTCCCACCATATCTTCCCCACTTCCCACCACTATTGTGGCATCTACTCTTCTAGTATCCTCATCTGTATCTCTAATGGTTGCACCTATAGTGGCTACAACTACATCTGCGCCCCCCCCCATGACTACATCGGAGCTGGTTGTCTAGCCATCTGCTCCACCTACTAGCCCAGAAGCCTAGCCATGTCCATCATCGGAGGTGTTCACGGTGAGAATCAAGCTAATTTATGAAAATATTTTGATGCATTAACAAAAATTAATTTAAGCAATTATTACTTTTCAATGAAATGATTGTTGTAAATGTTGTAGGCTAGAATTGCTGAGAGGCTCCGCAGATCCAAGACACCTGCCTCACATTTCCCGCTTGCATCAGAGGTGATTTATTTAAGATTCAAATTCTACATTTGTTTTATAAATGTGGTAAATTTTTCAAATGCTTGAAAATGACGGTATCTTATATCATTTGTTCCAGATCCCGGAGAGACGATCTACTCCTAGATGGAACAAGACCCGAGGTACCAGTATCTTGAAGAGTAGGAAGATCGACTTTGGAGATGTGCATGGGAGTGATGGGGGTGGTCACAATGCTTGACACACCATGTTATGTACATTAGCCATGATGTGGCACTTTTGTGCACCAGTTTCCATGTACTTTGTATCTATGGCACGCGTTTCCATGTATTTTGGATCTACGGCATGAGTTGTCGCATTTTCTATAGGGCACGAGTTGCCATTGTATATACATTGGGAACCATGTTCCACTATTTTCCAAAAATTGTATATGTTTGGATGAGTTTTGTAGCCTTGATGTACATGGATTTTCAGTTATGTGATTTATATCGATGTTGTCTATATTAGTATCTTGTTGTCTCATGTTGTGTGTATCGTGATGTGATGTTGTCTAAATTTGGTTTTTACTTCTATCTATCCATGGCATGCGGTCTTACGTTTTGGTACCAATGATGTCCATGCATTAGTTGATAATGTGAATAAACCTGAAGCTTACCTAGATTTTAGAAGAGAAGTTGGATATCATAGTTTAGCTTGGTTTATCTTTCCACATGTAAAAGCTTGTGATGGTATCTATGTTAAGAAAACATTATAAACATACGCTAACTGAAACAAAATCATGTGTGAGAATTAATCTAAAAACAAACGGAATAAATGGATGGCCAAATCACACCTCATGGCACATAAGATATATATTGGGAACTTGAGTACTAGGAAAAGAATACTTAAAAATAGAAAATGCCCATTGTTTTCAAAAGGTTTAAATGATATCCGACATGATTTTTAATAGCTCTACATAATGAGATCCAAAATGTCCATACTCTACATAATGAAATGTCATCACTAGTATTTATATTGACCATTTTGTCTATTAAGATCATGCAACAAATTAATAACCAACTTATGGAATCATTTCTTAATTAATTTTCACCATACAAATAGGACAACCTTGAGCACAATGTATAGCTAGCTCATTAATTCTCACGCATGGATATAGCCACCTTTGATTTGATGACCATCACATCCATTGCCATTTACAATTAGGACTTCCTTAATTTATCATTATGTGATAGAGATCTAATATTATGTAGACACATTGACTTAAACACATATAGTTGACATTACAATAAATGACTACTATGAGGTGTGTTTTTGAGGCTATATCCACCTCAACACACCAAATTGTTACCCCAATACCCCAAATGCTTTCGAATTCTGTCTGGAAGGGATTGAGGGGTATTAGGACATCATAATTCATCTATTGGACACTTAGACACTTTTTAAAGACATTTAGGACTTGCATTACATCAATGGAGTCACAAATACACCCTCATCAAGTGCACCATCAATAATAGAACATGTAAGCATTACTACATGTTGGACTAAGATTTACTAATGTTATGATAATATTAGGTTTTCCATCCATTGAGAAGGTTTCCATAGGTGTTCATATCCACCATATAAAAATCTTCATGGTACAACCAATTTCAAACCATTAGGTTTCTAAATTAGGTATCCGGTGCTAGGTACAACGGTTTTCTAATTGTATGCACCCTTGCTATATAGATGAGAAACTATGCATATATGTGTATAGTGATTTGGATTCAAATGTATGCACATGAATATATATGCACAATGAAAATGATTTAATTTTTATATGTATTATAATTTAGGGCTAGATCTTAGGCTACATAATAGGGTTTCATTGTGATTAGAATACAAACTAGGGTTTACGCTACCAACTAGGGTTTTTAGGCTAGGCTCTCGTGTTTCTAGGCTAGGATCCAAGCTCTAGGGTCACCATCTAGAGAACTTGTGTAGTTACATATAAAAGAGAATTATTAATGTAGTTACATATGGATCGTTCTTTTTTGTTAGGGCAATTCCCGTCTAGAGAGCTTGTGTAGTGATTCAAGGACTTGTTCATGGCTCATGAGCATGCAAATATTCATTTAGGTCCTAATAACCTTTATATTTTTTAATCACCATTTATGTGTATGAATATGTAGATATATATTGGATAATGACACATATCGGTAATACTAATTACGACGCATATTGTATAATGGATGCATACATGCATATATGTTGTGTGAGAAGGAGACTATTTAGTGGTGGGAAAGTAAATTGGAAAATTACATGAGAAATTATGCAAGAAGGAATCAACTAACTATTGCACACGCTAGGGAATGATTTTTTATAATCACTCATGAGAGGTTCTTAGAGTCAAATACATTGCATATAAATAAATTCCTCAAGATAAATAATACATGACCATAGAAGAAGATTGAAATTTGAGGTCCAAACTCATTAATGAAGGTAGAATTAACTTGGATAGAGAGATTTGGAAAATTTTAGATGAATGCCTAGAGCTCTACACTCGAGTAGAAATAATGAAATATCTATTTTAGAGCACCACCTTAGACCAAGCCATACCATTAATATAAAATGTACATCACCACCATCATCATCATCAACGTCTTCATCATCATCACCATCATCATCATCATCATCACCATCTTCATCATCATTGTCATCTCTAGGTTCCTCATCAACATCTGCATCATCATCATCTTCTTCATCATCATCATCATCATCTTCATCACCATCACCATCACCATCACCATCAACGTTTTCATCATCACCACCATCTTCATCATCATCATTATCATCTCTAGGTTCCTCATCAACATCTCCATCATCATCATCCTCTTCGTCATCATCATCATCACCTTCATCACCATCACCATCATCATCAACGTCTTCATCATCATCACCATATTCATCATCATTGTCATATCTAGGTTCCTCATCAACATATCCATCATCATCATCTTCTTCTTCATCATCATCATCATCTTCATCACCATCACCATCATCATCATCACCATCTTCATCATCATTGTCATCTCTAGGCTCCTCATCAACATCTCCATCATGACCATCTTCTTCATCATCATCATCTTCATTACCATCACCATCACCATCATCATCAATGTCTTCATCATCATCACCATCATCATCATCATCAACATCTTCATCATCATTGTCATCTCTAGGTTCCTCATCAACATCTCCATCATCACATCATCATCTTCATCACCATCACCATCATCATCACCGTCTTCATCATCATCACCATCTTCATCATCATTGTCATCTCTAGGCTCCTCATCAACATCTCCATCATCATCATCTTCTTCATCATCATCATTTTCATCACCATCACCATCACCATCACCATCACCATCACCATCACCATCACCATCACCATCATCATCATCATCATCACCATCATCATCATCATCATCAACATCTTCATCATCATTGTCATCTCTAGGTTCCTCATCAACATCTCCATCATCACATATCCTTTGTCATCATCATCATCATCATCTTCATCACCATCACCATCATCATCAACGTCTTCATCATCATCACCATATTCATCATCATTGTGATATCTAGGCTCCTCATCAACATCTCCATCATCATCATCTTCTTCATCATCTTCATCTTCATCACCATCACCATCACCATCACCATCACCATCATCATCAATGTCTTCATCATCATCACCATCATCATCATCATCACCATCAGCATCATCAACAACATCTTCATCATCATTGTCATCTATAGGTTCCTCATCAACATATCCATCATCACATCTTCATCATCATCATCATCATCATCATCATCATCACCATCACCATCATAATCAACATCTTCATCATCATCACCATATTCATCATCATTGTCATCTCTAGGATCCTCATTAACATCTCCATCATGATCATCTTCATCACCATCACCATCATCATCAATGTTTTCATCATCATCACCATCTTCATCCTCATTGTCATATCTAGGTTCCTCATCAACATCTCCATCATCATCATCTTCTTCATCATCATCATCATCATCTTCATCACCATCACCATCATCATCAACATCTTCATCATCATCACCATCTTCATCATCATTGTCATCTCTAGGTTCCTCATCAACATCTCCATCATCATCATCCTCTTCATCATCATCATCATCATCTTCATCACCATCACCATCAACGTATTTATCATCATCATTGTCATCTCTAGGCTCCTCATCAACATCTCCATCATCATCATCTTATTCATCATCATCAGCATCATCATCTTCATCACCATCACCATCATCATCAACATATTCATCATCATCACCATCTTCATCGTCATTGACATCTCTAGGCTCCTCATCAACATCTCCATCATCACCATCTTCATCATCATCTTCATCATCATCATCATCATATTCATCAGCATAACCATCATCATCAACGTCTTCATCATCATCACCATCTGCATCATCATTGTCATCTCTAGGTTCCTCATCAACGTCTCCATCATCATCATCTTCTTCATCATAATCATCATCATCATCATCTTCATCACCATCACCATCATCATCAACGTCTTCATCATCATCACCATCTTCATCATCATTGTCATCTCTAGGATCCTCATCAACATCTCCATCATCATCATCTCCATCATCATCATCTCCATCATCATCATCATATTCATCACCATCACCATCATCATCAACGTCTTCATCATCTTCACCATCATCATCATCATCAACATCTTCATCATCGTTGTCATCTCTAGGTTTCTCATCAACATCTCCATCATCACATCTTCTTCGTCATCATCATCATCATCATCTTCGTCACCATCACCATCATCATCATCACCACCTTCATCATCATCACCATCTTCATCATCATTATCATCTCTAGGCTCCTCATCAACATCTCCATCATCATCATCTTCTTCGTCATCATCATCATCATCTTCACCCAATGTGAAGGCCATGCCAATCTTGCTCAAGGGGGACATTTCTCGTCCGGAGGCCCCAGGGTGTGCATAGCCACCGTGGATAGGTCCACAATGGCCATGTGGACCTGTGGGAGTCGACGAAATCCAAGTCCGCTCGTCGGTTTGGGTTTCGTGGCCCCAGAAAAAATCCTCAAAGCATCCCTGAATGGCCCCAGGGTGCCCGACTAGAATACCCATAGCACCCAAAATATGGCTCCGTTCGCGAATCCAATGATTCCAGTGGGTCCGGGACTCTAGGTTTCAGCTAGGGGACCCCCCACATCATGCCTCAAAGACCCAGAAACAATGCCAATGAGCCATCTCCGGAGCTAGGGTTTTGCTCAATGAGTGCCATTCCAAATTCACTCAAGGGGGCCATTTCTCGTCCAGAGGACCCCGGGCATGCATGGCCACCGTGGACAGGTCCACAATGGCCACGTGGACCTATGGGAGAAGACGGAATCCAAGTCTACTCTCCGATTTGGGTTTTGTGGCCCCGAAGCAAATCCTCAAGGTGTCCCTAAATGGCCCCAGGGTGCCCGACTAGAATGCCCATAGCACCCAAACTGTGGCTCCGTTCGCGAATCCGTCGATTTCAGTGGGTCCAGGACATCGGGTTTCAGCTAGGGGACCCCCCACCGTGACTCGAATACCCATAAACAGTGCCAATGAGCCATCTCCGGAGCTAGGGTTTTGCTCAGTGAGGGCCATTCCAAATTCTCTCAAGGGGGGCATTTATCGCCCGGAGGCCCCCGGGCATGCGTGGCCACCGTGGATAGGTCCACAATGGCCACTTGGACCTATGGGAGCCAACGGAATCCAAGTCTGCTCACCAGTTTGGGTTCTGTGGCCCCAGAGAAAATCCTCAAGGTGTCCCTGAATGGCCCTCGGGTGCCCAACTAGAATGCCCGTAGCACCCAAACCATGGCTCCGTTCACGAATCCGTCAATTCCAGTGGGTCCGGGATGCCGGGTGTTAGCCAGGGGACCCCCCACACCATGCCTCGAAGACCCAAAAGTGGTGCCAATGATCCATCTCCAGAGTTATGGTTTTGCTCAGTGAGGGCCATTCCAAATTCGCTCAAGGGGGGCATTTCTCGTCCGAAGGCCCCCAGGCATGCATGGCCACCGTGGATAGGTTCACAATCGCCACGTGGACCTGTGGGAGCCGACGGAATCCAAGTGCGCTCGCCGGTTTGGGTTTCGTGGCCCCAGAGAAATTCCTCAAGGTGTCCTTGAATGGCCCCGAGGTGGCCAACTAGAGTTCCCGTAGCACCCAAACTGTGGCTCCATTCATGAAACCATCAATTTTGGTGGGTCTGGGACGCCGGGTTTCAGCTTGGGGACCCACCACACCATGCCTCAAAGACACAGAAGCGGTGACAATGAGCCATATCTAGAGCTAGGGTTTTGCTCAATGAGGGCCATTCCAAATTCGCTCAAAGGGGTCATTTCTCGTCCGAAGGCCCCTGGGTGTGCGTGGCCACCGTGTACAGGTCCACAATCGCCACATGGACCTGTGGGAGCCAACGGAATCCAAATGCACTCGCCAGTTTGGGTTCTGTAGCCCTAGAGCAATTCCTCAAGGTGTCCCTGAATGGCCCCGGGGTGCCCGACTAGAATTCCCGTAGCACCCAAACTGTGTCTCCATTCGTGAATCCGTCAATTCTGGTGGGTCCTGGACGCCAGGTTTCAGTTAGGGGACTCCCCACACCATGCCTTGAAGACCCAGAAGCGGTTCCAACGAGTCATCTTTGGAGCTATGGTTTTGCTTAGTGAGGGCCATTCCAAATTCGTTCAAGGGGGCCATTTCTTGTCCGGAGGCCCACAGGTGTGCGTGGAAAAGTCCACAATGGCCACGTGGACCTTTGGGAGCCGATGAAATCCAAGTCCACTCGCAAATTTGGGTTCCGTGGCCCAGGAGAAAATCCTCAAGTTGTCCTTGAATGGCTCGGGGTGCCCGACTAGAATGCTCATATCACCCAAACTGTGGCTCCGTTCACGAATATGTTGATTCCGGTGGGTCCTAGACGTCGGGTTTCAGCTAGGGGACCCCCCACACCATGCCTCGAAGACCTGGAAGCGGTGCCCATGAGCCATCTTCGGAGCTAGGGTTTTACTCAGTGAGGGACATTCTAAATTCGCTCAAGGGGGGCCATTTCTTGTCCGGAGGACCCTGGGCATGCGTGGCCATCGTGGACAAGTCCACAATGGCCATGTCCACCTGTCCACGGTGGCCATGCCTTCCAGGGGGCCTTCGGATGAGAAATGCCCCCCTTGAGTGAAATTGGAATGGCCCTCATTGAGCAAAACCCTAGCTCTGGAGATGGCTCATTGGCACCGCTTTCGGGTCTTTGAGCGATGGTGTGGGGGGTCCCCTAGATGAAACCCAACATCCCGGACCCACCAGAATCAAAGGATTCGCGAATGGAGACATGGTTTGGGTGCTACGGGTATTCTAGTCGGGCACCCCTGGGCCATTCAAGGACACCTTGAGGATTTTCTCTAGGGAAACGGAACCCAAACCGACAAGCGGAATTGGATTCCATCAGCTCCCACAGGTCCACGCGGCCATTGTGGACCTGTCCACGGTGGCCACGCACACCCAAGGGCCTTCGGACTAGAAATTCCCCCCTTGAGAAAATTTGGAATGGCCCTCACTGAGCAAAACCCTAGCTCCGGAGATGGCTCATTGGCACCATTTCCAGGGCTTGGCGGCACGTTGTGGGGGGTCCCCTAACTGAAAATGGCATCCCGAATCCACCGGAATCAACGGATTCATGACCTGAGCAATGCTTTGGCTGCTACAGGCATTCTAGTTAGGCACCTAGGAGCCATTCAGGGACACTTTGAGGATTTTCCCCAGGCCACGAAACCCAAACCGATGAGCAGACTTGGATTCCATCAGCTCCCACAAGTCCAGGTGGCCATTTTGTACGTGTCCACGGTGGCCACGCATGCACGGGGGCCTCCGGACGAGAAATGGCCCCCTTGAGTAAGATTGGCATGACCTTCACAATGGGGTCAAATTTGCAAAATCGTCGAACAGGCACTTATGGCTAGCGTTCCCAGCTGGAGCCTCCTTATACACACTTGCAGGACTCCCCGGAACCCGGTTTTGTTGCACAGTTGGAATTCTATGCCCCCGGTAGGTATCCACAAGGTGTCCTTGAAGGCCTTTTGGATGAGAGATGGAATGAGCCATAGAATGATGACCATGGCTCAGATCAACAAACCATTGACTCCGTTGGATTCAGGATGTCGGGATAGTGCTAGGGGTGCCCCTCACCTCCGGTCCTGTGGCCCAGGTGTCATCTTATACGTCCATTTTGGAAACTAGGGTTTTGCTCAGTACGGGAGTGTGCAATTTTCGCACATTGGGGTCAAATTTGCAAAATCGTCGACCGGGGCACTTATGGCTAGCGTTCCCAGCTGGAACCTCCCTAGACACACTTGCAGGACTCCCTGGAACCCGGTTTTGTTTCAAGGTTGGAATTCTATGCCCACGGCAGGTATCCAGCAGGTGTCTTTGAAGGCCTTTTGGATGCAAGATGGAACAAGCCGTAGAATGACGATCGTGGCTCGGATTGACAAGCCATCAAATCCATTGGATTTAGGACATCGAGATAGTGCTAGGAGTGCCCCTCTCCTCTGGTCCTGTGGCCCAGGTGTCATCTTGTACGTCCATTTTGGAAACTAGGGTTTTGCTCAATACGAGAGTGTGCAATTTTTGCACATTGGGGTCAAATTTCCAAAATCATCGACCGGGCACTTATGGCTAGCGTTCCTAGATAGAACCTCCCTAGACACATTTGTAGGACTCCCCGAAACTCGGTTTTGTTGCACGGTTGGAATTCTATGCCCCCGGCAGGTATCCAACAGGTGTCCCTGAAGGCCTTTTGGATGCGAGACAGAACGAGCCGTAGAATGACGACCGTGGCTCAGATCAACAAACCGTCGAATCCGTTGGATTTAGGACGTCGGGATAGTGCTAGGGGTGCCCCTCTCCTCTGGTCGTGTGGCCCAGGTGTCATCTTGTACATCAATTTTGAAAAGTAGGGTTTTTCCTAGTACGGGAGTGTGCAATTTTTGCACATTGGGGTCAAATTTGCAAAATCGTCGACCGAGCACTTATGGCTAGCGTTCCCAGCTGGAACCTCCGTAGACACACTTGCAAGACTCCCCGGAACCCAGTTTTGTTGTACGGTTGGAATTCTATGTCCTCGGAAGTTATCCAACAGGTGTTCCTAAAGGCCTTTTGGATGCGAGATGGAACAAGCCGTAGAATGACGACCGTGGCTCGAATCGACAAACAGTCGACTCCGTTGGATTCGAGATGTCAGGATAGTGCTAGGAGTGCCCCTCTCCTCTGGTCCTGTGGCCCAGGTGTCATCTTGTACTTCCATTTTGGAATCTAGGGTTTTTCTTAGTACGGGAGTGTGCAATTTTTGCACATTGGGGTCAAATTTGCAAAATTGTCGATCGGGCACTTATGGATAGCGTTCCCAGCTGGAACCTCCCTATACACACTTGTAGGACTCCCCGGAACCCAGTTTTGTTGAATGGTTGGAATTTTATGCCTCCAGCAGGTATCCAGTAGGTGTCCCTGAAGGCCTTTTGGATGCGAGACGGAATGAGCCGTAGAATGATGACTGTGGCTCAGATCGATAAATCATCGACTCCGTTGGATTTAGGACATCTGGAAAGTGCTAGTGGTGCCCCTCTCCTCTGGCCCCATGGACCAGGTGTCATCTTGTACGTCCATTTTGGAAACTAGGGTTTTGCTCAGTCCAGGAGTGTGCAATTTTTGCACATTGAGGTCAAATTTGCAAAATCGTCGACCAGGCACTTATGGTGATGATGATGATGATGGTGGTGATGATGAAGATGGTGATGGTGATGGTGATGGTGATGGTGATGGTGATGGTGATGGTGATGGTGATCAAGATGATGATGATGAAGAAGATGATGATGATGGAGATGTTGATGAGGAGCCTAGAGATGACAATTATGATGAAGATGGTGATGATGATGAAGATGGTGATGATGATGAAGACGTTGATGATGATGGTGATGGTTATGAAGATGATGATGATGATGGCAAAGAAGATGATGATTATGGAGATGTTGATGAGGAACCTAGTGATGACAATGATGATGAAGATGTTGATGATGATGATGATGGTGATGATGATGAAGATGTTGATGATGATGGTGATGGTGATGGTGATGAAGATGATGATGATGTAGAAGATGATGATGATGGAGATTTTGATGAGGAACCTAGAGATGACAATGATGATGAAGATGGTGATGATGTTGGTGATGATGATGAAGATGAAGATGTTGATGATGATGATGATTGTGATGATGATGATGGAGATATTGATGAGGAACCTAGAGATGACAATGATGATGAAGAGATTGATGATGATGATGGTGGTGATGATGATGAAGACGTTGATGATGATGGTGATGGTGATGAAGACGGTGACGAAGATGATGATGACGAAGATTTTGATAAGGAACCTAGAGATGACAATGATGATGAAGATGGTGATGATGATGATGATGATGAAAATGTTGATGATGATGTTGATGGTGATGAAGATGGCGATGAAGATGTTGACAAGGAACCTAGAGATGACAATGATGATGAAGATGGTGATGATGATGATGATGAAGATGTTGATTATGATGTTGATGATGATGATGGTGGTTATGATGATGTTGATGATGATGATGACAACTCCCTCTAAGTGGTTATCTATAGGAATCAAGCATCAATCTTCAACCATAAATGAGCATGTTTTAAAATAAATTGTTAGGATACATCTCTAAGAGTCTAGAATATCTCTATGCATTTGTCCATCAAATTTGGTCAAGGAGATTCTAGTATCTAGTTAGAATATATTAGTAGAAACCCGAGGTTGATGAGTCGATGCTTGGATAAGGGAAAAAACCCAAAATCTAGCTAGATTTGGGTGAGCATTGAGCATGGGGAACCAAATCTATGAATATGTGTATTGTTAAATATAATTTTTTTGGGTGAATCCAATAACCAACATAATCAACATAATATAAGAGCTTTTTGGGTTTGGGATATACCTCAAGTTACCCAAAGCATGAAATTTTTTTGGGTGGGCACAAAACCAAGAGAACAAAAAATGTTGAAGAGGACATGTGGGGTGGAAGGTCAACCTCCAAAAACTCAAGCATTGCCATGGGTGAGGTAGGTCTAAAGCCTCCCTCAAGGACATTTCCAACTATTAGGTGACAATGATGAACATGTTAGTGCTACTCAATTAGATGATAAAGTAGCTCAAGACAATATGGAAGTTGCTGCATCACATGAACCACATACATATTCTCTAGAACCGATTCAAATTGACACTATTGAATTGAATATGATTGAAGGTTTTCAAGTGGCAAGAAGCCTCAATGAACAAATGACATTGCAAAGCCAAAAACCCTAGCATGAATGGTTATCATAAGCCATGATGAATATGAATATGAATATTGTTACTAACGCTAATGAAAAATACTTAACATGCCCTCATTGCCAACATATTTGAACAACAATGAAATTATCCATTATTATGTGGATGAAGGTAATGAAGAACCAACTCAAGAAGCCAATGAAGAAGAATCATAGCTCTGAAATGATCCTCATATTCATCCAAGTACTAGAACAATATTGAAACAATTCCTAAAGCTCCAAATGGAGAGAGTGGTAGAGAAAATAGGGGCAATATATAGATTTGGGTGCTATAGGAATCTTGGTAAGACCTAGGGTTTAAGGATCGAAATACCAAGATAGACATGTAGACTTGGATTCTATAACTTGAGTTCTCTAGTGGTGTACTTGTGTGACGTGAAAAACCCTTCTAATAGTGATCCTATCCCACTTGGAGTCCAAATACCCCCTATTGAGGGTACGTGTGGTGGTTCACGGATTCTAGGGCTAGATTAGGTTTCTAGGATTCTAGATCAGTTTCCTAAGGTTAGATTAGTGTTTCTAGGGCTAGTTTAGGTTTCTAGGACTAGATTAGGTTTATAGTATTCTAGCTTAGATTTCCAATGTTAAATTAGTGTTTCTAGGGTTAGTTTAGCTTTCTATGATTTCTAGGGATAGATTAGGTTTGTAGGGTTATATTAGTGCTTCTAGGGCTAGAGTAAGTTTCAGCAGTGCATGATAACAATATCAAATAAATTATATAACATTAATAACATTAATCATGCATGAATAAACAATCACATGGCTATAAATCATAAATTAATCATAACTCAAACATCAAATAAACGATATAAGATAACGATATCAAATAAACTATCTAACATGAATAACATTAATCATGCAGGAATAAACATGCAGGAATAAACAATCACATGGCTATACTATGTACCTGCATCAATTAGGCTTTTTGGATCCTCTCGGTTTTTTATTGTCTCAAACAACCTCTTGTGCTCTGCATGAGGTAGTAAGTAGTGTACCTTGTTTGATGACTTCGTTGACATTGTCTGTAGTTGGATGTTTGTACCAACGATCAAGTGCGTAAAGTGATACACCCGTGACCTTGGTCTATAATCCGTGTATGTGTAGCCATTGCTCTTTGGTCCCTTTCCATCCACTATAAGATATTCCCCCTGAACAATCATCGAGCCAGTCAGAAAGGTAATGCTTTCACTATCCGTTAATGATGCGAGGAGGGTTTTCTTCCCCTGGATGCATCGTGCCAACTAATAATTGATCCCAATTGCACTGTCTATCGGGGCGACAACTACGTAGATGTGTGCTGCAAAAATGCATTTTACAGTCATATTCCAACAAGTAGTGGTTTGAGAACTTGGATAATTACGTATAAACAAGGAGGGAACCGAGATATGCATGCAGAAATGTTTACCTGGATGTAGAAGATCATATATATGATCATATTCATTCGAAATAGAGGATTGGCCTTCCTCTAACTGGATTGTTTCAACAACTGCACGTGGGTCCACTGCAAGTGATACATGATCCCATTCATCAACCCAATCCATTGATTCGCACTCATCCCACTCACAACTACTGCAAGGCCCACAAAAGCAAGCAATTTTTCGCGTCCATATTTCAAATGGTTTTTTGAGCTTCGAACCGAATGAAATCCACAAGTGCCTTGCACAGTACTACAACTATAAGAACGCGATCGATCTATATCAACTACATGCCAGAAATTTTAGACAACATGTCCTCTACTTGTTGGTATGTATTGCTCCGTGGTTCAAACTGACATTTTTGCAGAGCACCATTGAACTATGGATTGTGCATCCTGAATATGAGGGTTTCTCATGCACCTCATATCCTCCCTTCGTAGGGCAATTTTGAGACATGTTCCATCCTTGTCGTTCTCTCCCTTTCCATGCCCGATCTCAAAATAGTTCCATACATGCTTCACATCATAAGTCTTGTGCAAAATACTCAACCAATGGAATACACTTGCATTTTTGAACTAGCCTGCACAACCATCTAACCATATCCAATGTCGATCCATCTGCATACCTCTCTCCTTAAACTGATCATAGAAAATTTTGAAGCAATGTTGCACATAATGTAGGTCATGGCACCTGTTGTCACTAATGTAGAAGTTGGTCTCTTTCAATATTATCCTCATGTTGTTGTTGCTCTCTGGCGCGTGCCTATACGTGATATGGACCATTATGCTAACTTGGTCTGAATGGTAGTATTGACTTTGAATCTCATTCTGTGGCTGTAGGGTGTATTTTTCAACAAAGTCCACAATCAAAAATATTGTGCCATTGGGGAAGGTGTCCCTGCACTGTCTGTACTGTTCATCCTACCATCGTGCTACGTTGACATGCTATACATACTGCTCGGTCTTTTGGTAGAATTCCTTCATGAAATTGCAAATTTGTACTTGGTGCCACAAAACCAACGGCATTAATACAGTGTGACATTTTCAATCTAAATATATATGTACAAATTCAACATGTACAGTATGAAAGTATGCAAACTTAGATTACCTGTGACTTCACCAATGCAATTTTTTTGCTTTCCTTCGAACTATCTACTTGATATGTTATGTACTGGAAGTTCTGCATTTCTACTGACATCGTCCCAAATTCATGCTCCGCGGTTGCATGGACGCAGCGGCTCAATAATGAAAATCCACTGCAACTGGAACATGTCCCATATAAACATGATCTTTTATAATAATAAAAATTCCTTCAGGTCTTGGACACATTATGCTATGTATAAATTCTCTGGATGCATTCGGTGGTTGTAACGATGGGAAATCCCACACAATGTTAGTATGCAAATCACAAAATATATGTCTATATGTATCATAATAGTACTCAAATTCTATATGGTATCTACAATAACATGTATTGCGATCAATGCAAATTCTAACATACCATGGTTTGCATTTTTCAAATGACCTTTGGCCCAAGTTTAATTGTGTGTGCTCATTCTTGAACCTCTCATAGAGTTTTTTTTGTGTCGTGTCAAGGAAGTGATTGACATGGGTTTCACCCCCCCTAACATCTTTTCTCAACTTTAAAACATCTCTTTGATTCGATGACAGTCTAGTGTTATCATGCCAAAACTTTTTCACTAGTTCTTTAACAGCATGCTTCATGTCTGAACGAAGTAACCTACCAACAAAGGCCCAACAATCTTTTTGTCCCGGGGTCTCAAGTTTTTCTCTAATGGCAGAATACTTTTGAAGAGTCTTTCTATCTACTTTAAATATTTTACATGTGTGTGATAGTAGGCGACATTGCCTTGTGGATTTGTCTACAATCGATTCTGATAGTACACGATGGGCCGCATTAAAATCTTTTGTACGAGAAGTTTTTCCAATCAAATTAAATGCAGATTGTAGATTTATAACAACATGATTGTTGGCCTCTGAACTTCTAACTACCTTTATGACCAAAATTCTCCTAACATGAGCTAGACAATGTGATTTTAACAAAGCAAGAAACAATTGACATTTTTCTGCATCGATTTTGGATTCAAAAAATTCTTTGATTATCTTGCTACAATGGAAATCAATAGTGCATTTGGGAAACTTACCTTCAAGTCCTGAAAATGAAATTTCATCCACATGAATACATCTGGGAGTTCTTCGTCGTCCGCTTGATAGTCGAGGAAAGGGAGTCGGCAAGGAAGTATGAGTCTCGTCAATGGTTTGTTGTGGCCCTTTGTTCACAAATTGGTCTTGCAAGGGAGTGTGTTCTCCATAGGTGTGCTCTTCTTGGGGAGGTTTCGAATTAAGAACTTGTTCAACATCCATCCCTTCATACTCGACATCAGGCAAGATTTTATTGACTTCAACCACTTTGTCATTGCTTGTTGATGGATCTAAGGTACTAACATTTTAATTTCTACGGTTTTCCATGTACAACCTGGCATTTTCTCTTATCTCGGGGGACTTTTTCAGGGGGCGGATCCTTCCTTCTAGAATTTATTTTATTATTACGTATGTTTCCCATATTCAATGCATTTAAAAAAAACAACAATATCACCCCTGCACAAATGAACAACAAATAAGATATTAAAACTCGATGTGCATGATTATTAAAGCTCAATGTAGCAATTGATTATGTACAACAACATCTAGTGAGAATGCTTTCATATAATCTTAAAAGCTATTGAGAATGCCCTAGATATAAATACAACAACACCTCTAGGAACTCAGTAGGATGGTATTGGATGGTGGTATGGGATGTTAGTAGGAGCAAATTCCCTACAAGGGAGAAGCTCCTACTCACTTCATTTTCATGTTATGGATGAGGGAAAATAGCCCCAAAAGATTAAGAGTTTTAAATTCTTTAGATGTTTGTGTGAGTTCTTGTAGTCAAGCCATGAGGAATTCAACAAATGTTTGTGTACTAGATGGAGGAATGTGATTATGAAATGTTATTGGTGGTGATGTAAGTAATTTTTTTTTATTATCTTCATGAAAGGTTGAAAGCATTGCTTGGTGCATGTTGTAGTTTTTTTTGGTAAGATGTTTTTACTGTCTATGTTGAAGATTAAGAAGACTAAAATAGATCTATCATACAATTCATGAGGAAAAACTAAAATAGATACCATTCAAACAAATGAATGAAGACTAAAATACATTTAACAAGATAAAATTGTCACCATACCTCAAGGATTATGATTTCTCTTTGCTTCAAATGTAAAATGCTACTTTGATGTGTCCATTATATGTAATAAGAGTTCACGTGTGTCCAAGTAGCATGAGATTTCAATCCAAGGATCCAAATAGAGTCCAACTATTGTGTATTCACTCAAATGATCCAAATAGAGCCCAAGAGGTGTGTATTCAATCCAAAGAGCCAAATAGAGCCCCAAATGTTGTTCATTCTATCCAAATGGTCAAGGAAGCACCAAATGGTGCGTGAATTCAATCTAAAATTTAAATGCTTGTTGGAATGTGTGTGAAAACAATGAACAAAACGTGATGAATCAGATAAAAAATGCGAGAGAAGAGCTCGGGTGATTTTCTAAATTTTATGTTCAGCTGGGACGTGCACACGCTAGGGAGCGTGTGCGCGTCTCTGCTGAACGTTGTATAGCTCGGTGGGTAACGTTCACTTCATTTATTACCCAACAAATCTAAATGTGTCGGTTTATTCCTAGAGCCCCTCCCCCATAAAGTCCTTTAGGACCTC